>OY754311.1:46512415-46997082 GCA_963573325.1 Astragalus glycyphyllos
CTATAACAAAGAAGAAGGGAAAAAAGCCAAATTCCTGACATGGTATTGGCCTAGGTCTACGATCTATCTTCGTTTGTGGTACCTATTTCCTTGTCTCGGAATAGTGGGTTATGTGAGGGCTTGCTCTTGTGTTCGATTTTCGCTCCTCCTTGTGCGACATCTCCCTTGGTCGCTCTTGCCTTGGCTTTCTTCTTTGCTCATGGCTCTTATGCTCTATGGTTCCCTCTGATTCGTGAATTCTGATATGATGCATTTTTTGCAATCTTGGTTGAGTTTTCAGATATGGTGTGTTCCTGTTTGCGATCTTGGCTCGCATTTTTGGATATTGGTTGCGTTTTTTTGGTCTTCGTTCATTCTCTGATTGCATTCTTGTTCACGTTTTGTTCGCTTCACCGAGAAAAATTATGTTGCTTGGTAATTTCAATTCAAGATGTATGTCAAAGGGAAATGATTATGGAATCACCTTGATGGGATTCCTAAGGCGTCGAAAGATAAAACTTCCTTATTTAGATGCATGGGAATTCAAAGACACTCAAATTATTTTTTTGATTCTTAGTACTATGGATCCTCAGTTTATCACTACTTTGCGCTCTTTTTCAACTACTCTGGATATGTGGGATTATTTAAAGCGTATTTACAAACAGGATAATACAGCCAAGAGCTTTCAGTTGGAGCTCGAGATCGCCAACTATAAACAAGATAATTTTTCCATTCAAGAATATTACTCAGCTTTTTTGAATCTGTGAACGAAACATCTTCCATTATATATGTTGTTGTTCCCAAACCTTCACTTCCGGTGGTCCAAGATGTCTACAACACTAGTAAGCGAGATCAATTTCTCATGAAACTTCTCCCGAAATATGAAACTTCTCATGTGCTGGTGAGCTTCCTGGGGAAGAGCAACGTATCATTACTCAAGGAACCATGTCTCACAATGTTGTCCCTTCTAATCTAATGACAGTTGCATATGCTGCTCAGAGAAAAGGTAAAGGTCGTGATATATGACATGTCCAATGTTTTTCTAGCAAACAGTTTGGACATGTTGCTCCTAGTTGCCCAATAAGTTTTACAATTACTACACGCAACCCCCACGGCCAACACAGTGTAAGGTGCAGGCACTTCATGCCACTACCAGCATTGTTGCCAGTTCTTCCACCACTTGTGCTGTGAACACCCAATTTTGACAAGTATTTTTCACCTCTTTTTCATGAAAATCCCAAAAATATCATTTTTATGCATTTTGTAATTTTAATCGATTTTACGTGTCATTTTAGACTTATTGGTGTTTTTTTGCATTTTTATCATTGTTATTATCATTAGTAGAACTTATTTTAAGAAAAAAATGTATTAAAAAAATCTGTTTTAGCATTAATTATTATTATTATTATAATTTAAAAAAAAAGTAAAAATAAAGTCCACAATTTCGGCTATGCTCATCATCTTTATTGCTTCTACAATATTACACTCCATCTCCTGCAACTCCTCCTTGCCCCCTGCCATCAACTTGCTTTGCATTCATATCCTCTTTTACCACTTTCAAATTAACTTTACAAAGCCTCTTTGAGTAAGTAAACTTCTATGGCTGGCTATAGATAGCCCATGCATTCCAGCGATAAAAGAGGAGAAAAGGGATATAAAAAAAATGAATAGCAAGAAATCAATTCCTTTGCCATCAATAAGACTTATCAGTAACTCTGTAGCCACAACTTTTGACTATGAACCTCTTATCTTCTTCATTTTTTTATCTATTGTTTTAAGCATCAAGTGATGCAAGTTGCCAAGATTTTTTTCTATAAATGGGGAAGAGAAGGGCAGAACTGGGGGAGGGAGAAATCCAAAAAAACACATCTTCATATTCAATAGAAGAAGAGTTTTGAAGTTGGAGAGAACAAAAGCTCTGAAAAAAGAATATCAAAGTTAAAAAAAAAATGGGTAGAAAGATATGAGGAAGAAAAATGGGCAGCACCACCACCACATTCCCTCTCTCTTCCCACAACCACCACCCTTTTCCCCCACAACCACCACCCTTCGTTTCTCTCTCCACCTCACAACCACTCTCTCACCCTCAACTCACTTTCTCTATATCACACACAACAACCGTTCACCACCACTCTCCCCCTATGCTAACTCTTGTTTGCCATCATCACCACAAACCCCTATTTCCACCACACTTCACAACTCTCTCATGAATCTCTCTAAATCTCTCTTTCTATTCTTGGTGTTGTGAAAATGAGTTTGAGTCTCATAGGAACCTTCGAGACCGTGGTTTTGTTTAAAAACATTCAAGCTCTGTTTGGATACAAAGAGAAAGTTGAAGGAAAGAAAGTAAGAGAAAGATTCTTGAAGGAATGAAAGTGAGTAGAAAGTAAGATGATTGTTGAGTTGTTTGGTAGGGGTGAAAGTAAATAGAAAATGGGAGGAAAGAAAAAAGATATGTCTGTTAAATGACACAAATACCCTTATATTGAAATGAGTGCATCTATGATCCATATATGTAAAATTCTCCTATTTGTAAATTTAATATGTACTAAACTAAATTATATAAAAATATACATATTAATAATATTATATTAGACGAATGACACTAATTTTTTGAGAACACGTATGACACTAACTTACCAACAAATAAATAAAGTATGTTATATGAATTAAAACGTGAGATAGTAATTTTAAAAATAAACCAAGGACAATTCATTCTTTTTGCATTAAAGTGTGCTTTTCTCTAGCTTTCTTCTCAATTTGGGTGGAAAAATATTTAGGTATGGGACCCACAGTTCAGATTCTTTCCTTCCTCTATTTTATGTATACCAAACAGTGGAAACACACTTATCAAAAAACTTTCTTTCCTCCCTTATATCTTTCCTCTAACTTTCTAGTCTTCCAAACACAGTGTCATTCTTTTATTTATCCATTTTTTTTATTTCATTGTATTTGCCTGTTTATGATTTGCACCCCATTGTTGTATTTTTCGCAACCCCCCTCCATTATCAGATCCTGGGCTTCTATGTGTTTTTTAGTTACTGTTCTGGGCTCTGCTATTCGCGCCCCTTATTTTGACTTAAACAGCCCCCTGTTTTTTATAAACTATGGGCCTTTTAACAACTTCTGTTTTGGGCCGGGTCATTGTCATCTATTTTCCTTAAAAAAAATGCGTTTAACCCATGTTGTGTTTCTTTTTTTATTATTACAAAAGAAAAAAAACTTCCTCATAAAAAATTAGGAACGGCTAAGATGTGACATCTTGTCGATCCCATGTTAAGACGCCTGAGTTGTGACAGCTTGGTGATCTTACACACCTTTCAAAAATTAAAATCAACCAACAAACAAACATTTTTCAGGAAGAACTACGTGACTTTTGAATTCTTTATTGCACCAGAGGATACGTAGGAGTGGGGCTTCCCCTTCAAGTTAAAATAAATTTTTCTTAATTTAGTTCCTTGTTCATTTTTTTAACTAGTTAGATTTCGATACTATTAATAATTTGCACAATCAAATTTAAGGTAACTGTCTTAGGACAGATGTATTAGCGGTGTAGTGGAATTAAGTTTTCACCCTTCCCTATGCATAACCAACTCCCGAATCCAATCTAGTACCCGCATACCAATAACTTTAAGGAATGTTTTTTCTCAATTTTTTCTATTTAATAAATTAGGTGGCGACTCCTAAAAATCACATTTTTGAGCCGTCTGCGTCGAGATCTCGGTAACGACAAGTGCATCTGATGGTGGTGCTCTACAGCCTGAATTGATTCAACAAATGGCACTTTCTACTCTTTTAGCCTTGGACATTAATGGTGAGTCCTCTTTCGTTTCTCGTCCATGGTTACTTGACTCTGGTGCATCGAATCACATGACAAGCTCTTATGAAGACTTGCACAATTTACATTCTTATAAGGGGTCTAAAGTGGGAAGACTGTTTCCGCTCTAGTTTATTTCTAGTCATCTATCTCTTGCTTTTAGTACCGTCTTTAATTCACGTGAGGATTGGAATAAGAAATTGGGCCATCCAAACTCTATTGTTTTGTCTCACTTATTTAAGATTGGTTTATTGGGTACTAAACCTATTAATTATTGTGTCTCTATTTCATGTTAAGTTTGCAAATTAGCAAAAAGTAAAACACTTCCTTTTTCATTTGGGGCTCATCGTGCTTCCGCTTGTTTTGAGATGATTCATAATAATGTTTGGGGCATATCACCTGTAGCTTCTCATGCTCACTATAAATATTTTGTCACATTGATCTATCTTCTTAAATCTAAATCCAAAGTGTTTTCCATGTTTAAGAAATTTTTGACAAGTGCTGAAACTCAATCTTAAACTAATACTAAAATTCTCCATTCTAATTCCACTGGTGAGTATATGTCTCTTGAGTTCAAGGAGTACATACAACAAAAAAATTTCTTGTCTCAATGATCTTGTCCCTATGCCCTCAGCAAAATGGTGTTGCAGAATGTAAGAATCGTCACTTGCTGGATGTGACACGAAGCTTACTTCTCCAAGCTTCCATTTCACCCAAAATTTGGGTGGAGGCTCTTTCCACGACTGTTTTGTTTATCAATCGTCGTCCATATACAATTATTGAGTTTGATTCTTCTTTATTTTGTCTATTTAAAACTCAGCTTGATTGTAGTAGTTTACATGTTTTTGGATGTGTGTGTTTTGTTCACCTATACCTTCCACTGAAAGACATAAGCTTGGGGGACAATCTGTCCTATGTGCGTTTGTGGGGTATAGCCAGTCCCATAAGTGTTTTTGTATGTTATGATATCTCTAACCATCGTTTTTGCATTTCTCGAACTATGACATTTTTTGATAATCATTATATGTTATCATTTTCCTGGTCAACATGATATTATTATACTTCCCTAATTTTCTACTTTGTCTCCATCTATATAATGTTTCAAATCAGGACTTACATATGTTAGACAACACAGTAGGCAAGTTCTGAGCACCTGATAGATATTCACCAGAACAGGTTTAATTCTTCACTTACTGCTTTAACTGCTTCTCTCTCTACCACATCTACTCTTACTTGTTAATTACTCACAGGTTTTAAAGATGTGCGTTAGGTAAAAGCAATGAATGAAAAACTACAGACCCTTCAAGATGATTTCACTTGGGATATTGTTCCTTGCCTTCCTGATATCAAACCCTAGGCTATAAATGGGTTTATATATTCTGTGAAATTGAATTCATGATGGGTCTCTCAATCGGTACAAGGCTTGACTGGTTGCCTTAAGCAACAATTAGGTATATGACATTGATTATGATGAGACATTTGCACCCGTTGCTAAAATGATAACTATTAGAACTGTGCTCTCCATAGCTGCTTCTCATGGGTGGTCTCTTCACCAGATGGATGTGAAGAATGCATTTCTTCATGTTGACTTGACTGGAGATATTTACATGACTCCTCCTCAAGGTCTATTCTATTCATCTAAGGGTGTAAGCAAACTCAAATGCTCTCTATATGTTTTGAAAATGGCACCTAGAGCATGGGTTGAGAAATTCCATTTCACTCTACTTGGGTTTTCCTTTATTCAAAGTCAGTATCATTCATCTTTGTTCATTCACAACATATCTACTGGCATTATTCTGCTTCTTATTTATGTTAATGATATGGTCATTATCAATTCTAATCCAGCATCCATCCAAGAGCTTAAACAATAGCTCCAAGAATCATTTTCGATGAAATACAACATTATTTTCTTTGACTTGAGGTTCATTCTACCTCCAAGGTTATCTTTCTCCATCAGCATAAGTATACCACCGACCTTATCTCAATTACTGGCCTTCAATCAACTAATCCGGCGGACACTCTTCATAAGGTTGGTGTTAAATATCACCGAGATGTGGGTGAATTTTTGTCGGATTCCTTATTGTATCGGCAGCGCTAGTGGGTAGTCTCAATTATTTGACAATTACCAACCCTGAAAATCATTTGTTGTTCAACAAGCAAGTCAATTCATGCACTCTCCTCACCATCTTCACTTGGCAGTAGTTCGTCATATAATTCACTTCTTGAAAGGTACATCTCAACGAGATCTATTCTTTCCCATTGGGACAACTCAGTTGATTGCTTATAGTGATGTTGGTTAGGCTGGGTGTCCTGAGTCCTGACACTCGATGCTCTGTCACCGGACGATGCATGTTTCTTGGTTCTTTGTTGATCTCATGGGAAGCAAGCAGGAGTCTCTAAATCCTCCACTAAATCGGAGTATCATGCTATGTCTACCACAAGCTCAAAATAATTTTCCTTCGTAGCCTTTTGGCTAAAATTAGATTTCCTCAAACTGAGCCAACATTTCTCTATGTTGACAATACAAGTGCCATTCAACTTGTGACGAATCCGGTTTTCCATGAGCGTACTAAACATATTGAAGTTGATTGTCATGCTACTCGTGAAGCCTAAGATAATCAGTGTATTTAATAGATCTTTTAATTCTTTTAATGACGATATACCAAAAAATTTATTTGATTCAATATTGAATATTTAATACTGAACATAAAAAGTTAGATGTCTTTTTTAGGCTTTTAAATGTGGTTCTTATTATTTAAGATAATAAAGTTAAACATTTAAATAGATTTAATACGTATAAATAACTCGATATCTTTTTCCTGATAAAAGCTATATATTTTAATAGGTGTGAAGTAGTTACCCAAGAGCACTTGAATGAGATGGTTGGGATCTCTTCCAGCTTAACCAAGTTCTTGGGTTCGAATCCAGTCTTGGGCATGCAGCGGTGTTCAATCTCTTGAGGGAGAGTTTTGTCGCCCATTGCGGTCCAACCCAGCTCGAAGGATTAGTCTCTGCATGTGCGCAGAAGATACTCGATTTATACCAAAAAAAAGTGTGAAGTAGTTAGTTTTGCTTATATTCTCTAGGTTCCGTAATAATTGATGTTTTAGCCAAAAGAATTTGTCTTGTATTATGGAAAAAATATTAATGTTTTAAATTTAGATTTACAAAAATACTTGCAAATAACCAGCTTATAAAAAAACTGCAAATAACCACATATCTTAATCAGTGCAAAAATAGTTAATATTGCTTATATTTTGTTACGGAATAGTATGTATAATGGTTAAATATGTCTGTGGTCTCTACTTTTGGTCCCTTCATTTTTCAAAAAAGTGTTATTAAAAGTCATGAAGTCCTATTAAAAGTCATGACGAGAACTAAAAATGATAAAAGTTAAAATTAAGTGTAGATGAATTTTTTTATATAGTCGAACGCTCTCAACGAAAGACTAATCACTCCGCTCATACTTATGATCAAATTTTGACCAACACTAAATTTGTCTACTGTAAGAGCTGAACTCGAGAGCACCAGGTCGACTCTTCATGTCTCAGAGTAGATTAAGCCTCTTGCTTGAGAAACACATACTCCCTCCGTTCCTGATCTTTGGTACTTTTGGTCTTTTATTTTTGTTCCAAAACAATGGTACTTTTAAAAACCCAATGTACAATTCACCTAATTTTTCCTAATATACCCTCTATATTTATTTATCCTTTTAGAGTTCCAACGCATGAATTAATTGTCCCAAGACTATTTTACTTTAACTTCAATTATCCCAATACAACTACAAGTGGGGCATTTTAGTACTTAAACAACACAAATTAATGGTACCTTAATATGTGTGTAACAAGCCAAAAGTACCAAAGATTAGAAACGGAGGGAGTAATTTATTTACCTCTATGTATAAATAACGTCGGGAAACGGAACAATAACTTTTCCCGTGCTCTTCTTCTTAATAAATTCACATTGGACAAAAACCACACGCGCTCTCTCTCTCTCTCTCTCTCTCTCTATTTACTGTTTTGATTTGTCGGCTTCATTATTCTCTTCTCAATTTACTGTCACTAAATACAGAGAGATAGAAAGAAAGAAAATTAGATCATCATCACCATTTTCATTCATTCACATTTCTATTCTCACTTCACTCACTTTACTTCACTTCACTTCCTCCACAAGTAACGAACGCTCCAACACTCTTTTTTTCTCAATTCTCATTCTCATCTCTCTCACTCTCTTTCACACTGATCATGATTATTCATGTGTGAATGAACATTGTTAATTTTCTCTTCTCCCAAAAATTCCGTTCTTTTATGATCAAATTCCAATACATGATCATCATTCCCTCTCGATTCTCCATTTTCATTTGACTTGAGAATTTAACCCACCAAAAATGCGGCGGCGAGCTGCCGAGTTTCGCCGCCCTGTTCGGCGGAGATTCTCACAATGGATCTGTTATCTACTCGGCGCTTTCTCTATCGTCGGTTTGGTTTTGTTCTTCGTGCAACACAATTATCGTGAAGATCGGGTTCAGCACCCCTTTCTGGTAATAAACTTCACATCCCATAGTTTTCCTCTTTCTTGCTTTTTTTAGGTTCTTTTGATTATTTATTTTTTATCTCTTTTTGTGATTCTTAATTGTGATTCTTTTGTTTATCAAGTTTACTTGTTGAATTGTATTGTATCTATGTTGCGAGTATTTGTGTTTTAAATCAATTTCTCTGAATGAATGATGATGTTTTATAAATTGTAGGAGTCAATTGTATCTAGTTCTAATTATTAGCTCCCATCTTTGGTTTTTTTTTCAATAACAAATTGATGTAAGAGAAATGCACGTTTATGTTAACAATGCCAATCAGAAGAAAGACCTTAATGCCAAGGGAGTTGGTTAGCATACATAATAGATGTTCACTTTGCACTATGACTTGGGTTCCAATCCAGAATTCCCCGGTTGGTAGTCCATAGGTAGATTCCATTCTAAAATCTACTTTCCTTAATCTAAATTTTTTTGTCTATTAAAAAAAAGAAAACCTTAAATGTTTATTCAAATTATTTGAAACAATTGAGTTCGAAAAGTAAATAATGTTGTACTAAGTTCTGTTTATTTAACTATTTGAGGTACAGCCGCGGTTAAGTGCTTTCTATATGAATCAAGGTTGATCTTGAATCTCATATGCATCAATTGTTTTTGTTTTGCATCCGAAAGTTTAATATCTGGGACCTGAGAAATGTTCATCTTGTGTCTAATTCTTCTATTGTTTTTATTAGACTGTGATTTTATACTTCCTGTTTTCAAGAGAGGTGATCATTCAGTTATCTCTGGGTGCTAAAGATCCTTGAGATGATTATTTTGCTTTGTAAATTAGGATTTTCAAACTGTACATTGTTTTGGTCATAGTAATACAATCCAAGGGAGGATGAGTTATTGGTGTTTATGTTTGGGTTTCAACTTATACTTATGTTTGAAGGGAAAATAGCTGAAGAACAGATATTGTAAAAAAAAAACAAAAAAAAATTTAGTGGTTTTTTACTGCTATGAGAAATACGCACTAAGTGTTACCTTCTGCAAGCTTGGTGTTCACGAGCAGACCATTCCACGTATATATATTATCTTTCGAGATTGTTTTGTTACTAAATAGCTTTTGTCTATATTATTTATATCATCATTGCCCTCATTATTAAGTAGCTGTTTAGTTTTTTTTTCCTTTTCAGACATCCAACATGAAGATAATAAATATCTGCTTTTTGAGAAATATTCTTCATGAATATGGTGTTAATTAAACTACTTTGCTTCTATACATTATAAATGATAAACGATATGCACACTCAAGTTTCTCGATCAAGTTGAGTAATTGGTTATTCGAGATATAAATCATGAAGCATGAAACATGGTTAACTGTATCTTGCAGTGATGCTTCTTGTGATGATGCATGGGGAAATTAATCAATGAAGCTCTTTAAATGATAGGTAGGGGACTTAACAGCTGATACAATTGTATAAGCCCTTAAGAAATATAATTGTAGCTGTTAATGGTACAACAATTTTACATTGCGGTAAAAGCTCCGTGCCTCTTATAACATAATGACTGTTGTTACGATTTAGGTGATATTTCTATTTGCTGTTAAATTAGAACTCTTTCCTTCCCTCTTGCCACCTGGGTACTTACTGTGCAAGTGACTTGTTGCAGGAGAGAAACACAGAAGTTGAACATGTTGCTAAGAAGAGTTTGAATTTTACTAAGGAAATTTTAAGCGTGACATCCTTTTCGAGGCAGTTAGCAGAGCAAATGGTTCTGGCAAAGGCTTATGTGGTTATAGCCAAAGAACACAATAATCTTCATCTAGCCTGGCAGCTTAGCTCAAAGATTAGAAGTTGCCAGCTTTTGCTTTCAAAAGCTGCCAAGACTGGAGAGCCCGTCACCCAGGAAGAAGCTGAGCCAATTATTAAAAGCATGTCTTCTCTAATCTTCAAGGCACAACAAGTCCATTATGACATTGCAACGACTATAGTTACAATGAAATTGCATATTCAAGCTCTTGAAGAGCGAGCTAATGCAGCAACAGTTCAAAGCACTTTGTTTGCTCAAATATCAGCTGAAGCACTACCTAAGAGTCATCATTGCTTAAATGTAAAACTTACAGCTGATTGGCTAAAGACTTCTTCCCTGCAACAACTCTCGGATAAGACGAGAGACTCCCTCCGGCTCACGGATCAGAATCTATATCATTTCTGCATCTTTTCAGATAATCTACTAGCAACATCCGTAGTTGTCAACTCCACAGTCTTCAATGCTGAATATCCTAAACTGTTTGTCTTTCATATTGTTACTGACGGTGTCAACTATGGAGCAATGCAAGCATGGTTTCTTAGTAATGACTTCAAAGGGGCAACCATAGAGGTGAAGAATGTTGTGGATTTTCATTGGCTGAATGAATCATACTCTCCAATTGTCAAACAAATGCTCAATCGAGAATCACAAGCCTTCTATTTCGGGGCAGATCAAGATATGAGTGTTGAACCAAAATTGCGGAACCCCAAGTTTTTGTCTTTACTAAATCATCTTCGGTTTTACATCCCAGAGATATATCCAGAGCTTGAGAAGGTTGTTTTTCTCGATGACGATGTTGTTGTCCAGAAGGATCTAACCCCGCTTTTCTCAATTGACTTGCATGGAAATGTGATTGGCGCAGTTGAAACATGTCTCGAAGCATTTCATCGTTACTACAAGTATCTCAACTTTTCAAATTCAATAATAAGCTCAAAGTTTGATCCACAGGCATGTGGATGGGCATTGGGTATGAACATTTTTGACTTGATTGAATGGAAGAAAGCAAATGTCACAGCAAGATATCACTATTGGCAGGAGCAGAATGCTGATGGAACACTATGGAAGATTGGTACTCTTCCTCCAGCTCTTCTAAGTTTTTATGGTTTGATAGAACCACTTGACAGGAGATGGCATGTTTTAGGATTAGGTTATGACCTAAATGTTGATAATCGCCTCATTGAAAGTGCGGTGGTTATTCACTATAATGGAAACATGAAACCATGGCTGAAGTTAGCTATAGGCAGGTATAAGCCACTATGGCAAAAGTACATTAATCAAAGTCTGCCTTATCTTCAAGATTGTGCCATTGGTTAAAATATGCATTAATTCTTGATTGCTTATATAGATTATGCAATCTCGGATAATTTTAAACACTTGATCTGTGATTGCATTTGTCAATACTGCAGAGTCAAAAGAATAAATTTTCGACTTTGCTAGGAATTTGGTTATTCTTTCCTTTTAACCTTTTTTCTTAAAAGAGAAAAGAATTATTTCTTACACACTAGAGAGTTAAAAATCGTGCCGATGAAGGTTGGGTGATCTATAAGCAGTGGCAGACCCAGGACACCGGGGTCAGGGGTGTCAAATTTTTTAAATACAAAAGTCTCAATGTATGTTACCAAACAGTCGTTCATCCATGTATCCCTCATCCGGCTACACAATCTATTCTTCACAATATTCATAGCAGAGAAAGGTGTCGACTTCAAAAGAAGACTTTATTAGATTCAACTTGTGTTGCACTAGACCAACACAAATTAAATAGCACTAATGAGTTCCTAAATACAAATTAAATAGCACTAAAAAAATCAAAATATTCAAAAAAAATATTCGAACCAGAGACATTGCGATGGGTTTCAAGTTATCACTCAGATCAACTATGGTTGGTAAAAAATTCAAATTAAATAGACAAAAATAATCAAAATAAATTAAATAGCACTAACACAAAATACAAATTAATTAAATAGCACTAACACAAATTACCAATTAAATAGTACTAACAAATTCGAAATTAGGATAATAAGAACAAGAACGGATCCAAGGAGAGAGAGAGGGAGAAACTTTTTTAAAGTAAAATATAGGAGTGTGAGTGATTGTGTGAGTGTGGTGCATTAGAGTGGTGCATGATTAAGAACTTTGGTGCAAAACTAAGAATTTTGGTGCAAGATTAATAATGATCACAACAGAAGAAAGAAAAGAATTTTCAGGTTTGAAGAAGTGTGGTCTAGGGATGAGAGGTGTGCAGCCACAGTTAGAAGGAGACGGCAGGGGGGCTTGGCATCTTGTACTGAGAAAGTGGAAGCCATGAAGGGGTTAGATCTTGAGTTTGAAGAATACAGAGTGGGTAGTTTAAGGAAGGAGATCTCTAGAGTTGAGAAGGCTCTCAGAGAGTAGCAGGTGGATTGGTACTGCTGATGAGATTGCTAAATACAAAGAGCTTGAGAAGCTCCACGAGGAGCTCCTTAAAAATGAAGAAACCATGTGGAGACAAAGGAGTAGAGCTCTTTGGTTGAAAGAGGGGGATAGAAATACCAAGTTTTTTCACAACAAGGCCAGCCAAAGAAAGAAGGTGAATGAGATAAAGAAGATTCAAGATGATAATAGGGTATGGTGGAGAGGGCCTGACAAGGTTGGAAGGGTTTTTGTTAATTACTTCTCTGATCTTTTTGATTCGGCCAGCCCTTCAGATATTGTTTCTACTTGTGAGGTGGTCAAAGATAAGCTGAATAGTGACATGGTGGACTGGTGTAATTCTCCTTTCTCTGCTGAAGATGTAGTTGAGGCAATTCATCAAATGCACCCTTTGAAAAGTCCTGGACCGGATGGTTTGCCTGCTCTTTTCTATCAGAAGTATTGGGGGATTGTTGGAGAAGATGTGACTGATCTTGCTCTTGATATCCTTAACAACAACAGATCTCCTGAAGACATCAACAAAACATTTATTGTACTTATCCCTAAGTGCAAGAATCCTTCCTCCCCCAAGCAGTTTAGGCCCATCAGCTTATGCAACGTGGTGATGAAGATCGTGACAAAAACCATTGCCAATAGGATCAAGCCAATATTACCTGACATTATTGATGAAGAACAGAGTGCCTTCATTAAGGGAAGACTTATTATTGACAATGCTCTCATAGCAATGGAGTGTTTCCATTGGCTGAAGAAGAAGAAAAAAGGTAAAAAAGGTACTATGGCTCTCAAACTTGATATGTCTAAAGCCTATGACCAGATTGAATGGGAGTTTGTGGAGCACACTCTTACTTCTATGGGATTCCCGGGTCACATCATCCAAGTTATAATGAAATGCATCTCATCAGTGTCTTACCAAATCCTTATTAATGGGTAGCCCAACAAGAGTTTTTCACCTGAGAGGGGTCTTGACAAGGGGACCCTCTCTCCCCCTATCTCTTTATTTTATGTGCTGATGTGCTGTCAGGTTTAATCCACAAAGCAGGTGTGAATGGCTCTATTCATGGTCTTAAAATTGCAAGGTCAGCCCCCCAAGTGTCTCATTTGTTTGCGGATGACAGTTGTTGCACCCCAAAAAAAAAATCCGGATTGGACCTTTCATCGTACAACGTGAAAATTTGTGAATCCGCCATCAACATTTTTTATTTAGGGACCAAAACATTGAAAAAGGGTCCTTTTTAAGGCGGGTGGTCCTTTTAGAACTAGAGATGTAGGTTCGGGGGTCGGTTAGGTGTGGGGAAGGTATTAGCATCCCACACCTCCTTTCTACCGAAAGGGAACCTTTAACTTGATGTGCGGTTTTGACAGAGTTGATTTGAAACAATTCATTCTACTTCTTTTTTTATTTGAGAAAATGTTTTTAAAAACAGGGGAAAAGAAGAATCTTTTTATTATATATTTTTTTTAAAAGTGTGCTTGACGGGATGTGACCCGCTCCTACGTATCTCCCGGTGCGATGGAGAATTCAAAGCTTACGTAGTTCTCTTTAGTCGAGAAACTTTGGTGTTTTTTTTTATTGTAGGGGTTCTCGGTCCTGAACTGTACAGTTCACTAGACCTAAAACAACAAACATCCTCGCCTGTACAGACGACGTGCCCCCTACTTTTTGAGAATGGTTTGAATTACTTGAAGAAAAGGATTTGTTGTGAGGTTGATTACTTTTATTTGAGCAAGTATCTTAGGCTCGCACGAACTGTACAACTCGCTAACCCTAAGACGCTAACCGATCCCGGATGTACATCCGATTTGATTCCTTACTCATTTTTTAAAAAAAAAAAAGGGTTCAAGTTGTTAATTGCTTGTTTTAATTCTCATAAGTATCCCAAGATGTTTGAGCTGTACAACTCCAATCTTAGGATGCTAGTCAATACCGGCCATACGTCCGACTTGACTCCTTATGAATTTTCAAAAAGGTTTGTTGTTGATCTTTGAAAAAAATTTGATTGCTATAGAAAAACAATTTGAAGAAAAGTTTTAATTTGAAAAATAATTTGGAAAAAGAAATGACTTGAAGAAGAGAGGAAGAGAATTGGAGGGTGATATTGATCACAAAAGTTTGTTGGGATGGCGTGGCATCCAAAAGAAAAGGAAGTAGAGAATTCAAATCAATTTCCAAATCAAGAACCAAAGTGTAAACTTTAACAAGTTGCAAGCAAAACAATCAACAATGCAAGCGTAAGCATATACCTTAACCATTACTACACTGGTGCACAAGAATGAGGCTTAGTCATCTAACATTTAATGGCCATGAACATGCAAGATCAACATTAACCAAATAGATTGCAAGAATAGGCACACAAATAGATAATGCAAAAGTTTAATTCAAATAGGCATCAACACAAGATAAAACACAAGGTTGAATCCCTTTTGGTAATCCTTGACATTTGAGACAATGCACAAAGGCATAAGTGTCTAGTCCTTTTACCAAATCATCAACACAAAACAAATTATTAACCTAGAATGAACATCGCATTTGCATGATCACAAGTGACCAAAAGAAAGCAATAACAAGTCATTTTGTAGCCAAAATTGATTAATCAAGTTAGAGAACTAGCATTTGCATTTTTAAACAAGAATTGCACAAAGGAAGTTGAATCATCTTAGGCAATCCTCAACATTTAAAGTGAAGTGCCTAAGGCACAAGTGTGAGTCCTCTTGCCAATCATCAACATAGAGTAATTTTGCAAACAAGTTACTAACAAGCAAACCAAAATTTTCAATCAAAGCACAAGGTTGTGTTGAATCATCTTAGGCAATCCTCAACACTTAAAGTTAAATGCCTAAGGCACAAGTGTGAGTCCTCTTGCCAATCATCAACATAGAATAATTTGCAAGCAAAGTACATAACGACCAACATCAAAACAATTTGAGAAATCATTTTACTCACAATTGCAAACCCCCTTTCACAAAGAAATAACAGAACCCTAACTTATTAGAAACTTGCGAATCAAAACATAACCAAACAACAATTTCATTCAACAAATCCACAAAATCAAGCAAGCAAATGACACTAGCAAGACTTAGGAACATTTATTCACAAGATCCAAGCAATCAAACACCAAAATCAACAACTATTCGTATTTTTTTTGATTTTTGTGAAAGTAAGAAGGCATGAAAAATGAATATTTGCAAAATCAAACAACATGTTTGGACATGGGAACTTCAAAATCAAGCCTCAATGACAAGATTGCATAAAGAAAATGCATCAAAACTCGATTAAACCTATTTTATACTAAGGGTGCGAAACATTCATAGCTTCCTAACACAATTTTATTTCACAAAATGCAACAAAAAAAATGATAACAACACAAATCACAATTTATTCAAGGGTGAGAAGCAATCTCAAACACCCAAGCCTCCCTAAGTGCTTGTCAAAATGTTTGAGACACCTCTCACCAACAACAATCAACAAATCAACAATATACCAACACTAAAATGCATGAATATGGTAGGATGCAAGATTAGAAACATGATTTTTACATTTTGATGCAAAAAAAACTTAGTGAATGATGCAAGAGTTTTGAGGTATACCTTGAATCCAAGCTAATAAATAAAGAGTATGAAGAGAAAACCCACAAATCAACTAGATCTTCACCAAAACCTTGCGCAACTTGCCTTGTTCTTGAGATTGGATGATGAACACTTGAATCTTGGTAGAAGAGATGGATGATATATGAAGTAGGAGTTAATATGAGATGGAAAATGGAAGTGAAATGAATAAAAATGGAGGAGGGAATGGTTGTTGGTGGTTTCGGCCAAAGGAGGAGAGGAGAGGTTTGTGTGCTAGGGTTTTGTGAATGAATTGTGAGGCCAAAAAAAAAGGTGTGTGTGAGATGAGGTTTCTAAGGTATATATAGAGAGCAACTAGGTTTAAGGGTATTTAGGTCATTGTGCATCTCATCTCACTCTAGGATTGCATTTAAAATTTGAATGGAGGGTGAGGATTGAAACACACATGATGAGGGACAAAATGAAAAATTGGAGAGGAAATGGGGAGGGAATGGCGCAACATTGGGGTAGGGTGTGGCCTTGGTCACCAAGTTTTGCAAGTTGGCAATTGTACCATTGTACTATCCATGAACCCTCCAATTATCCTCTCAATTTTGATTATTCCTTTCAAGATAATTGTACATAAATCTAACCATTTTGAGCCACATACCAAGTATCTTGAAGAATATGCCATTTTATGAGATCACCATGACCAAAAATATCATAAAAATCACATCTTGAAACTTTTTTGTAGAACATTCCTTTTTGATGCCTTTTTGAATTTTTTGTGCATAATGCATGCATGCATGCGCATGCATATATACATGACCAAAATGTTTTGCTTCAAATTAATTTCTCTAAAATTGCACAATGATTTTTGATGAGAAAATATCTTATTTTTAGAAAATGACCAAAATACCCTTTTGCCCTAAAAACTCAAAAATGCATGCACAATGTTCTTCACAATCTTCAAAATAACGCCACACTTCTCCATTTATTTATTTTTGTGGAAAATTAGAGTTTTAAACCTAGGCGGACAAAATTAGGGTATGACAGCTGCCCCTCTTTATTTGGATTTTAACAAGGAATATGAATTGGCCGAACATATTCCGAGGCAAAAAAAAATAAAGAATTCAGAAATTATACCAATTTTGTCTACTTAGAGAAAACCCAAATTTTCTTTTTCTTTTTCTCTCCTTTTTGCTCTTCTTTGAGTGAGTGCTAGCCCTCAGTAAGCTAACGAAATAGGAAATCAACCGGTGCCAACCCTTAATAAGCCAGCAAAGGCAGTAAACGAAAGCAATAAAGAAAACAGTAAAAAGGTACCAACCCTCTATAAGCCGACACCAGAGGCTGGCTAAAGCCTTTTAACGAACCGCGCACGATCCGAGTTTGCACTTGGGCCTGGGGAGCACGTGGGCTCAAAGGGGTGGTCTTCAGAGCGACCAAGGGGGGGGGGGGGGGGGGGGGGGTACAATACCAAGCCTAGATCTCGATACTTCCCTAGGACTGCGCCATGTCTTAGGACTGCCATTGAGGTCAAAGGGACTTACTTGCAGCTCGAATACGAAGTGAAGTCAATCTTCTGGGGGACACGTGGGTCCAAAGGGGGATCCGCAAATCCAATTAGTTTTCTTCAGTTGGTCAATGCTGCCGCACTGATCCACAGTACCTGCATACGTTAGCAGATGCAAGGCATAGTACATGGAGCATGGGTGCATGTTATGCAAAAGCATGTTATGCGAGTGCGTGTGATGCGAGTGCATGCGATGCGATGATTTGATGAATGCCGTGAAAATGCTTTTGATTTTCTTTTGATTCTTCTTGATCAGCTTTCTTTTTTCTGATCGTTTTTTTTTTTTGCTCTTGACTTATTTTCTCTTTGCTGGTTCGACCGACCCGTGACACTCATGGCACAAGACTGGGGAACTTATTAGAGTTGCTGCGGCGCACGGGCCGGGTGCAGGTTTGCTTTATGATTTGCCATCTGAAGTGATTGATGGGCGCAATTATTTTCCTTGCAACATTAATTTGTTTTTGAGAAATCACTTACTTCCCGTGACTTTTGGGGATTTCGCAATGATTGCAATGCTCTAGGATTTATGCACATGTTTTACAATTCAGTATTACCATCATCATAAAACGTTTATTTTGAGCTGAAAAAGCAGAAAATAGAAAAGCACACAGATATGAGAAAAATTGAACTTTATTGATGTGGAAACCGGTCGTACAGAAAGTTACGCCGACTGTTCAATACATTTGAAAATTTAAACTGCAAAAAGACACGAAAAAGAGAGAAAAGCTAGTTTCTAAATGTCCGTCTCTGTGGAACAATGCCAAACATTTATGTCCTTGACCTTGATCACCCCTCTATCCAAACCTTCAGGAGTGCTGTATGCCCTTGTTTATTTTCATGCCTAAGTTTTCTGACCCTAATTTTTGCCTGGATCGCCCTTTGCGGGTTTTCAATCCACCGGGTCGCTCTGATTTTGCCTAGGCCGCCCTTTCGGGTTTTCAACCTAGCGAGCTAATTCTTACTTGGCTTATCTTTCTCTTTTTTCGTCTATTTCTTTCAAGCATAATACTTCTTCACCGAATCTGAATTGACTGGGTTTCTGAGCTCTTCACCGTTCAGGAAGAAATTCCTCGACAGCCTTCTGAGCGTTCTCTTGTCATTTTCTGATGCCCCCGGAGGGTATTCCCTGGTGGTGATGTACTGCTTGATATCATGGTACCACGACTTGTCATCAGGCTCTTCATCTATTGCAGTGCAGTAATGATGTGCTGGCAGATCCCTATGCTGGATTCTGAGGTGAGCTAAACCCTTGTCACAGCTGATGTTGAACATTGACGACAAGGTTGCCAAAGCATCGGCCAACTGGTTTTCGCTTCGAGGGATATGCTGGAAAGTGACTTCCTCAAAGGACTCCATCAATTCTTGAACATAATCACAAAGGGAATCAATTTGGGATCTCTGGTCTCCCAATCACCTCGCACCTGATGAATAACCAAGGCTGAATCACCATACACATCAAGCCTTTTGACCTTCCATTCATGGGCTGCCTGAATACCCAGGATGCATGCTTCATATTCTGCAATGTTATTTGTAACATAAAAGCTCAGTCTTGCAGTGACCGGAATGAAGCGATTGTCTGGAGAGATTAACACAGCTCCGGCCCCATGCCCCCACATGTTGGATGCACCATCAAATATCATCCTCCATCTTTCATCTTCTTGGGACTTCCCCTCGTCGAATAGTTCCATGATGTCTTCATCGGGAAAATCATACTGCATCGACTGGTATTCTGGGATAGGCTGACAAGCTAAGTACTCAGCAAGTGCTCTGCCCTTGACTGCCTTCTGCGTGACGTACAGGATATCATATTCTGACAATAACATCTGCCAACGGGCAATCCGTCCCGCGAGAGCTGGTTTCTCAAAAATGTACTTGATCGGATCCATTTTAGACACCAACCAAGTTGTATGGCTCAGCATGTACTGCCTTAAACGATGAGCAGCCCAAGCCAAAGCACAACAAGTCTTCTCCAGCATTGTGTATCTTGTCTCGCAGTCAGTAAATTTCTTACTCAGGTAATAAATAGCATGTTCTTTCTTGCCTGACTCATCATGCTGCCCCAGCACACACCCCATCGAATTGTCTAACACGGTTAGGTACAAGATCAGCGATTTTCCGGACACCGGTGGCATCAGAATTGGTGGATTCTGAAGATACTCTTTAATTCTCTCGAAGGCTCTCTGACAATCATCGTTCCATTTGGATTCTTGGTTCTTGCACAACAGCTTAAAGAGAGGCTCGCAAGTGGCTGTCAGTTGGGATATGAACCTTGAGATGTAGTTCAGTCTCCCAAGAATACCACGGACCTCCCTTTCAGTCTTTAGTACTGGCATTTCGAGGATTCCTTTGACTTTATCTGGATCAACTTCTATCCCTTTCTGACTGACGATGAACCCCAGTAGCTTTCCGGATCTTACACCGAAGGTGCATTTAGCTGGGTTTAATCTGAGTTTGAACTTCCTTAGACGTTCAAAGAGTTTTTGCAGATTCACAATATGCTCTTCATCAGTCTTGGATTTAGCAATCATATCATCCACATACACCTCGATTTCCTTGTGCATCATGTCGTGGAACAATGTCACCATGGCCCTCTGATACGTCGCACCAGCGTTTTTGAGTCCGAAAGGCATCACCTTATAGCAAAAGGTTCCCCAGAGAGTTATGAAGGTTGTTTTCTCCATATCTTCCGGAGCCATCTTTATCTGATTGTATCCTGAGTATCCGTCCATGAAGGAGAATAAAGAGTGTTGGGCTGTACTGTCCACCAGAATATCAATGTGAGGTAGGGGAAATCATCTTTGGGGCTGGCTCTGTTCAGATCCCTGTAATCGACACACATCCTGACTTTCCCGTCCTTCTTCGGAACCGGGACGATATTGGCAACCCATTGAGGATACTTGGCAACCGCTAGGAACCCGGCATCAAACTGCTTCTTTACCTCATCCCGGATTTTCAACGACATCTTTGGCTTCATTCTTCTCAGTCTTTGCTTTACAGGCGGGCATTCTGGCTTTACTGGCAACTTGTGCACAACAATATCGGTATCCAACCCAGGAATATCTTGATACGACCATGCAAAAATGTCAACGTAATCGCGCAGGAGCTGAATTAACTTCATACGATCACTGTCGTTCATTGCGGCACCGACCTTAACCTCTTTCTTGTTCTCCTCTGTACCCAAGTTGATTACCTCAGTTGATTCTCCGTGAGGCTGAATGACCCTTTCTTCCTGTTCCATTAATCTCATTAGTTCTGGAGGAGCTTTCCAGTTGTTCTCAACATCTCCCTCAGTTTGATTAATTGGATGATCAAAGTCAAAATATGGATCATCAGCATTGTTATTTTCAGAGATAATTATTGTTGATCTGCATTTGCAGAGGTAAAAAAAAAGAATGAAAGGCGAAACAAACAGGCAAAATAAAATAAAGCGGAGAAGACACATGAAATTAAGAGAAATGATTTTATTGATGAATTTCAAAAACAACGTTTTTATTGATGATGATAGCAATGAAGATAAAAACATGCGTGCCCCTAACAACTTATCCTATGGCCTTGGGCAGAGCCACAGGGGTGCATTACAAATTATTACTTTGAATTAAAAGCCACGGGAAAGTCAGCAGCCTCCCAATTCTTCAACTTTTCACCGGCAAAGCAACGGCGGACTAGGCTGGTATCACCTTTTTCAGCTCCAGGACCATCCCCAATGGCAGCGATTTGATTAGGGTCCAGCAACCCTGCACTCTTAAAGCTCTGGCGAATATCACAGATAGGGATCTTTTTTGACCAAGGATCATGGCCTCTCAGTTTGGCCAACCACCTGCTCTTTCTTTCCTCTGCCATCCCCTTTCTCTCGGCTTGATTAGGATGGTACCCCAACCCACAACGGTCTCGATTTTCCTTCAGCTGAATAGGCGCAAGAATCCCCTGACCAGTCTTGCCTAAACCACATCCCACCTTGTATCCTTGTTCTATCATGATCTTGGCGACCATTTCCTCGTTCCTTGACAATTTTGACCCTGGTGACGGAAGCTTGCTCCCTCCGAATACAGCATTAGCAATTTCAAGGGACTGAAAGGAGGTCTCCAGAGATTCCTCAGCGGCTTCCACATAACGGAATGGGGATGGCTTGTTGACTAACATTTCTTCTTCACCAAACACAACAACAATCTTGTCATCTACCACAAACTTGACCCTCTGGTGTAGGGAAGAGGGAATAGCTCCCGCCATGTGAATCCACGGTCTCCCCAACAGGCAGCTATATGATGAAGTGATGTCCATGATCTGGAAATTCACATAAAAGGTCTCCGGTCCAATCTGAATTGGGAACTCCACTTCCCCTAGCACTTCCTTCTTCGACCCGTCAAACGCTCTCACCAACGTCGAACTAGGCTTCATATAAGAGCAGTCCACATCCACTTTGTCCATGGTGGACTTCGGCATGACATTTAGTGAGGACCCATTATCAATCAAAACCCGAGCCAACACATAGTCTCGCATTTGACGGAGATATGCAGAGCCTGGTTGTGCTTTCTTCCTCCTGGGGGTAACTCATCGTCAGCAAAAGTCAAATGATTAGCTGCCACGATGTTTCCTACAATCCCATCAAACTGACACACAGAGATATCTTCAGCGACATGGGCTTCATTGAGTACTTTCATCAGGGCAGTCCGATGAGCTTCTGAACTGAGCAGTAATGACAGCATAGAGATCTTGGCTGGAGTTTGTTTCATCTGATCAACAATTTGATAATCACTTTGTCTGACAATCCTTAAGAACTCACTGGCTTCCTGCTCTGTTACTTTCTTGCCCTGGGTATCCTCTGATACTTTCTCTTTTCCTTTTCTAACCCTGTCCTCAGCATCTTTAGACGTTTTAACCCGAAGAGTTTCCGGAGCATACATACGGCCGCTTCTCGTCATTCTACCCACTCCTGATATATTGGTGACAGCAGATGCACTTGGAGAACTCTCCACTGGAGGCAAAGTACTATATTTCCAGGGCACAGCACTATCTTTCTCATATGGAAAGGGAGCAGGGGCCTCAATGACTATGGGCTGAGCTTTGGCTTGAACTTGCCTCGGATTGTAATCATATAAAATCTTAATTGGCCTTCTGACTTCTCTGCCATTATTAGACTGAAGGATCATCACGCTTTCTTCTGTTTCAAAAGTAACTACCTGAACTACACGGCGGTTCATCAAGTCTTGCAAGATCTGCTTAAAAACTTCACAGACCCCTTTACATAGGGAATCAACACACCCATTCTCCTGACAACATCCTTTCCCAATGACCTCAAATCGACACAATTCAGATTGAATGGCATCCAAGGGAGTTTTAATTTTCTCAACCTCCCTTATCACCTGTCCAGTAGAATCTTCTATTGCATTGGTCGACGGATTCCCATGTCCTGGCAGTGGATTTGTAGTTATACTTGGACTGTTCTGTTTGAAAGAAATCCAATTAGCGTCGATTAAGTCCTGAACTACGTGCTTAAAAGCTTTGCAGTCCTCCACTGTGTGACCGATTCCACCCTCATGAAAACTACAAGTAGCATTGGCATTATAGCTCCTAGGGAAAGGAGGCTGGAGAGGCTTCATTGAGCGAGTGTTGATTAGGTTTTTGGAGACCAGATGATTGAACAGCTCCGTGTAAGTCATCGGGATTGGATCAAAACTGACGCGCTTCTTATACTGGTAGTTCTGGGCTTTATAACCATCATTGGCTCGTTGAGGTTGCACTGGTGCCGAGAATGGTACCGTCTGCGGTGGAGTACTGAAAGATGGATTTCCTCTGGAAATTACATTGGTCTCTCCCTCTTTCTTTTTAGGGAAATGAGAAGAGGGCTTTCTTTGTCCACCTGAGCTGCCTGAACTACCTGAACTACCAAAGTGGTTGGCGATCTTCCCGCTACGCAAACCGTTTTCAAGCCTTTCCCCAATAACTACCATGTCTGAGAAATTTGACGAGACACTCCCTATCAGTCTGTCGTAGTAGATTGCCGGAAGAGTTTCCATGAACATGTATACCATCTCTTTCTCTGTTAGTGATGGCTTTACTTGTGCAGCTGTACTTCTCCACCGTTGGGCGTATTCTTTAAAAGGCTTCTGGAGCCATATCCATATTGTACTGGTACTGTTTCAAAAAGGCTTCTGAGATGTCCTTCCAACTATGGATGTCGGAAGACTGTAACTGCATGTACCAGTCTAAGGATGCCCCAGCTAAGCTATTCTGAAAGCAGTGGATCAACAGCTTATCATCACTAGCATGCGCAGCCATTTTTCGGTAATACATGGTTATATGACTTGATGGACAACCAGCACCCCGATACTTGTCAAAATCAGGTGCCTTAAACTTTGGAGGAAGGACTATATCTAGAACGAGACACAAATCACGGGCATCCTTGACACTAACACCTGTTCCTTCCACATCCCTTAACCGTTCTTCAAGCACACGATACTGGTCTCTGGGCTGAGGGTTTTCAAACACATGCCCCTGAGGATGACTACTAATTCCATAATAATTTCCCCCAAACTGAGCGGGATTTCCTACTTGATACGCAACATTCTGAGGATTGGTAGTGATCCCAAGAGTAGGACTGAGTGGATTTCTCTGTAGCGCAGCATCATGATTAGGAGCGTGGACTTGTGGTCCGCCAACAACTCCACCAGGTACGACCACAGCAGCCTGACTTGGCCCTATTACCCCAGCTGGATTGAATTCAACATTTTGAGGCGTATAACCGACTGGCATTCCCCACGGGTACCTCTGAGCAGCTGGATGGCCCTGACCGTTTGCCCTTGGAGAGTGGACAAAATGAGGGATCCCTGTTCCCGGAGGAGGAATAGTAGTTGCAGTATTAACAGGCCTCAGAGGGGGAATGAAGGTGACAACTCCATCAGGGTTTACAACGGCGGTGGCCTCAGCACTGGCCCCACCTTTCAGATTCCTCAGCATACCCATCATTTCAACCATCTGGGCCTCCATAGCCCCTACCTTATCCTTCAAAACCCGGTTTTCTTGAGCTAGCTGCTCGGGGTTGAGTATCTCTATAACCGGATCATCCTTACCCGAGTGGTAACTCTCAACCTCAATGTCCGGATTTTCTTGATTCTCTGCCATGAGCCTTGCCTGTAGACGAGTGTAGTAACGGTGATGGCGAACCAGCTTGCCTTTTCTGTTTGTTTAAATATTTATTGTGTAAGAGCCTGAATGAATAGATGCATGGATGCATGAAATGAATGGATGCATAAGTATATGTGTATGCATGCGATGCAAAATGCGTTTTTTTTTTATTTTTCACGTGGTGCCGGGGATATCACATATTTTATTTGGGTAAACAACAAGGATCGAGAATGTGAAATGAACCATACAATTTTATTTGAACTGAAACACATAATCCTTTTATTTATTCATAACGTAAAAGCAGGAGCACATCATAAAGAGTTCTCGAAGCAACAATTAAAAGGAAACTATAATAACCAGAATTTCAAACAACAACTAAGTCCCTGCATTGGCTCCTCTTCCTCTTTCTTGACGTGGAAGGACGATCTGCCTGCCCCCTCATTTCCAAGATCAAACCCCTGACATACTCGATGTATCTTCTGACCTCTACCGGAGTAGTGCACACATCCACGGCAATCTCTGCAGCTCTGAGGCGCCTTGGGAGGCCTGTAACAGTATCATAGCACAGCTTGGACAAGAGTGCATACTTCTCTTGCAAGCGCCGGCAATGATCATCCAATCTTCGATGCTCTTCCATCAAGTAGGACATCTCAGCCCTGAACCTCTCTAGCAAATCACCCTGGTGCCTCGCATGGTCCTCCAATGCCCTAGATTTCCCGAGCTCCCCCTAAAGCAGCGCTTGACAGTCTTCAAGCCTCTCTCGCACCAGCTTTCTTGCTTGCACCTCAGTTTTGAGCTTGCTCTCATGTCAGCAGTGAGAGTCTTCAACTGTGCTTTTGCTTCCTTCAATTGGCCCCGCAAGCTCCTCTCTAATTCCTTGGAGACATTCAACTGAACCTTCCATGCACGGGCATCATCAAGCGCTCTGTTTCTATCCAGATTCCGCACCCTGATTTCGCCTGTAGCACTTTTGAGACCACCCTGCATGTCAATGAGCTTTTGGTCACTGGCGGCGATTCTCTCTTTGAAGTCAGCAAGACATTTCTCTTTGAATTCATTTTCTTGCTCTAAGTTCTTTTTCTGTTGGAGCAGCTTTTCCAACCGGGCCTGCAATTCTAACTTCTCTTGCTGGGACTGAGATAAGGCAGCCTTGAGCCCCTCAACCTCCTCATTAAGAATAGGAGCAGGAGAAGGAACCTCAACTTCAACCTGAGGAATGCCTCTAAATGGGAGCTTAACTGCTCGAGCCCGGAGCTGGACCCACTGAAGGTACTCTTCCCCCACACTTGTATCTCTGCGACCCAACTCATTACGCCCTTTCTTTACCGGCCTGTTCCAAGCACGAACAATCCTTCTCAACAAACTCAAATCCCCGGAACCTCTATCATGTAACACAAAGCCAGCCAAAGACTCAATCAATGGTGGGCTTGTCATTGGGTAACCCAACTGCCTCAACGCAAGAGCAGGGTTGTAGGTGATACATCCCCTAGTGCCAATGAGTGGAACATTCAGAAAGCCGTTGAGCTGAGAGATGAATTCTGGTGTATCCCGGGCCAGAGTGCACCACGAGATATCACCTCCTCTAAGGCTAGCAATAAACCACTTCCACTCATCTTTTCCTTTGTTTTCAATGTGTCCTTTAAACACATGTGAGGCGAACCACCGATACAGAACTAGCAAACAACACCTAACCATCCCTCCTCCCTTAGAGTGACGATCAACAAGAGAATAGTACAAATCAGCTAAAATAACAGATGTGGGGTTTTGTTCCCGCTTTTTGAATGCAAGGAACACATCAATAGCTGCAGCATCAACAAAATTCTCAACACAAGGGAACAAGACAACTCCATAGACAAGGAGGGCAAGCACATCAGAGAAAACTTTCCACTCCTTCTTGGCAAGTAGGGCCTCAGCTTCTGCTTCTAAGAATTTTCTTGACAGACCTTGCCTTTGACCCTTGACTTCCACATTTTTAATCAAAAATTCCTCTTTAATCTGAAGAATGCCAGCCAAAGCCTTTGCTAATGAATACCTCTCCACATAAGAATACGGCTTGCAGTTCGCAGCAGGAAAGCCCAAGATCTTCTCAAATTCTTCTAAAGTGGGGACCAGCTGATAATCTTGGAAAGTGAAGCAACGGTATTCGGGATCAAAGAACTGGGTCAAAGCAGTGAGGGCCTCAGTTTGAACATTCACCTCTAGCAAATTAAGCCTCTTTTCGCCGTGGGGGAAGCTGATTACCGAACCTAACCAAGCTTTGGACGTCCTGTTGCTTAAAATTCCACTTGAGGGTTCTTTTCACATTCTGATCCATTTTTCTTTCTCTTTTTTTTGGTACCTACAATTTCCCCGGCACTGGTGAGAATGCATGCAAAGTGCATGAATGGATGCATGATGAAAAAAAAATAATATTTTCAACATAACAGTTTTTCAAAAGCTAGAAATTCACATACATTTTTTTGAAAATTTTCGGTTTATTTGCAAAAATATTTATTCAGATGCAGGGGTATGCAGCTCCTTTGTGCCCTACAAGGTTTCTTAGAGACAGGGTCTACAGCTATTTCTACGGGTACACACTTCAAGGATAGCACTAAAAGAAGGACCCTAAATAAGGTTCCTAGAGCCAACGACCTCATCTGAGAGCACCGATCCCAGGGACGTACGTCCAAGTGATGATGTCTTCAATCAAAGCCAAACTCTAGGTGAAGTCTTCGCAACCACCCAACAAGACGTACGTCCAGTGAGCAGCCACTAATGACTTCGTTCTAGCCTAAGGTATGCTCTAGCCCGGGTATAGGGCTGTCTCACCAAGAAATAAAGGTAAAAAGTGCAACGTGGGTGTAGGAGCACAATGATAAATATACCCCCCACCTGCAAGGAAAAACCAGAAACAGTCCGGACAAGGAGTCGTCTACCCTAGAGTTTTGCAAACACATATCATTTCAACATAAGCAAGTAAACTACCCTAGGGTTTCAACAATCATATGCACCGCTTACCTCGAGAAAGGGTGCCAAGAAGAGGGGACATAATAGAATCGGGGAAATGCATGAACTTACCTCGAAGAAAGGGAGCGAAGAAGAAGGGATCATAGTAGAATTATGGGAATGATGCATGAGCTTACCTTGAAGAAAGGGAGCGAAGAAGAAGGGGACATGGTGATTGGAGAAATGCATGATCATATTAAACATATAAACAAAAGAAGATGAAAGGAGAAGAAGGAACAAGAAGCGAACATAGGAGGAGAAGAGTCAAATGCACATGAATGCAACATAACAACACGAGAATGCGAGAGAACATTCAAACATCGGAAAGAGAGAAGAAAAAGGAGAATAAAAGAGAGAAATAGAACAATCACATTCAAATCAAACAATTAAACCGCACATCAAGTTAATTAGGCCTGACCCTCATTTTAAAAAGAAAGTCCCCAGTGAAGTCGCCAGCTGTTGCACCCCAAAAAAAAAATCCGGATTGGACCTTTCATCGTACAACGTGAAAATTTGTGAAGCCGCCATCAACATTTTTTATTTAGGGACCAAAACATTGAAAAAGGGTCCTTTTTAAGGCGGGTGGTCCTTTTAGAACTAGAGATGTAGGTTCGGGGGTCGGTTAGGTGTGGGGAAGGTATTAGCATCCCACACCTCCTTTCTACCGAAAGGGAACCTTTAACTTGATGTGCGGTTTTGACAGAGTTGATTTGAAACAATTCATTCTACTTCTTTTTTTATTTGAGAAAATGTTTTTGAAAACAGGGGAAAAGAAGAATCTTTTTATTATATATTTTTTTTAAAAGTGTGCTTGACGGGATGTGACCCGCTCCTACGTATCTTCCGGTGCGATGGAGAATTCAAAGCTTACGTAGTTCTCTTTAGTCGAGAAACTTTGGTGTTTTTTTTTATTGTAGGGGTTCTCGGTCCTGAACTGTACAGTTCACTAGACCTAAAACAACAAACATCCTCGCCTGTACAGACGACGTGCCCCCTACTTTTTGAGAATGGTTTGAATTACTTGAAGAAAAGGATTTGTTGTGAGGTTGATTACTTTTATTTGAGCAAGTATCTTAGGCTCGCACGAACTGTACAGCTCGCACGAGTTGATTTGATTCCTTACTCATTTTTTTTTAAAAAAAAGGGTTCAAGTTGTTAATTGCTTGTTTTAATTCTCATAAGTATCCTAAGATGTTTGAGCTGTACAACTCCAATCTTAGGATGCTAGTCAACACCGGCCGTACGTCCGACTTGACTCCTTATGAATTTTCAAAAAGGTTTGTTGTTGATCTTTGAAAAAAATTTGATTGCTATAGAAAAACAATTTGAAGAAAAGTTTTAATTTGAAAAATAATTTGGAAAAAGAAATGACTTGAAGAAGAGAGGAAGAGAATTGGAGGGTGATATTGATCACAAAAGTTTGTTGGGATGGCGTGGCATCCAAAAGAAAAAGAAGTAGAGAATTCAAATCAATTTCCAAATCAAGAACCAAAGTGTAAACTTTAACAAGTTGCAAGCAAAACAATCAACAATGCAAGCGTAAGCATATACCTTAACCATTACTACACTGGTGCACAAGAATGAGGCTTAGTCATCTAACATTTAATGGCCATGAACATGCAAGATCAACATTAACCAAATAGATTGCAAGAATAGGCACACAAATAGATAATGCAAAAGTTTAATTCAAATAGGCATCAACACAAGATAAAACACAAGGTTGAATCCCTTTTGGTAATCCTTGACATTTGAGACAATGCACAAAGGCATAAGTGTCTAGTCCTTTTACCAAATCATCAACACAAAACAAATTATTAACCTAGAATGAACATCGCATTTGCATGATCACAAGTGACCAAAAGAAAGCAATAACAAGTCATTTTGTAGCCAAAATTGATTAATCAAGTTAGAGAACTAGCATTTGCATTTTTAAACAAGAATTGCACAAAGGAAGTTGAATCATCTTAGGCAATCCTCAACATTTAAAGTGAAGTGCCTAAGGCACAAGTGTGAGTCCTCTTGCCAATCATCAACATAGAGTAATTTTGCAAACAAGTTACTAACAAGCAAACCAAAATTTTCAATCAAAGCACAAGGTTGTGTTGAATCATCTTAGGCAATCCTCAACACTTAAAGTTAAATGCCTAAGGCACAAGTGTGAGTCCTCTTGCCAATCATCAACATAGAATAATTTGCAAGCAAAGTACATAACGACCAACATCAAAACAATTTGAGAAATCATTTTACTCACAATTGCAAACCCCCTTTCACAAAGAAATAACAGAACCCTAACTTATTAGAAACTTGCGAATCAAAACATAACCAAACAACAATTTCATTCAACAAATCCACAAAATCAAGCAAGCAAATGACACTAGCAAGACTTAGGAACATTTATTCACAAGATCCAAGCAATCAAACACCAAAATCAACAACTATTCGTATTTTTTTTGATTTTTGTGAAAGTAAGAAGGCATGAAAAATGAATATTTGCAAAATCAAACAACATGTTTGGACATGGGAACTTCAAAATCAAGCCTCAATGACAAGATTGCATAAAGAAAATGCATCAAAACTCGATTAAACCTATTTTATACTAAGGGTGCGAAACATTCATAGCTTCCTAACACAATTTTATTTCACAAAATGCAACAAAAAAAATGATAACAACACAAATCACAATTTATTCAAGGGTGAGAAGCAATCTCAAACACCCAAGCCTCCCTAAGTGCTTGTCAAAATGTTTGAGACACCTCTCACCAACAACAATCAACAAATCAACAATATACCAACACTAAAATGCATGAATATGGTAGGATGCAAGATTAGAAACATGATTTTTACATTTTGATGCAAAAAAAACTTAGTGAATGATGCAAGAGTTTTGAGGTATACCTTGAATCCAAGCTAATAAATAAAGAGTATGAAGAGAAAACCCACAAATCAACTAGATCTTCACCAAAACCTTGCGCAACTTGCCTTGTTCTTGAGATTGGATGATGAACACTTGAATCTTGGTAGAAGAGATGGATGATATATGAAGTAGGAGTTAATATGAGATGGAAAATGGAAGTGAAATGAAGAAAAATGGAGGAGGGAATGGTTGTTGGTGGTTTCGGCCAAAGGAGGAGAGGAGAGGAGAGGTTTGTGTGCTAGGGTTTTGTGAATGAATTGTGAGGCCAAAAAAAAAAGGTGTGTGTGAGATGAGGTTTCTAAGGTATATATAGAGAGCAACTAGGTTTAAGGGTATTTAGGTCATTGTGCATCTCATCTCACTCTAGGATTGCATTTAAAATTTGAATGGAGGGTGAGGATTGAAACACACATGATGAGGGACAAAATGAAAAATTGGAGAGGAAATGGGGAGGGAATGGCGCAACATTGGGGTAGGGTGTGGCCTTGGTCACCAAGTTTTGCAAGTTGGCAATTGTACCATTGTACTATCCATGAACCCTCCAATTATCCTCTCAATTTTGATTATTCCTTTCAAGATAATTGTACATAAATCTAACCATTTTGAGCCACATACCAAGTATCTTGAAGAATATGCCATTTTATGAGATCACCATGACCAAAAATATCATAAAAATCACATCTTGAAACTTTTTTGTAGAACATTCCTTTTTGATGCCTTTTTGAATTTTTTGTGCATAATGCATGCATGCATGCGCATGCATATATACATGACCAAAATGTTTTGCTTCAAATAAATTTCTCTAAAATTGCACAATGATTTTTGATGAGAAAATATCTTATTTTTAGAAAATGACCAAAATACCCTTTTGCCCTAAAAACTCAAAAATGCATGCACAATGTTCTTCACAATCTTCAAAATAACGCCACACTTCTCAATTTATTTATTTTTGTGGAAAATTAGAGTTTTAAACCTAGGCGGACAAAATTAGGGTATGACAACAGCCTGCTTTTTAGTAGAGCTAATGTTAATGAAGCAGATGCAATTCTAAATATCCTTCAAGTTTATGAAAAAGCTTCTGGTCAAGTGGTTAACATGGAGAAATCTGAGTGTTCGTTTAGTCAAAATGTGCCTCAAAGAGAAAGAGAAATTATCTGTAACAGGATGGGAGTAAAGATTGTGGATGCTCATGCTAGATATCTTGGACTGCCGGTGTCTTTTGGTAGATCTAAGAAGATTATATTCTCCTTTGTTATTGACCGGGTGTGGAAGAAACTGAAAGGGTGGAAGGAAAAGTGTTTGTCTAGAGCTGGGAATGAGACACTCATTAAATCCATTGCTCAGGCCATCCCCAACTACATCATGAGCTGTTATAAATTCCCTGGGACCTGCTGCAAAGAAATTGAAACTATGCTCTCTAAGTTCTGGTGGGGCTCTGAAGAGGGTGCTAGAAAGATTCATTGGTTGAGCTGGTCTAATCTGTCAAAGAACAAGGATAATGGGGGAATGGGTTTCAGAGAGTTCAGTGAGTTCAACAGAGCCCTCCTTGGCAAGCATTGTTGGAGATTAATTTCAAAGGAGGGGTCCCTTATGGAGAAGATCTTCAAAAGCATATATTATCCAAATAGCTCATTCATGGAGGCTAATCCTGGTTTCAATCCAAGCTATGCTTGGGGAAGCATTATTAGTGCTAGGGAGCTCATTCAGAAAGGTGGAAGGTGGTTGATAGGTGATGGTAGGAGGGTGAAGATTTGGGGGGACAATTGGTTGCCTGATCAATCTGGCTTCAAGATCCTGAGCCCTGTGAGGATCCTGGAATCTGATGCTCATGTTGATTCTCTAATTGATGTGGATACAAAGAAATGGAATAGAGACCTGATCTTCAGCTGCTTTTCTAGCTATGAGGCTCATCAAATTGTCAGTATTCCTATTTCTTAGAGGCTCCCTCACTACAAGAAATTCGTGCATTACTGGCTGAACATTTCTGGCGGAATCAGTCCGCCAGTAAGTTTTCTGGCGAAATTTGGCTATTTCTGGCGGATTTAGTCTGCCAGTACGTTTCTGGCGGATCCTATAGCCCTCGTATTCCGTGTTTGACCTGAATTTAAAATTCAGCCAATAACTGCTGTTACTGGCGGATATATTCCGCCACTAATATTTTCGGCCAGTAATTCGGCCAGTAGTAAAAGGTGATCTCGTTATGCGCGTTTGACCAAAGGAATTCCGCCAGTAATGTCATTTTCTGGCGGAAGTGCAGATCCGCCAGTAATGTCATCGAATCCGTCAGTAAAGTCTAAATTCCGCCAGTAAGCACTTAGATCCGCCAGTAACGTAAATAACCACGTGATCCGCCAGTAACCATTCGCTAGTAATGGCCTATTCCGCCAGTATTCTACGTTTCTGGCGGATTTTGAATTATAGCCGTTTACTTCTCACCTACTTATAACTTCTCTTCTCCTTCACCTTCACCTTCACCTTCGAAAACCTTCTCCATTTTTTTTCTAAAACTTTTCTTCTCTTCTCTCAGTTTTCTCTACCGTTCTCTTCTCATATTCTGTCTCCAATAATTTTTTGAAGGTATGTATTAATTATAATGTTCTTGTTCTAGTAAATATTTTGGTTAAGAATATGAGTAATAGTTAGTTAATATGTTATTTTTTGTTTATTTAGCAATTGATTGAGCAGTTTGGTTGAAAGTTTTGTTGGAGAAGTCTGAAATTTGCTTCAAGCCAGAGCCTTCTCTGCACTACCGGTTAGTTATCAAGTTATTTGTTTATTGTTGTATGTTTTTTAAAATTTGTTAATTAAATATGAATTATTGTAATATATTAAAAAATAAGATATTGTTAAAACCGAATTATCTGTTTATATACTATTATTATAATATACTGTTATTATTTTCTTTAGGCTATTTTAAAATTAAAATTATTATTTACTGATTATTATAAAAATTATTATAAACGAATTATTATTTTAAAATCTGTTTATAAAAATTAAAATATTAAAACGAATTTATTATAAAATCTGTTTATAATAGTCTTTTATTATGACCGAAAAATATATAAATCTGTTATAATTATTTTTGATTAATATACTTTTTTTTAATATACTTACTATTATTATAGTTTTTTTAATTAATATACTGTTTAGTAAAATAAAATAAATTCGAATTATTAAAATAATTTTGTTTAAAAAGTAAAATGATATAAAATGTTATTATCTAAAAATACGAATTAAATTAAAATAATGTGTTATTTAAATAATATTAATATATTGTAATTATATTTGAATCATAGTTAATTGTTTAGTATATTATAAATTGTGTTGTGTTGTACTTATGAAAATAAAATCGGTGTTATATTTACTATTATTAATTATATTTTGTTTATTTTAATAGTTAGAATCACTATAGATTAATAAATAATAGTTTGTAGTTATTATAATTTGTATATGAACGTGTATTGTTCTAATACACATATTATTATGTTGTAGTATATATTAAGAACACCGATCCACAAAAAAATGGATCGTAGTTGGATGTATGATCGAATGTATCCTGGTAGAGCTGGGTTGAAGAGACGTTTTGTTGAAGGAGTCGAAGAGTTTGTTCTTTTTGCTAAGGGTCAAAAAGAATTTGAGGAACAAGGTGGAATTAGATGTCCTTGCTCCAAATGTATATTTCGATCTATAAAAAATGAAGGTGAGGTTTGACTTGATTTGTACAATAATGGTTTTGAGCCAAATTATTGGATATGGAGCCGTCATGGCGAAGTAGCAGATGGAGTTCCTGTTCCTGCGGTTGATAATGTTCCTGTCCAAGTAGAAGTTGGTACTTCAAGTCCAATCGTAGTAGCTGCCACATCTAGTAGTAATCCAACGACTACAGGATATGAGTTGCTTGATGTTGTTCAGGGAATGATATCTGATGCTGTCGGTGTAAATATGGATTTCGAAGAACTAGAATATGATGCTGAAGAAGTTCCAAATGAGGAAGCTCAAAGGTTTTATATGTATTTGAATGAGACAAATAAACCATTATTTGAAGGATCTAAAGACTCTAAATTATCAATGTGTGTTCGGTTGTTGGGTCTTAAGTCTCAATTTAATGTTGCGGAATTGTGCATGGAATATATGACTAAAATGATGTTAGATGCAACCCAAATTAGAGGATTTTTGCCGCAGAGTTATTATGATGCTAAAAGATTGGTATAGAAACTTGGTTTAAAATCCTTAAGAATTGATTGTTGTGTTTCTGGTTGCATGATCTATTATAACAATGAGTTTGGCATAAATGATGGAGAGTTGTTGGAATGCAAGTTTTGTCAAGAGCCACGGTATCGTGTCAGCAGAAAAGGGACAAGCAAAGGCAAACAAGTGCCAAGGAAAGCGATGTTCTATCTGTCGATTATACCAAGGCTGAAGAGGATGTTTACTTCAATGGAAACTGCGGGTAAAATGACGTGGCACTATGAAAATAGAAATAATTCTGGTGAATTACGTCATCCATCTGATGGTGAAGCTTGGAAGCATTTTGATCGTGCACATCTAGATTTTGCCAATGATCCACGCAATGTTCGGCTTGGTTTGTGCTCTGATGGTTTCACTCCATATATTCAAGTATCGGCAACACCGTATTCTTGTTGGCCAGTTATTGTTACCCCATACAACCTTCCTCCAGAAATGTGTATGTCTAAACCATACATGTTTTTAAATTCTATTATTCCAGGGCCAAGTAGTCCAACAGCTGGTATTGACATATATTTGCAACCTTTGATTGATGACCTCAAAAGATTGTGGAATGGTGTTTTAACTTATGATGCAGCACGTAAACAAAATTTCATGATGAGGGCTGCTTTAATGCGGACCATTAATGACTTTCCTGCTTATGGAACGTTGTCTGGATGGGGGACACATGGTAAGCTAGCGTGTCCGATTTGCATGGTTGACACAAAGGCTTTTACTCTTAAATATGGAGGAAAAACCTCATGGTTTGACTCGCACCGTAGGTTTTTACCTAGTGATCATCCTTTTAGAAAGTCAAAATATGGATTCATCAAGGGGAATGTTGAAAGAGCTGAACCTCCTCGTAGGTTGAGATCAGAAGAAGTTTGGAATAGTGTCATGGATATCCCTCCTGTGGAAGTTGTTGCAGGTGTTGTTTCTCGACCAGATGGTTATGGAGTATGGCATAATTGGACGAAAAAAGCTATTTTTTGGGAACTTCCATATTGGAAAGATAATCTATTGAGACACAATCTCGATGTAATGCATATTGAAAAGAATTTCTTTGATAATATATTTAACACTGTTATGAACGTGAAAGGTAAAACGAAAGACAATGAGAAGGCAAGGAAAGACGTAGATCATTACTGCAGGCGAAAGGATTTGTTGTTGGTTGAGCAAGCTAACGGTAGGAAACTGAAACCCAAAGCCAATTATACTTTATCTACAGAGCATGCAAAAGCAGTTTATCAGTGGATTTCTGAGTTGAAAATGCCAGATGGTCATTCTTCCAATTTAGCAAGATGTTCTGATGTGGATAATGGGAGGTTACATGGGATGAAGAGCCATGATTGTCATGTATTCATGGAGTGCTTACTTCCTATTGCCTTTAGTTCGTTGCCAACACATGTTTTGAATCCGCTTATTGAAATAAGTCAATACTTTAAGAATTTGTGTTCTGCAACGCTAAAAATGAATGATCTTACAAAAATGGAACAAGACATCCCACTTATCTTATGCAAGTTGGAGAGAATATTTCCGCCTGGTTTCTTTGATTCTATGGAGCATCTTTCTGTTCATCTTGCAGATGAAGCTAAACTTGGCGGTCCTGTGCAATACAGATGGATGTATCCATTTGAAAGGTCTGTTAATATATATATATATATATATATATATATATATATATATATATATGTGAAAGAATATATATGAAAATTCGATTAGATGGATTATTAACATATAATTTTCTCTATCTAGGTTCATGGGTGATTCAAAAAGATCAGTTAAAACTAAAGCTAAAGTTGAAGGATCGATATGTTCTTCTTACTTACATCGTGAAACAACTCATTTTTGTTCTTATTACTTCAAGAATGAATTTGCTTCTAGAGGTAGTCGAAATGAAACAGAAATTGAATGTCCAAGACATCATTTAGCTTTGTCTGTCTTTTGTCTACCTGGCCGTCAGTCTGGAAAGGAATCAACTCACTGGCTAACAGAAGAAGAGTTAAACTCAGCCCATGTTCATATATTGATAAACTGTACTGAGGTCCAACCATTCATTGAGTATGTATTTCTCAACCTATATATATAGTTATCTTAATTAGTTAGTTAATAAATTAAAGTAAACGCAATTGTGTAACAATTAATAATGTGTTATTGTAGGGAGTTTTTGTCTCACATGAAGTAAATGAAGAGCAATCTTCTGCTCATATTCATGCACATTTTCCAATGTAGTTTAAGCAACGTTTGTATTCCCTCCCGCCAACTCCAACCAATCAACACTTGAGGAACTTATCTGACGGTCCTCGAAGATGTGTTAAAGAATGACACACATACTTTGTCAACGGATACAAATTTCACACCAAGGAATGGACAGAGGGTAGAGAAACAGTCAATAGTGGAGTTTGCATGAAGGGTGACACTGGAAGAGGCGAAGATGATTTCTATGGTGTGGTTGAACACATATATGAACTTGCGTACCCTTATCTAGATTATAATCAAAAGGTAGTGGTTTTTTATTGTAAATGGTTTGACCCGTCCGCTCGAGGAACAAAGTTTAATCCAAAGACAAATACAGTGGGCATTAAAACGACTAGTAGATATCGACCGTATGATCCGTTCGTCATTGCACAAAATGTGAGACAAGTCTATTATGTCTCTTATCCATCAACACGGGCTGATCGGCGTGGTTGGTGTGTCGCAATTAAGACAACACCAAGAGGTCGCATTGAGACAAATGATGACACAGTGGAAGATGTGCCATTTCAAATGGATGAAATGTCCAATGTAAATGAAATGATTGGAGTTGAACCCATTACCCGTTTATGTGATGAGCCAAACACGGGTGACGAAGTTAATGATGATGAAGAAGATACAGATGAAGATGCTGCTAATCATGTCGGTGTATCAAGAATTCACTCATCTGATGATGATGGTGATTTTGAGAAAGAATGGGATTCTAATTAGATGATCTTATTTGTAATTAGATAATATTACTAAGGCGTCCTGTATGAAATAATATTTATTCTTCATGTATGTTATCATCATTTATGTTATTCATCATTATATTATTCATTATTTATTTTATTCATTATATTATTTATATATATATATATATATATACATACAGTCATGGCATCATCAGGATCAGAAGGTAATGATGACCCACCTCATGATGAGATTGTACCACCGAATGATAAAGGGAAAAAGGTTTCTACTTCTTTACGCGGGCGTCGTCGTCGTGTGACTTATGTTTTTGTTGATGGCCCTTTCGTACCTCCACCTCATACGGAGGATGGTAGTGGTCCTAGTACTATGGATCGCCCATTTGTGCCTCCACCCGGTACTGTGGAGCCCCCGGCTGATGAGAATGGGATACGCAGGTATAATATTAATAGGGAGGTGGTTGAGGTTACACGCGATGGTCGTATCGTTGTGAAGGTTATTGGCGAGCAGTAAGTATTTATTAATTTATTAACGTTATTTGGTTGATTTATTAATTATAAATTATTATCGTTTTAATTTATCTTTTTTATGTACAGATTTGATCATGGGAGGATTGTATCGAGCACCATCACCGACATCATCAAGGCTAATTACACTAAAGCCTGGCTTAATTGGTCGGAGGTCAAAAAAGATGCGACATCAAAAATGTGGAATCAGTTCAGAGTAAGTTTTTTTACAATTACGGTGGATTTTCAATTTTTTAATTTTGTTCAATTGTTTAATTTGTTTTTACTAACAAGTTAATTAAATTTGTTTAAATAGGCAAAAATGGCATGGCTCCCAGAGGAGTCGAGGGATGTTGAGAGAGCATTCAACACAAGAGCTTCTCACTGCTTATCTTCAATGCTTCAGCAGCAGTATTAAGCCGACGTGGATCGGTGATCCTCATTGGGCTGCGCTCCAAAAGAAATGGGACGACCCTAAGTATGTTGAAAAATGTGAGAAAGCTAAAAAGAATCGTGCTTCAGAGAAAGGTGGCTGCATAAACACGGTTGGTTCTATCAATGCTGTTGAACACTTCAAACGCTTGGTAAATTTTTTAATTGATTAAATTTATATTTATATATACATACATATTTTATATTTTATTAAATACTAATATATTAGATAATATTAACTATGTATATAGGAGGCCATCCTTGGTCGACCACCTACTTTGGTTGAGTTACACCGTCAGATTCATATGCGAGAGGAGACAGGTGAGTATCCTGATGATCGACATAGGAATATTCAGGTAAATTAACGTTTATTATTTATATATTGTTTTTATTATATTATATTATATATTATATTCTATGTCTACATACTAATGGGGTAATTATTCATTTCTTGGTTGTTCCTATCAGGAAAACTTCCAGGAATGGCTGGCTGATCGAGCGGCATCACAGCAGAGTAGTGGCATCACTGACATTGATCCTGCTGAGGAGAGTCGAGCGGCTTTTAATGCTTGGCAGGAATCTGTTGGTCCAACCAAAGGTAGCCAGTTAGTAGGTGCTGGTGGTATTGGTCAGGCTGCTTTCCAAAACTCCATTATTCCGAATCTGAGGCCAACATATTCTTCAGAAAGAAGTACTGGTCGCTCTTATGTCCCTACTCCTTCAGAATTAGACGCTGTTCAGCTATTAACACAAAAATTGAGCGAGACACAGCGTGAGATGCAAGAGCGACAAGACAAATATGATCAGGAAATGCAGCAGATGCGGGAGCAGCAGAGGTTGAATGATGAGCGCTGGAATCAATTAATGGCTACTATGTCTCAATACCCTAGGCCATCTATGCCATCGTCATCATCATTTTTCCCACCGCAACAGATGCAGCCTTATGCTGGTGCTTTTCAGCCGTACTCGGGTGTTTTCCAGCCGTACTCTCAGCAGCCTCAGCAGCCGTACTCTCAGCAACCTCAGCAGCCATACTCTCAGCAGCCTCCCCGACAGCAGCAGCCTCAACAGCTTCCCAACCAACAGTTAAACAACAATGAAACTTATTTTAATTGGTTTGCAGACGACGAGGACGACAACAACAACAACAACAACAACAACAACAACAACAACTCTGGAGACTACTATGGAGATAACTAGTAGTTTTATTGGATATTTTAATTTGCATTTGTAATGAATATTTCAATTTATATTTTGTTATGAATATTTAAATTAGTACTTTGTTTAATGGAATTTACTAGTAGCTTTATTTTTTGAATTAAATAAACGAATTCAAATATTTAAATAATATTAATTTCATAAATAAACGAATTTTAAAATAAATTTTTTAATAAAAATGACGCATTTTAATTTTTTTTTATTTTTTGAATTAAATAAATGAATTAAAAAATAGTTTTTTAAAAAAACGAATTAAAATATTTAAATAATATTAATGCTTAAATAAACGAATTTTAAAATAATTTTTTTAAAATATATATATTTTTTTTAAAAAAATGCATTACTGGCTGATTGGAGTTGCTTACTGGCGGATTTTCTGCAGTTAAAAAATACATTACTGGCGGATTGGAGTCTCTTACTGGCAGATTTTCAGCCAGTAATTACTGGCTGATTTACTGACGGATAATCCGCCAGTAATTACTGGCTGAAATTCCGCCAGTAACTGTTACCTGCGGCTGATTTTCTGGCGGATTAAATCCGCCAGTAATGTGCTATTTCTGGCCGATTTTAACCATTACTGGGGGATTGTGTCGGCCAGTAATGCACGAATTTCTTGTAGTGCCTGCGGATAAGCTCATTTGGCACTGGGAGAGGGATGGTGAGTACTCTGTTCGTTCTGCTTACAGGATCCTATGTGAGCACAGTTACAGGCCCTTGGCTAGTTCCTCAAATACTACTGTGAGCAAGTTATGGAAACTGATTTGGAAAGCTCCCGTGCCTAACAAAACTAGGAATTATCTTTGGAGACTTGCTAGAAATATCCTCCCATCAAGATGTAACCTCAGTAAAAAAGGTATTCAACTTGATCTTTGCTGTCCTCTTTGCAATGATGGAATTGAAAATGCTGACCATATGCTCATGCACCGTAAGTTTATGAAACTTGCCCTTTTTTTTTCTCAACTTGGGACTCATATTCCCACTGATATTCACCACCATTATTGGATTATTCATTGGCTGTCTTGCTCTGATACTTTGGGTTCACAACTATTTGCTGTCATTCTTTGGAAGGTGTGGTATGCTAGAAACCAATTTCTTTTCAAGAATATTATTCCTGACCCGGGCCAACTTGCTATATCTGCTATGGAGTATGTGGTTGATTTTAATGCAGCAAATGCAAAGATTGCTGGTCCTTCTACTGTTTCCAGGTTGCCTAGCAGCAACATTACTTCTTGGGCGGGATGTTTGGTGCAAGTGGATGCTGGTTGTTTCCCAAATGGTTCCACTGGTTGGGGAATGACTATTAGAAACCAGCAGAAGACTATTGTGTATGCTGCCTGCAAGTTTGAATCCATGTCTGTTGATCCTCCGATAGCTGAGATATTGGGGCTGAGATGGGCCATAACCACTGCTGAAACTCTGGGAATTGTTCACCCTCTCTTTCTCACTGACTCTGCCACGGTTGTGGACTGCTTGAAGAACAGAAAAGGGAGGGCTGCTATTGATCATCTGGTCTTAGATTGCAGGCAGAAGCTTGAATTGCTGGAAGGTGCTTCTTTAGCTTTTATCCGAAGGACTGTGAACACTGATGCTCATTATTTAGCTAATCTTTCTAGATCCCTTGGAGACCATGTGTGGTCTGATTCTGATCATATTGCTAGTTTAATTTCCACGTGTAATATTCCTCTGTGTTGTATTGTCTCTAGATCCCTTCAGGGGATGCAAAAACATTTTTCCCTAAAGTATTGGTGCTAATTTTATTTTTTCAGGGGGTTCATTTGAACCCCCTCAAATTAAATATATGTAGTTCTGCTAATGTCTATAAGTACATACGTTAGTGCTCAAAGAGTCTTAAGACCTATCCTGATCCTAGTGAGCCTCCGGAGTCAAACTCACGTAAACTGTTTGTAACCAAAAAAAGAAAAAGAATTAAAAAGCGTTAGTTAAAGTGATGATGGAGAGTCTGTTTCTTGCTGGTGGGGTCAAGCTTTTAAACTAGTTAACACAAATTAATTGTACCTTAATTTTTGTGTGATAGGTTAAAAATACAAAAGATTAGGAACAAATGGAGTACCTATAAACTACAACAATTTAAGAAGCCTATTCAAAGAAAGCTTTGATCTCTAAAATTGTGTGCAAAGACGGATGTATTTAGGATTAGTGGGGGCAAATATCCTACTAGTATACGAATGATTTTTGTAGTTATGGCACTAGATAGTCAACTTCAAAACAATTTCATAGCTGCACTCTATGAAAATGCATTTTCAGAATATAGGGGATTACTGTTCTTTTCATAAAGCTTGTGGTGAACAAAAAATAGTGTATTCCGTTGATGTAATTTGTGTGGAGTGTTATTTTTTTAATACTATCCTTGGCAAGTGCAACTACTGAAAAAGTTTTCTCTTCTGAGTATCATTAGGAAACTAGATGACAAATCGTATGAGAGATAAATGATTGAAAGACTACTGTTTGGTTATTTATATAGAGATATATGTTTGAGTGTACTTTTTACACCAAAACATTTGAAAGTATTGATGATGAGAAAATCATTCAATGTTTTTGAAATGTAAAAAAATCGCAAAGAACAATTATAGTGTATAAGAATAAAAATATTATTTTTGAAAAAATTGACAATGAAAAAATCATACCCTTATAATAAATCATTTTTTCTTTCTTTTTTTTTTGACCAAATCATTTTTTCTTTCTATATTTCACTCGCTTTGTCCTTTTTTAAAATAGGGCAATTAGATGTTTCTTTTCTATGAAAGGAAGGTACGTTGTTAGTTATTCTGTCATTGTTGCAATTAGATGTTTAAGTGAATTGGAATTTTTCATCCCGCCAGTAAAAATCACAAGAGATTTTTAAACAACATTGTCTTATTAAGATTTAACCATATCTAAAGTATTGCCACCCTGTAAGAAAAGAAACGTATTGCCAATCAATCTCAATCTGTGATTATCTGATTCCTAAATGAGCTATTATTAGAGGTGGTTGGAGAACTTAAACATCAATGGTAGTTAAGTTTTTTATCTTTATATACCACATGAAAGCTAACATTTTTTTTTTACCAAATGCAAGCTAACATTTTATGACCGCAAGAACTTGGCAATAACTTCTAGAGTTGAAAACGGAGCCAAATTTTAACACACAATAGATTATATAATAGTGAGTCTAGTGACAGATATGGATTTCAAGATATATTCACGTGTCCCTATAAGAAGATACGGCTATCATATATTAAAAACAAAGGCAAAAAATGCATTTTTTTCCCTTATGTTTCACCAAAATTCAGTTTGGTCTTTTATGTTTTTTTTCATTTTCATCTTTATCTGTGTCAAAGTAGTCCTTTTTTTAACTTTTCGTCCACTAATGTAAATAGATTCCCCCTGGCCGTTAACAGATGACGTGACTTGCTTATTTAGAGGCCCCTTTTAAAAATTAGGGCCCTAATTATACTTTTATTATATACTAACTTTTTTATCAATCATATACTAATTTTTTCATGAATTATATCTAAAGTTTTTTCTGAATGCTAAAGTACCTCAAAGTCAAAACACAGTGCCTAACAGCGTACTTTAAATGTATTTTTCACAAAATTATTTTTTTCACCAAACCAGTTATTGAAGAAGGAACTTTGCTCAGTATTTGAACACTTCAAATTTTTTATGAACTTTAAAGTACCCCAAAACACACGGCTCAGCATCACACTTTACATATTTTGTCACGAAATTAAATTCTTTTTTCACCAAACCGGTTATTGCGGAATGAACTTTGTGTATTTGAAAACTTAAATATTTTTTAAAACTCCAAAATACCTTAAACACACTGCACAACATCACATTTAACATATTTTGTCACGAAATTAAATTCTTTTTCACCAAATCGGTTATTGACGAATGACCTTTACGTATTTGAACACTTTAAATTTTTTCTGAACTCTAAAGTACCACAAAACACACTGCTTAACATCGCACTTTACTTATTTTGTCATCAATTTAAATTTTTTTATCACCAAACTGGTTATTGAGGAACAAACTTCATGTATTTGAACATCAAATTTTTTTTCGTCATCTAAAGTACTCTTTTGGGGGACTTAAAAAATTGGACTTTGTATAGGCCCTATGCAGTAGTACGACCCGCACACCTTAATGATTGGTCTTGCTTGCTTAGTTGGCATTAGTGAGTGGGAAAAAAATATAAAGGACCAAACTGAAATTTTGATGAAACATAAATGATCAAAGTGCGCTTTTGCTAAAAAAAAGTTTCATCTTCATGAAGTCAAATATAAGTCACAAGAAAAGAGGAGGGTTTGAATTGGGACACAATTAAAAACGTTTTCTAGACACAAATTCTTATAAGAAGCCTTGTTTAAATTAGTGATATGATGACTTTGTAAAATATGTATTGTTAAGAAAGAAATGGGTTGTTGATTATAGTGTTTGTTAAAATCAGTGAGGAATGAAAGCAGTAACAAAAACAGTAAAGAATACACAAGGATTTATAGTGGTTAATCGACAAGGCCTACATCTTCTCCTCACACCCAGTGAGAGTTTCCACTAATTTCAAAATAGCTTAAAAGCTAAACACTAGCCACACACTGATAGTTTTCCTAGCACAGTTCTATCAACTGTCACACTAGTTTTCTATAAGCTCTAGCAACTCAAACCTCTAAGAAAACCCTCTTAGACTTCTTCCCTAACAATACAACAACCAATGCTTATTGTTTGAAAGGTACACGTATACTAAATATGTTTGTTCTGAACTGAGATAAAAATAGCTTAACAAAAATACATTCATCAATTGACACAAGCTATGAACACATTCAATAAAGTACTAGAGATGTTTATTTGCAGTGAGTGTGTTTGGAGAGAAGATAGACTTACTCAGAAGCTCTTTGGAAGCTTCTGATATCTTGACCAATTTGTGTGCAGTCTCTCTCAATAAGTTCTGAGGTCTCAATGATGTATTTATAGGCCATTTGCTCCAAAAGAGTTGTTGAAATGCTTTAGCAAAGAGGATTATATCCGTTGTGCCTTTAGCGCCTAGATGGGTACACTGTTGCAGGTGACTGTTGAGAGCTTCTGAGCTCGTTAACCAGTGAAGTCCTTTTGCAATGAATTCTACCACTTGGAACCCTGATTAGAACATTACTATTGTTGATGTGTCATTTTGACCGTTGAGAGAAGGATGATAATTTTTCTTCATGCTTTAGAAGCTTCTATAGTAGCTTCTGAGCACTGTCTTCTCAATGACCTTCTAAGATACCTTCTGAATGCCTTCTAAGGTATCTTTTGAGTCATCGTCAACTTGATTTTATGTCTTTACAGAAGAATATATTGTTGCCACACATTCCATTACTTCATGTCTAGCCCATATAGTATTGTTTCCTTGTTGTTGTCTTCTAAGACCCTCTTTAAGCTTTACAAACATCTTCTAAAGCTCAATCTATCTTCTCATGATGTTCTTATGCCTAGCACATGTTCTTCTTGAGGTGTGATGATTTATACATGTCTATAAGATCACTCAAGAAAACTCATCAGATCACTAATGAATTAGAAAGTTTAAGAAGCTTATGAAAACTGTTTGTTTACATCAAAACATGACTTAGGAATTTTGCTTTAACAATCTCCCCCTTTTTGATGATGACAAATCCTTTTGATAAGTTTTTAAGGTTTTCTGATATAACAGTTGTATTGATGTAGTTAATATGCCCCCTTAATTTATGCTATTGTTTTATCTTTTAAACATAAATAAATAGATTGCACAAGTACAATTTGGGACCAGAACAGATTCATTGATTGTGAAGCAAAATGATACATTTCTATCTCACAGTTCAGGAGCATAGAAAATAAGACCATACAACTTTAATTAGTAGGAAGCTTTAGCTTCACAAAACATGTGATATTTATAGCACATATATGAAATACAGATCATATAGAAAATATTCTCCACTAAGAAACCTATAAACTTAGTCTATCCTTCTCCCCCTTTTGACATCAATCAAAACGTAGGCGAAAGAGACTAGATTAAGCAGCTACTTCGAAGGAGATGATTCATCAGAGGATGTAGAAGTAGCAAGCTTAGGGACATCTTGGGCAGGAGGAATAAGACCAAATTCTGGAATCACAAGAGAGGGGCTAACTGTTGGTAAAGCAGTGGTCAGAAGCCACTGTTGAGTCTGATTATTCTTAGCATCTGAAGCATGTTGACCTTTTTGCAGTAGTCTTTTCCCTTATAGAACTTGCTTGATAAAGGTTTTCACATTTCTTAATTGCTTTTCAACCTTGTTGGAGGAGGAAGCACCTTCAGAAAGTGGATTATCAGAGTATAGAGCAGCAATTTGAGCAACATTTATTGGTTGAGCAGCAATGGGGGGGACTCTATTGTTGATTAGGTGGAGGAACAGATGAATCAAATATGGGAGGAGGGTAGAATATTTCTCTAAAATATGCTGATTGAAAGGTGTGTGGAGAGTTGGCTTATGGGGTTTCAAAAAGAGAATTGATGTACTGACTTCTAGGCTGAGTAATTGCCTTTTCAAAGGACTTCTCAACGGCAGCCAGCTCTTCAGAAGCTACTTGGTAGGCGGAGGGGCCAGAAGTTTTCAATACATGATGCTCCCCCACAATTGATGGTTCACTTAGAGGATTCTCAGTGATAGTCTTCTGAGTAGCTTCTGAGGATGTCAGTGTGACATTCTCAATATTCAAATTGGTATTACTTTCTGCTTTTCCTTCATCACAAATCATATTCATAGGATTTGAGAGAACTTCATCACCCAAATCTTGATTTGGCAGCTCTTCTGTGAGTTGCACATCATTTGCAGCAACCACAATGGGTGAGATGTGGAGTTTTTCTGTTCTTGCTGGAGTAGGCTCCTAAATAGTGACTTTCTTTGGTGATTTTCCAGGAGTCTTTTCCTTACTAGGTGATTTGATGGTAGATTTGACTGGAGTTTGTTGTGCGGATACTGATTTAGAAGGTTCTTCACTAGATACTAGCCTAGGAGATTTCCTTAGTGGTGATCTCAAGGATCTTTTTCTCATAGGCCTTTCCTTTGGTCTTCCTTTTGGTTCTGCACTTCTCTTATCTTTTAGTTGCAACACTTCTTTCACTACATCTGTGGCTTTCCTATGCTCTTCCTTTTCCTGTTCCTCTTGGTCTTCCAGACGTCTTCCTTCACTGCATGAAGCTTATGACCTATTTCTCCTCTTGCTCTTCTTAATTTTATCAAATTTCTTGACAGATTCCTTTAATGCTTCTTCTTCTATTGGTCTGAGTTTAGTCTTCATTTGTTTGAGATTCTTGGACGTCAACATGGTGCAAGAATCAATACTATTGTACACTTCAAATAGAATGCCTTCAAATTGGAAGATCTTTGTAAGAGTCATACCATATGGGATGTTAGATGTTACCCTCATACCCATGATTGCATCAATCATATGTCTTAAAATGATATAGGGCAGATTTAGACACTTTCTTTTTGCCAAGTGATAAAGAAGAATTAGATCAGCCATTGTTACCAGATCATAAGTTCTTCCTCTTGGTTCAAGGTTGAGGACACAAACCTTGTGCAGGATCCTTAAATGATCTTGCAAATTTTTGGCAGTTATCACTTTGGTTCCTTCCTTCACTACCCTTTTATAGACACGTTCCTTCATGGTGTTTAGCATTGATTTCCATTCTTCTCCATAGACTTGCATATCAGTTGTTGGAATTTCCAAGGCTTCTGATATGATTTCTTGTGTGAGAAGGAATTTTTTGCCACCAACTTTGATCTTAATCCATTTGAGATCATTGTTAGTATAGGCATTCTCAAAGAATTCATTTACTAAGTCTGGATAAACACGTTATTTGATTACAAAGTTTTCCCACTTTGTCTCTTAAGGTATGGAATTAGATTCCATCCATTTTCCTTGAGATCATTAAGTTGGAAGAACTTTCCAGACTCAATGGGTCTCATTGTTGCATCCTTGTTCCCTTTCGATGAATATGTTCTATTTTTCTTCGACAACGATGGAGTTGGACTCATTTCTGGTTCAATGTTTTCTTCTTCGTTTCTAATAACAATGAGAGTTTCTGGAGTGTTTGTAAAGGGAGGTTGGGTTCTTTGATTTACTATACGAGGGGATCTTCGTTTGGGTGGGGTCATACTACGGGTTCTAGGCTATTTGAAGAGAGGAGCGTGTGAGGGAAAGATACGATGTAAGCATTGACAATTTGAACTATAAATGTCTTAAATTTAAGACATAAATAGGAACGGTTTCAACTTGTAAGCGTTAGAAGGAACGAGAGAGAGAGAGAGAGAGAGAGAGAGAGAGAGAGAGAGAGAGAGAGAGAGAGAGAGAGAGAGAGAGAGAGAGAGAGAGAGAGAGAGAGAGAGAGAGAGAGAGAGAGAGAGAGAGAGAGAGAGAGAGCGGTTGAGACATGACGTAACATGACTTCAGTACAACGGCTATAAACGGTCATCTTGGGTTTCCTTCTTTCTTCTACCGTTTTTCTATGTCTTAACGGCTAAAATTTACCATAAATGTAGTAAAAATAAAATAAAAAATAAAGCAAAATGAAATTAAAACATTAATTTCTTGTCATGAACAATAGTGCCTTCTGAGCACTTCAGAAGACATGGGAGGTTCCTTCTGAGCCTGTTAAGTTGCTTCTAGACTATATGGAGCCTTGACAATATGCAACATGCCTTTGAAGAAATTAAAGATTTCTTCTAAAAGACATTGTTAGAATGTGGAATACAGCTTGAATTCTTTCTTAGGTTAAGGAAAGCCTAAGGAAGAAGAGAATATTTCTTGTAATGATTTTTCTGCCTTTTCATTTCATTCCCAATTGGTTATATAGTCATTACAATGAAGATAAAACTAACAAGGGCAAAAACGTCCCTTAACATGAAAATACAGCAAGGCAAATCTAAAAACGATACCAATCAAATCTTAGAACACTACAATATTTTACCTATACAACAACGCTCATTTTTAAAAAGGCAAAATAACCGTAGGCATAGTGCAGGCATAGAGAACGGGTTACGGTGGAGCCAGCCTTATTTACTTTTTTTAAAAAACCCAATATTCAAATGCGCTAAGTATCGCGAAGGTTCAGTATGGCATAATGGGGAGGGCTTTCTCGTTTCCATCAATGGAGGCGATGGGCCTCCCATAATGGCAACACCAAGGTTCGCTAACGATGGCACAGTAGAAATCGATCGTGATGACGGTTGAGAAGCTCTGTTGTTTGGGCATAACCGATTCAATCTTAGGATTTTGTTTGATAAGCAAATCTATCTCGTTCTGGTGCTGGTGGAAGGAAATCTTAGGGTTTTGTTTGGAGTTCGACCTCTTGATTTGCAACAGCTGTTTGTTCCTGTGGAGCAAGAAACCATGGAGCTCTGGTTCACGCAAAATCTGTTGAGGAGGTACTGATTTCCTTTTTAGTTTATCTGTAAAAATGCCTAAGTTTTTTAATCCGTTCTTATCTGATACAAAATCCTAGCTTCAAATGGCTATTTGAATCCAAACACACTTTGGTTCCCTGAGAAAAAACTCTCCAAAAAACGAAGTGTAAAATTGATATTTTAGTGTTGTTGTACATGTATTTCATTGTTTATTGTTTCGCTCCATGGTTTGTGTGATCTGAAATGTGGTTAGAAATTAGAATAACAAAGACAGAAGGAAATGAATGGATTGGTCACTGGTCCTGAGGGACTTGATATTGAAGATGCTCTTAAATTGTTCGATGGAATGCCTCAAGCAAAGTTAGGTTTATGTGGTTTAAGTCAAAATGATCTGGGTTTGTACACTGGTGGTTTTTCATATCGATCATTGGACAGATTCCATTCCAGGTTAGTATGGTTCACTTTGTCAAGTATTCCATAGATGAGGCTTCTAAATGTTATCCTAAAAAAGGCTTATTGATGGAAAGCTTGATTAATTACAATTCCGATTGTGAGGTGTTTATCCCATCCAACACAGGATGCAGTAGGATTGGTGTAGACTGGGAACCAAGTAGTCTGAGAATCAAGTTTTTGTCATCTATTCAAACTTGACTTTAACTAAAGTCTAAAGGTAAACATAAAGAATTAATTCTTGTATATCAATGAGAAATCATGAATAAATTGGAAATTGATTCATGATTGTATTGTGTTTGTATATTCTGCTAGAGAGAAAATCTTTCTAGTTCAATCCAATTAACATTTGGATGTGGTATTTATGCTCATAGTAGGAGAATCTTATCCAATTAACATTTCAAGAACTGCTGTCTGCTGTTCAGGGTTTGATTTCAGAATCCTCTAACTCTACCTGACCTTGTTCCCCGATAAAACTATGTTTTCATCCATCATCACCACCTCTTTCATATTTTTACTTTAAAAAGTCATTTTCTCTACAATTAGATGGATAAATCTTTGCTGAGAGTTGAGAGTTGACACTGTATTGTTTTACCTACAGACTGAATTCAAATACCTTTATTCTTTGCATCATTCTTATTGTTGCTTTAGTATAGTATTTAGTACAATCACTTCCTTGGTCTTAGTATTAAAAAGGTATACTATTAAAAATCATTTGGATTAACAGGGAAATTTTAGTTTCTATTTAAAAGTGTAATTCTATTTTATTAAGAATTAATAATGTTGCTTGTTAACATCAGAAAAACCCCACTTTCACAATAGAAAGAACAATGCTCTTGCAGGTGAACAGAAACTGAAATAACAGCAACCAAACTCTATTATTTTTAGTAGCACTTGAAGTCAATAAGAAACTGTATTGACGTGTGTATAATACTGGTATATATGGTTATTGATGTATTTTTAGTACTTAGTTGTACATTTGGTTTTGCAGATTCTTTAGTTAATTTGGTTGCAACAACTAATATTGATGAAAGGTAATATAATTTTAGAACTTGTCTGTGGGTGAGTGTGTTTGTTTCTCTATGATTAAAATTGAAGTTATACATTTTTTCAGTTGTTCAAATGCAGATACGTTGTTGCATTTGGCATAAAGGTGGTTGTCGACGTATCAACAGGTTAGTAGTATATGATATATACATGTATGCCTATGATAATTAATTATAGCTATCTGTATCTAGCTTTCTTAGATTCATTTCAATGTTATAATTGTCCTATTCTTGATACTAAATATTATCTTTTATGGTCATCTTATTTGTAACTTGCTGATTTTGTATTTGTTTAAATATCTTGAAATCTCTATGTCAATCAAACTAATTGTTTGTTGATGTCCTTTGTTGTCTCTATTGCTTTTTGGAGCATTACTTATCTTAGTATTTATGATTTTTTTGTGCTGAAAGATTAAAAGGAATGAAGTGGATGAGCATAATAATCTCATGTTTTTCGCTGCAGTTGGTTAGGTCACAAGCACAACACAGTCGTTGTTCAAATGGACTAAGTGGAGGATGGCTGGCAAGCAACAACTTGAATAATGGGTCTTTGGGCTTTACTTAGCTTTTTAGAGTTTTGTTGGTAATTTTTCCCATTTAATTGAGAATTGTGTAATCTTGGGTGTTTTCACTAGAAATTTAGCATAGATAGATCTGAATGATGCATGTATTTATTGGCTTGTGTAATGAATTGATTTTCTTATCTTAAATTTGAATGATATGACACATTTATTTTTTGTTGGGAAGGAATGAAATGGACCTCTCTCTAGTATTTATTGTAGCAGTTTTTTTTGTTTTTTAATTGTCTATGGCAACGGTTTTAAAATGATATTTGGTGATGATAGACAACGGTTTTATACTAGGCAACGGTTTTCCACTGTTGCCATTGTTGGCAACGGCGTTATATCATTGTCATAGAGTGGAGGAAAACCCGTTGTCTTTGTCTCTCAATGGCAACAGTTTTTCGGCGGCGTTGCCTTTGCTTGCATAAAACCGTTGCCTAAAGAATAGGCAATGCCTGTAGAAACAACGGTTTCAAAACCGTTGCCAAAACTAAAGGCAACGGTTTTTTGACTTTACACAACGGTTTTCAGGCGTTGCCGTAGGGTCAAAATGTTGTAGTGCGAAAGATATTCTAACAGTTTGATTCTTCTATAACTTCTAGAAGTTTATCAATTCATTTCTTAAAACCCTTAAGCCAGCTTGGCTCTTTCCTTGTGCATTTTGCTCTCAAATTGGGCCCAGGATCCTCATTTGGGCTTCCAGCAACTGTGGCCTCTTCTTGAATGGTTCCTTGTTGGCCCAATTCACTTTTATCAAACATAGCTTCCGTAACATCACTCCCCGTGTCAAGAGGAATCTTGTCCTCAAGATTGAATGCAGGAAACCAAGACACAAACACATCCTTCAGTTCCCAAGTAGCATCATCTAGGGTTTGGTCTGTCCATTGAACCAACAACTCTTCTTTGCGGCCACGCTCGGAATTTCGAAAACGGCGACGCAAAATTTGGAGAGGCACCAGGGTAGAAGGTGGAGATAACACCACTGGAAGAGGAATGACTTGTGTATCTGGGGAGCCATAGCACGGCTTAAGCAGCGAAACATGAAAAACGGGGTGAAAACGAGCTGAAGTAGGTAGATCGAGCTCGTAAGCTACAACATCGATGCGTCTAATGATACGAAAGGGCCCATAGAAGCGTTTTGCTAGCTTCTGTGAGCGGTGGTGCTTCAAAGACAGATGACGATATGGTTGCAGCTTAAGGTAAACCCAATCATTCTCAGAAAATGATTTATCAGTGCGTTTTTTGTTAGCTTGTTGAACCATGCGATTACGAGCTCTGATTAGGTTTTCTTTGATTAACTTCAGGTTCACAGCATGTTGGGTAAGTAGATCATCAACAGAAGCGACCTTGGATTCTTCGGGAACATACCCTGTTAGCGATGGTGGTGGTCGGCCATAAAGGGCTTCAAAAGGAGACATACCAATTGATGAATGAGTGGTGGAGTTGTACCAATATTCCGCAAGAGCAAGATACTTCGTCCAAGTCTGAGGAGTATCACTGACAAAGCAACGGAGATAGGTCTCAAGGCAGCGGTTGAGAACCTCTGTTTGGCCATCCGTTTGAGGATGGTAAGCACTGCTGAAGGCAAGGTTAGTACCCAACCTTTTGAACAGTTCCTTCCAAAAACTACTGATGAAGATCCTATCACAATCACTCACTATTGATTTTGGTGCCCCATGTAGGCGAAAAATCTCAGCAAGGAAGACAACAGCAAGTGAGGAAGCTGAATAATGTGTTGGTAGACTAATAAAGTGAGCAAACTTTGTGAGGCGATCAACAATTACCCAAATGACGGTCTTGTTAGCTGAAACTGGTAAGTGGGTGATAAAATCCATCGATATGTCCTCCCAAACTTGATTGGGCACTGGTAATGGTTGCAACAACCCATAAGGTGCCTAAGTACTATATTTGTTGCACTGACAAACTGAGCATTGTTGTATGTATGTTTTGACCTCAGAGTGCATGTTGGGCCAATAGAAGGAGGCTGCCAAGCGAGCAAGAGTGGCCACCTAATGGGGAAGAGTGGAACTCATACAAAGAGACGATCCTTGAAGTAAATCAGACCAGAACGAACTGAGAATTGGGAAGCAAGTGCAGGGTCTTGTGCAACCTTCTGAATCCAGTCCAAACCAACAGGGTGAGAAGCAAAGAACTGTTGCAGTTAGGTGATAACAACAGTAGAGGAAAAACTGAAAGCCAAGCAAGTGGAAAAAGGAATTCTGGACAAGGCATCAGCAACCAAATTGTCTTTGCCAGGTGTGTAATGAATTTCATAGTTATAGCCCATGAGTTTAGTTAACCATTTCTGTTGCTCTGGTGTCTGAATTGTCTGAGTCATGAGGCTTTTAAGGCTCTTATGGTCAGTGTATATTTTGAAAGTGTTACCAAGCAGGTATTGGCGCCATTTCTTGACTGCTTTAGTTAGGGCATAGAGCTCCCTAACATATGTGGAAGCTGCAGTCATTCTGGGGGTTAGCTTTTTGCTAAAGAAAGCAATGGGGTGGTGGTTTTGGGACAGAAATGCACCAATTGCAGTGCCTGAGGCATCAGTGGTGACCTCAAAAGGGAGAGTAAAATCAGGAAGGGAAAGGATGGGTAGTTGTAGCATAGCATCTTTAAGGGTTAGGAAGGCTGTTTGGGCTTGGGGGGGTCCAAGAGAACTGAGAGTTTTTTAGAAGGTCAGTGAGTGGGCTAGCAATAGTGGCATAATTCTTGATAAACCTACGATAGAAACCAGTAAGTCCTAAGAAGGCTCTTAGGGTAGTGAGGGAAGTAGGTTGTGGCCAATCAAATATAGCTTGAAGCTTGCTAGGGTCAACTTGCACACCCTGCCCAGATATAATATGGCCCAAGTATTCCACAGAAGTAACACCAAAGCTGCACTTAGAGAATTTGGCAAAAAAATTGGTGAGAAAACAGTAATGATAGAACCTGCTCAACATGAAACAAATGGTTAGTCCATTAATGGCTATAAATAAGGATATCATCAAAGAAAACCAAGGCGAATTTGCGTAGGAAGGGCCTAAGCAAATCATTCATAGCTGCCTGAAATGTAGAAGGTGCGTTAGTGAGGCCAAATGGCATTACAAGAAATTCATAATGGCCATCAAATGTACGGAAGCCGGTTTTAGGAATATCCTCTTCTGCTAGACGAATTTGTTGATAACCTGAACGGAGGTCAATTTTGGAGAAAAATTGAGCTCCATGGAGTTCATCAAGAAGTTCATCAATAGTAGGAATAGGAAAGCGATCCTTAACAGTAATAGCATTCAAAGCCCTATAGTCCACACAAAAATGCCAAGTGTCACCCTTCTTCTTAACCAAGAGGACAGGGGATGAATATGGGCTGGTGCTAGGGCGAATAACCCCAGTGGTCAACATTTCAGCAATGAGAGAGGTCATAGTGTCCTTTTGGAAGTGTGGGTAATGGTATGGTTTAAGGTTAATGGGTGAGGAATCATGGAATAAGTGTATATGGTGGTCATGAGGTCGTGATGGTGGCAGGGATGTGGGTGTGGAGAAAACATAAGAGTAGGTTTGCAGTATAGGAATAAGGTCAGGATGAAGGGTGTCAAAGGGTAGTGTGTCAGGTTGGGTAGATGGGAAATTAGGGGTCATTTGTGAATCTTGGTGAAAGGTTTGTTCATGAGGGTTTGTAGGTAACATGGTAATGGAATGACATAGAGCAATTGCATCTGTGTTGATCATTCTGGTTAACTGGTGAAAGGAAGCAGCAGTGATGGGGAAAGGTGTTTGGCCTTGTATAGTGATGAGTGTGCCATTGTAATGAAATTGCATAGATGGCACAGAAAAATCAGACAAGAAGGGTCCCAATGTTTGCAACCATTGTACCCCCAAGACCACATCAGCACCTTGAATGGGTAGCAGGTAAAATGGGATATGGAATATTTGTGATTGAATGCTAACAGGTACATCAGGGCATATCCCAGAGCAATTCAAGTGGTCACCATTGCCCACCATAACAGAGAAAGAAGTAATAGTTTGTTGTGGGAGGTTTAGGAACTGGGCTAGTCTAGGTTGCAATCTGTTGTGGAAACTGCCTGTGTCAACCAAAACAGTGATAGTATGGTTGTGAATGGTGGCAGTGAAACGTAGGGTTCTAGGGGAATGGTGGCCAGTGAATGCATGAAATGATAGATGGACTATTTCAGTAGTTACTGTGGTAGGAGCGGTTTTGGTGTCTGCAGTAGGGTTTGAGTTTTGAGCTGTGTTAGGGTCAGTAATGAAGCAGATAGCTTCCTCAATAGTGTCTGCTTGTGTAGCAGTGTCTGTAGGTGGGGGGTTTGGCTCATCACCATCTGATAAAAGCAGTAAAAAGGGTTTGGTTTTGCAACGGTGACCAGGGGTAAAACGCTCATCACAATTAAAACACAGGCCTTTGGCACGACGGACAGGCATGGTTTTGTTACTGGGGGGAGCTGGTAAAGCTAGTTTAGCAGGTGGAGCTGGGAGTAAGGGTGGTGGCTGGGATGGAGTAGAGTGGGGGGGTGGTTTCTGTAAAAAAGGTTTAGGGGTGTGGGATGTCTTTGTGGCTGTGAGTTTAGACTCTACAAATTTTGCAAGGCCAATGGCTTGTGAGATGGTGGTAGGTCGTAGTATAGCTAATTCATTTTTTATTTTAGTGTTAAGCCCAGAGATAAAAACAGTCCAGAACAGCACTAGCAGATAACCCCACAACTCTGTAGTGGTGCTTTGCTGCAATTTGAACAGGTTTTGCTGGTGATTCTCAAATGCAACCAAAATGTATTTCCAGTGCTTTGGTGAATGCATCCCACGTAGAAAGGAGTTCGCTGTTGTGTAACCATTGAAACCAAGCAAGTGCGTCACCTGACATGTAAACAGACAAGTACTGGAGGCGATGCTTCGGTGGAATGGCGTAGTGAGTGAAAAATTGATCAGCCTGGAAGATCCATTCAAGTGCATTAGAGCCATCAAACAGTTGGAGGACCAACTTAGGGGGTCGAAAATGTGGTGTTGCGTGTGAAGAAGTACCAGTGGAAGTGGAGGAGAAGATTGAGCTTGGATTTCTTGAAAGGTACGAAGGTATGAAGTGTGGCGTGAGTCCTGACAGGTATGAAATTCCTGGAAAGCAGTGGTGAGGGCGTTAATGGAGTTTTGTAGCTGGGTGAGGTCAGGTTGATTGTTGGCGTTGTTGGCTGGAGGTTGAACGCCTTGGAGGCATTTTGGATGTTTAGGGAGGGTTGTGTGTGTGAGTAAGAAGATGAGAGCACCAATGTTAGAATGTGGACTAGAGCTTGAATTCCTTATTAGGTTAAGGAAAGCCTAAGGAAGAAGAGAATATTTCTTGTAATGATTTTTCTGCCTTTTCATTTCATTCCCAATTGGTTATATAGTCGTTACAATGAAGATAAAACTAACAAGGGCAAAAACGTCCCTTAACATGAAAATACAACAAGGCAAATCTAAAAACGATACCAATCAAATCTTAGAAAGATATTCTAACGGTTTGATTCTTCTATAACTTCTAGAAGTCTATCATTTCTTAAAACCCTTGAGCCAGCTTGGCTCTTTCCTTGTGCATTTAGCTCTTAAATTGGGCCCAGGATCCTCATTTGGGCTTCCAGCAACTGTGGCCTCTTCTTGAATGGTTCCTTGTTGGCCCAATTCACTTTTATCCAACATAGCTTCCGTAACAGACACTTTGCGAAAATATCAGCCAATTGTTGACTGGTATCTAAAAAAAACTAATTCAATATCTTTCTTTTGAACATGGTCCCTAATAAAATGATGCTTTATATCAATATGCTTAGACATACAATGTTGAATGGGGTTTTTGGATAAATTTATAGCACTAGTATTATCAAAAAATATTGGAATAACTGAATAGTTGAGAGAGAAATTTTTAAGTTGATTTCTGATCCAAAAGATTTGAGAGCAACAGCTTGATGCAGCTACATATTCAGCTTATGTTGTGGATAAGGCGTGCTTTGCTTTCTATAACTCCAAGATATTAGAGCTTCTCCCAAGACTGGTGATAACAATCAAATATGATTGTTATTACCTCTTATTTCAAGCTTAAATCATTGATTATTCGCAAGCAATTTAGTGATTAAATGTTGTAAATATGTTAGTTTAGAATAATTTAAGGTGCAAGCTTTATTTTGTTATAATGGGCACTTTGGTGCCCAAATTGTGGTCTAATGCGTTTGTTTAATTGCTGCAGCACTTATTGTGGCAGCAATGCCAAATTACACAACATGAGAGAGAAAGCAATAGGAAACGCGAAAATTGAGGAAAGGACACCTGTCAGCTGTCTCCAGACGTGGGTGTGCGTGCCAATCATGGAATATTCGTTGGTGACCTAGGGATTTGGGCAAAAAGGACCTTTTACCCCCATTAAAGGACAAAAGGCGCCTCCCCAATTAGGGTTACCTCTCATCCCTAGCCTCCTCTATATAAAGGACCACATTCTCAGAATTAGGTTAAGCCGAATTTCAGAGGTATAGGAATAGCCTCTTGATTTCGTGCCTCCATTGTTACTTAGAATCAGTTGCTGGAATATTGATTGCTGCTGCAATACTGGAACTACTTCAATTTCGAAGGAGCTGCATTTTGAGAGCTGGAATTGCTTGGTGGATCACCATTGAAGCTGTCTCAGTATCAAGACTTGTAGTTGAACTTCTCTTCTCGGGTTTTAGTATGAAATTCCTACTTCCATTGATGTTTAGTTTAGTTGTAATGTTGTGTAAGCTCAATACGAGCTAAACCTCTGTAGTTGGGATGCTATTATGAATTTAATGAAGTTAATTTGTTCTTGATGCTTATGTTATTGTGTTGAGCACTTTATCTTGTGTGTTTTACTACATCCATCTTAGCTTAGGGTTGGCCGTCTAATCTAAGTAGAAATACATTCACAGGAATGGTTTGTATTTATATCTCACAAGATGACATGGTATGTTGCACTATAGGAATATAGTTGTTCCTTGCTTGAGTTCTAGGAATAGGAGAGGCATAAGCCATGAGGTACAACACTTAGGTGTAAAGTTGCTTGTTCTCCAGTAGCCTAGGGAAATAATCGTTTCTGAATTAGGAATAATTTGGGAGGACTAAAGCCTAGTGTTAAGCATTAGGAATAATGCACAATTGCGGCAGCACCTAGTGCTGCAGCACTTAGCATAGCATTTTGAGCACTTTAATGGATTTATTGAAGTATTGCATCTCAACTTCTCCCAAATCTGATTTTCATTACCCTGATACTTTTTACCTTTATTGTTTGTTACCCAAAATTGTGTGTCATTTACTTTTTACCCCAAATCACTATTTGTTACATTGATTAAACATTTGTTTACAACTTAATCCTCGTGGGAATGATCTCACTTATTCACTGTATCACTTATTGCGATTGTGTACACTTGCACAAGAAACAATCACACGTTTCTACGCAACAAGTTTTTGGCGCCGTTGCCGGGGATTAATTAGTTAAACACTGTTTAATTAATTGAGAATTTAGTGATTTCTTTTGTTGCTAATTCTGGTGCTCTGTTTTTGGTTGTTTCAGTAAGTTAATTGCTGCAGCAACTGTTGCTGCAGCATATGTGTACAGACGTAGATCACCAGAATATCAACTTCATCCTGAGATAGAAAGACTGTTTAGAGCTTTGAGAAGGGGACACGACCATCCTGGTCTGATTTCTTTGGGAAGAGCTGTCAATATGGCCACACCACCACCTTCTAATCATGGGGGAACACCACCTCCTAGCAACCATGGTTCTGACAGACATACCATAGTTGCCACTGAGCAACCTGAACATGTGAGACAAGTTTTGAATGAAACAGTAATAGGCATGGCTAATGACAGGGACAGACCTATGAGGGATTATGCAATTTTTGACCCTCACACTATGCAAACTAGCATAGTAAGGCCTGAACTTGCCACAAATCATTTTGAATTTAAGCCTATGATGTTTCAAATGCTTCAAACAATAGGGCAATTTGGTGGAGGACCTACTGAGGACCCACATTTGCATTTAAAACAATTTGTAGAAGTTTGTAGTAATTTCATTCTCCCTGGTGTAAGTGATGATGCTTTTAAACTTAAACTTTTCCCTTATTCCTTGAAGGATAGAGCTAAGGTTTGGTTAAATTCTTTGGAACCTAACTCTATCACTACTTGGAATGAGATGGCTGGAAAATTTATGACAAAATATTTTTCACCTATCAAGAATGCCAGGATGAGAACTGAAATTACATCTTTTAGACAAGCTGAATTTGAAACTTTGTTTGAAGCATGGGAAAGATTCAAAGAATTGTTAAGAAAATGTCCACATAATGGGTTGCCTGTGGTTGATCAAATGGAAACTTTTTACAATGGTTTGGAACCTCAAACTAGACTGATGCTTGATGCTTCTTCTGGAGGAGTCTTGCTGAATGGCTCTAACCAAGATGCTTATGATCTTATTGAAACTATTGCTGCAAATAGCTATCAATGACCAACAGCCAGGGTTAGTGCTCAAAAGAAAGTTGCTGGTATGCATGAAGTGAGTGAAGTTACTGCTTTATCTGCTCAGGTTGCATCTTTGTCCAACATGATCAAAAATATGAGTGCAACATCTGTTGCAGCAACACTTGCTGCAGCAACTGAATCTGTACCAGAAACTAAGGTAGCAGTAATTGAACAAGTACCAGTGGGTTCCACCAGTTGTGTCTATTGTGGAGGAGGCCATGTATTTGAAGAATGCCCTGCAAACCCTATTTCAGTCAACTATATTGGGTATGACAATAACAATAATCCTTATTCTCGTACCTACAATCCTGGTTGGAAGAATCATCCCAATTTGAAGTGGAGCAACAATGATAATACTGTTACACAACCAGGACAACCTACTCCATCCAAGGCAAAAGAAGAAAGCTCTATGGAAACTATGCTGAAGGCCTTCATGAATGAAACTAAAATTCAGTGTCAAACCCAAGGAGCTGCAATCAAGAACTTGGAGAATCAACTTGGTCAAATAGCCACTGCCCTGACCCAAAGACCTAGTGGAGCATTACCATCCACTACTGAACCATCATCATCATCAAAGGGGAAGGAACAAGTCAAGGCTATATCTCTAAGGAGTGGGAAGTACTTGAAGGGACCATCTACTAATCCTAGTGATGGAGCCACTACAAAAGAAAAAAATCAAAAAAATGAGAAACAAAAAGCAACAGATGCTGTCACAGCTGATCTTGCCGCATCTGGTGCTGCAGCACCAGTTCCATCACCAGTTGCTGATCAAGCTTATCCACCTCCTCCTTTTCCTCAAAGGTTGAAGCAGGCTCAGCAAAACAAGCAATTTGGAAAATTTTTAGAGGTGCTAAAACAACTTCACATCAATGTTCCTCTAGTAGAAGCACTTCAACAAATGCCCAACTATGCAAAGTTCATGAAGGATGTGCTTTCTAAGAGGAAAAGACTTGGAGAATTTGAAACAGTAGCTATGTCAGAGGAGTGTAGTATGATCATGCAAAGCAAGCTTCCAAGCAAGTTGAAGGATCCAGGCAGTTTCACTATTCCATGTTCAATTGGTAAAAACTATAATAGCAGAGCTCTTTGTGACTTAGGTGCAAGCATCAATTTGATGCCTAAGTCTGTTTTCACTCAGCTGGGTATAGGGGTTGCCAGTCCTACAACTGTTACTCTCCAACTTGCTGATGGATCTATTGCATATCCAGAAGGAATCATTGAAGATGTCTTAATGAAGGTAGATAAATTTGTATTTCCTGCTGACTTTGTGATTTTAGATTTTGATGCAGATAAGGAAGTGCCTATAATTCTTGGAAGACCTTTCTTAGCTACTGGCAAGACTCTAATTGATGTGCAAAAAGGAGAATTGACTATGAGAGTCAATGATCAAGAGATCAAGTTCAAAGTGATGAATGCTCTCAAATTTCCTGATCAAGGAACTGAGGAGTGTTCCTTTGTGATGTCTCTTGATTCTGTGGTTCAGGAACACTTCCACAAGCAGAATGATCATTTGGTGAAAGCTCTTGATGAGATTGATAAAAGTGAACTTGTGGAAGAAGGTATGGTGCACAAGGAGGCCATTGTGAAGGAAATCTGAAGTAGGCAATATGAGTCCCTTGAGCTTGGGGATTCTGATCTTAAACATAATGTGCCTTCTATTGAAAAACCTCCTGTGCTTGAGCTTAAAGAGTTACCCAAGCACCTTAAGTATGCCTACTTAGGGGAAAATGATTCCTTGCCTGTGATCATTGCTTCTGACCTATCCAACAGTCAAGAGCATGATCTCATTACTACCCTGAGGAGGCATAAGAAGGCAATTGGGTGGCAAATGGCTAATATAAAGGGGATTAGTCCTACCATCTTCATGCATAGAATCAGTCTTGATGAAAATGATAAGAATAGCATTGAAGGGCAGAGGAGACTAAATCCTATCATGAAAGAAGTGGCGAAGAAGAAAATCATCAAGTGGCCATTCAAGTCTAGATGGTCTGGGCCATTCAAATTGATGAAATTATACCCTCATGGAGCTGTGGACTTGTATGATGATGTGAGAAAGCAAACCTGCAAGGATAATGGTCATAAAGTGAAGAAATACTATGGAGAACCAGTGGTGAGGAGCAAAATCACCACTGAATTGGAAAACCTATGATCTTGGAAGGAAGTCAGGCTGAGGACTCTTAAACCAAGCGCTACTGGGAGGCAGCCCAAGGTTTTATCTAATGAATTAGTTGTTGTTTGTTTTAGTGTTTGTTTTGCAGGAATTTAATTCTGAGCAATTTGAAGTTTGAGGGTGTGACAGCAGTTGCTGCTACAGCAACTGATGCTGCTGGTAATGAAGAAGGAGCTGCTGTTACACCATCCATGAAGCAAAGGTCAAAGAGAATGATAAGAAGAGGAAGATGACTAAAGTACCTGAAGAAACACAATTGGATGCTGAAGGAGTGACTGCTGAAGAGGATGTGCTGATTCAAGCAACTGTTGACAGTGTGATGAAAGGAGTAGAAGATGCTGCAGCAATTGAAGCTGCTGAAAAGGCTGAGGCTGAAAAGAGAGCTAAGGAGGCTCTGGATTTCGTGATTGCCCAAAAGAAGGCAAGTGTTTCTGATGCTGGTCCTGCTGTTGCAGATGTAGGCCCAGTGCTGCAGCAATCAAATGCTGCAGTAACAGAAACCTCGAAGGATCCAGATGCTCCTAAGCTTAAATCTCCAAGAGTCTACAAGAAGCCTGCTAGAAGAGGAGGAGCCACAAGACAAAGCCCAAGGGCAAAACCAGGGGCCTCTGCATCTTAATCTTTTAGTTTATGTCTTTTAAATTCTGTCTTTTAATGCTTTTGTGAATAAACATGTTGAATGTTTGTGTTCTGTGATAGCATTTAATAGTTGTGGTAGTTGTTTGTTTTTATGTCTGTTTTGCTTTTAATTAGGCCTCCCCTTAGTATGCATGAGCAGTGAGGACACTGCAAGGTCTTAAGTAGGTGGGAGGACCTATGGTCTATGTATTGTACTAGCATGTTTATTAGTTAGTTGAATGAAAATTTTAAATTTTAGAAGTTAAGTTGAGCAAAACTTAGTGATGAAATGGTGAGAACTGAGTGATTAGTGCCCCTGTTTGTGAGTGAACTCTATTGCTCCTGTTCCTACACTTTTGCATAAAACTTAGGAAAGACTTAGTGAATTAGAAATGATCTGAAGCTAAGCTAGTTGTTGGTAGACCTAGAGAATTGCTAAATTTTTACTAAAAACTTAGGGTAGCATAAGAAACTAAGTTTGGGGGTTCTTTGAGCTATATTAAGGCAAAGCATGAAAGAATGGAATTAGGCCAAGTGCACATAGTTTAGAAAGTAATCAAATTAAGTGTATTATGTATTGTGCTGTGTTATAAAGCACCAAAGTTGTAAATATGTGTAATTGTTGTCATTGCCCATTGAAAAAAAAAAAAGAAGAAGAGAGCAAGCAAAATGCTGAGAAAAAGAAATGTAAAGAATAAGGGCAATGCAACACATGTGTCAAGTATTGTTTGTTTTTGAATTCTGTTTTAGTTGTATTGCTGCAGCAACAGCAACTGTTGCTGCAGCACTTCAGTCAAGTTGTAATAAGTGCACTGGCCTAGAGTTCTGAATTGCTAAATCAAAGCCCTTTGTCATGCTTATCCCCTATTTCTGTGCTGAATTGTTAGTCTACCCTTAGTTTTGAAACATCTTTGGCAATCTCAAAAGAAAGCCTCTCTAGTTTTAGTTAAGTGAAATTTTGAACCTTGCTATGTTCTGAACTGAGTTAAGTGTCACACACACACTTTTGAGCAGGAGTAATTTAGGGAACTTACTATTCAGTGGGCTTGCAAGTTGAGTGGCCAATCTAAAAGTTTTATGCTCATCTTAATATTCTGTTGTGTGCCTTTATGAATAATTCAACTATCTGGTTTGTTTGCTGGTATAGTGCTTGTCTTTGTCAAGTGTCATTGCTTGAGGACAAGCAATGGTTCAAGTTTGGGGGTGTGATAACAATCAAATATGATTGTTATTACCTCTTATTTCAAGCTTAAATCATTGATTATTCGCAAGCAATTTAGTGATTAAATGTTGTAAATATGTTAGTTTAGAATAATTTAAGGTGCAAGCTTTATTTTGTTATAATGGGCACTTTGGTGCCCAAATTGTGGTCTAATGCGTTTGTTTAATTGCTGCAGCACTTATTGTGGCAGCAATGCCAAATTACACAACATGAGAGAGAAAGCAATAGGAAACGCGGAAATTGAGGAAAGGACACCTGTCAGCTTTCTCCAGACGTGGGTGTGCGTGCCAATCATGGAATATTCGTTGTGACCTAGGGATTTGGGCAAAAAGGACCTTTTGCCCCCATTAAAGGACAAAAGGCGCCTCCCCAATTAAGGTTACCTCTCATCCCTAGCCTCCTCTATATAAAGGACCACATTCTCAGAATTAGGTTAAGCCGAATTTCAGAGGTATAGGAATAGCCTCTTGATTCCGTGCCTCCATTGTTACTTAGAATCAGTTGCTAGAATATTGATTGCTGCAGCAATACTGGAACTACTTCAATTTCGAAGGAGCTGCATTTTGAGAGCTGGAATTGCTTGGTGGATCACCATTGAAGCTGTCTCAGTATCAAGACTTGTAGTTGAACTTCTCTTCTCGGGTTTTAGTATGAAATTCCTACTTCCATTGATGTTTAGTTTAGTTGTAATGTTGTGTAAGCTCAATATGAGCTAAACCTCTGTAGTTGGGATGCTATTATGAATTTAATGAAGTTAATTTGTTCTTGATGCTTATGTTATTGTGTTGAGCACTTTATCTTGTGTGTTTTACTACATTCATCTTAGCTTAGGGTTGGCCGTCTAATCTAAGTAGAAATACATTCATATGAATGGTTTGTATTTATATCTCACAAGATGACATGGTATGTTGCACTATAGGAATATAGTTGTTCCTTGCTTGAGTCCTAGGAATAGGAGAGGCATAAGCCATGAGGTACAACACTTAGGTTTAAAGCTGCTTGTTCTCCAATAGCCTAGGGAAATAATCGTTTCTGAATTAGGAATAATTTGGGAGGACTAAAGTCTAGTGTTAAGCATTAGGAATAATGCACAATTGCGGCAGCACCTAGTGCTGCAGCACTTAGCATAGCATTTTGAGCATTTTAATGGATTTATTGAAGTATTGCATCTCAACTTCTCCCAAATCTGATTTTCATTACCCTGATACTTTTTACCTTTATTGTTTGTTACCCAAAATTGTGTGTCATTTACTTTTTACCCCAAATCACTATTTGTTACATTGATTAAACATTTGTTTACAACTTAATCCTCGTGGGAACGATCTCACTTATTCACTGTATTACTTATTGCGATTGTGTACACTTGTACAAGAAACAATCACACGTTTCTACGCAACAACTGGACATGATCCACTTGTGCTCTTTCTTTCAATTTTTTCACCAGCATAGTCAACATCACAGTATCCAACTAGGTCAACATGAGTTTTCTTTCTATACCACATACCAATAATAGGAATACCAACAAGATATCTAAAAATTCTTTTGACTGCTGTGAAATGAGATTCCTTAGGAGCAGATTGAAACCAAGCACATAGACTTACTAAGAATACTATATCTCGTCTATCATACCTTTGTATTCTTTCTCAGATACAGATGTGCCTTCTTCATCTTTTTCAAGACTAGAAGAAGGGTGCATAGGTGTAGCCATCGCTTTGGCTTCACTCATATTATATTTCCTAAGAAGATCTAACATATTTCTCTTGGGAAATAAAAATGTCGTTATCTAATTATTTGATTTGAAGTCCTAAAAAGTATCCAAGTTTCCCCACTAAAATCATTTCAAATTCACTCTTCATAAGTTTTCCAAAATCATTGCAAAGTTTTTCATTTGTAGCCCAAAACTTTTTGCCTCTTGAGAAACCATTTTTGATCAAAAAGGAACTAAGTCTCTCATACGAAGCTCTGGGAGCTTATTTGAGTCCATATAGAGCCTTAGTCAGTTTAAAACATGGTTTGGTTTCTTTTGATCAATAAAGCCAGGAGGTTGGTGCACGTATGCCTCCTCATTTAAAAAACCATTCAAGAAGGAATTCTTGACATCCATTTGAAATAGTTTAAAGTTTTTGTGAGCAGCATAAGAGAGAAGAATTCTAATAGCTTCTAATCTAGCAATAGGTGCAAAGGTTACATCATAGCCAATACCTTCTTGCTGATTATATCCTCGAGCTGCAAGCCTTGCCTTGTTTCCCACAACCTTACCACTTTCATCCATCTTGTTTCTGAATACCCGTTTTACTCCAATCATAGATTGATGATTAGGAGAGGGAACCAGATTTCATACCTCGTTCTTCTCAAACTGTTCAAGCTCTTCTTGCATAACCTCGACCCAAGATTCGTCAACTATTGCTTCGTTTAGGCTTTTGGGTTATATTCATGAAATGAGAGCACTTTGAGACGATTTCTTTCTGAATGAGCTTCTAGTTTTGACTGGTTCCGATGTTTCACCAATGAGTTGATCTTGTGGGTGATCCACCACCATTCTCCAACTCCTTGGTAACTCAAAAGCTTGCGTAGATTGGGCTTGGAAATCTTTTTGATATTTAGAAGATTGTGGAGTGCAACTTGTTTATTGCTTCTCAATATTCACTTTTCCTTTGTCTTTTTATTTCTGTCTCATCATCATCATTGTCATCATCTTCATCATAATCATCATCATCGTCATCTCTATCATATGCATGGTTAGCTTCAAGAAACATAACATGCATGCTTTCTTCCATAACCTTAGTTTTAAGATTGTACACTCTATATGCTTTAAATGATGAGGCATAACCAAGAAATATAGCAGAATCAAATTGGCATCAAATTTTCTTATGTTACCTTTGTTATTCAACACATAGCAGTCACAACCAAATACATGAAAATAAGATATGATTGGTTTCTTCTGTTTCCAGAGTTCATGTGGGATTTTCTCCAAGATTTTTCTAATGGTGACTCTATTCAGAATATAGCAGGTAGTGTTAACTGCTTCTTCCCAAAAATGTTTCTTAATTTTAGAATCATTTAGCACGGTCCTAGCCATTTCTTGCAGCGTTCTATTTTTCCTTTCAACAAACTCCATTTTGTTGAGGAGTCCTTGGACAGGAGAACATGTGTGACACACCATTTGCATCAAAGAATTCCTTGAAGGATGAATTTTCAAATTCTCCTCCATGGTCACTTCTAACTGGAGTAATGTTACAATCAGCTTCATTCTGAACCTTTTTGAAAAAATTTTAAAATCATTGAAAGCATCATCTTTATTTTTCAGAAATAACACCCATGTGTACCTAGAATAATCAGCAATAATTACAAAATCTTATATTTCTCCACCAAGACTTGCATGCTTTGTTAGACCCAACAAATCCATGTGTAGAAGATCCAAACGTCTATGAGTAAAAATCATGTTAAGAGCTTTGAAAGATAATTTAATTACATGTTTACCTTGGATACATGCTTCACATGATTTGTCTTTCTCATATTTGATCTTTGGAAGCTCTCTTACAAGGTCTAACTTGGATAACTTTGAAACTGTTCTCATGCTAATATGACCAAATCTCATATGTCATGTCCATTTCTCATCTTCTTTTGAAATGAGACAGGTTTCTCAAGCAAATCAAGACACACACTATAAATATTATTTGTCCTATGACCTTCAAAAACTGTTTGACCAAAACCTAAACTATTTATTTTGCATGCATCAGATCTAAAGTTCACTTTATTTCCAACGTAGCACAATTTACTCACGGTAAGTAAATTGTGTTTCAAACCTTAAGATATTGAACATTTTGAATCTAAGCAGAGCTTATTTTACCTACTGTACCTATACCTTTGATCCAACCTTTGTCTTAATTACCAAACATGACAAAGCCTCCATCAAAGCTCTACATCGAGAGAAACTTATCTTTCTCCCCAGTCATGTGCTTTGAGCATCCATTGTCTAAAAACCACAACTTTTTCCTTGATGCTAAGAGGCACTCATGCAATAGTAGTTAACAAAGATTTAGGTACTCATTGTCTTTTGGGTCCTTGTTAGTTTGATTCCAAAATCTTCCTTTTTGCCTTTTGAAACAATTTGAAATGTAATCTCCAATCTGTTTACAATATGAGAATTTTGATTTTGGTTTTCTGTGATTAACAGAAGCCTTTTTCTTATAAATCTCTGCCTTCTTAAGATTTTGTGCACATACAAGCAACTCGTGTATCAAACCCTTTACTTGCTCAATTAAAGCTTTGTTTTCACAAATGATTTCCAAATTGGATCTACTTTCGCTAATTTCATATTTAGAAGCTTGTGTTGCTTAAAAAGTTTGAAATGAGATTGCTGCAAGGTATGAATGGTTTTAGACTCTTTTTCATTTTGAGCTCTAAGCTACTCATTTTCAATTTTTGAGTCACACAATTGTTGTTTGAAAAACATACATTTTGAGATAAGATATTTGAGTCATAAAGCAGACTATCAAAGATGATTCAATTTCATTGGCAGTTTCTTTACCAACTACTTTGTCAAACTCACTTCTGCCTAAAGCACATGTGAGATAATATTTTGCTTTTGAGTTTAGCAGAATTAGGCGTTTGTCATCTGCAGCCCATGTATCCTTTGGCTTATCAGCAACTGTCCCATCATCATAGGTTACCTTTGGAAGATAAGGACCTTTCTAAATTATATCCCAAATGTCTATGTCTTGGGATTCCATATATAGCTTCATTTGATTCTTCGAGTAGTAGTAAGTTCCCTAGGGTTGATAGAAATCGAACAGAATTTGGTCTATCAGAAGATGCTCCTTCTGATAGAAGTCAAGGTATTAATTGTAAAAATTAATTGTAGCATAACTTAATTAATATATGTCATTAGTTAGCTTACATTAAATTAGATGTTGAGTAGTTTAGTAGCTTCTTACTGTTAGTTTTGTAGCAATATTAGCTCATTTACAATTGTATATATAGTTCTCAAGTGAAGCAGTGAAATTAGATCAGATTTTCAGATTAAAGATTTTGATTTGTTTCTCCATTTCGCTGTATTGAGTTTTCAGCTTCTCCATGGGAGAGTTTATCTTCTACATGGTATCAAGGGAATCTTTGAGCATTATCTTCTTTTCGATCTCCGATCCTTTCTTTACATCATAATTTCATCTTTCTTCTTCAATTGTGTCACAATTCTTTGGCAGTTTCATCTTCGCTGGTTTTGTGCCCTAGATTTCATCTTCAATATAATCGTGTAATTGCTCAGACTTTCTCCTTCTTCAATTTTGTTTTTGCATCTTCTTGTGATTCTTTGACGTTGATAATTTCACCACATCTGTGATTCCTAATCAAGCGATTGGCAACACAACGAACAACAACGCCATGGTGTCTCACAGTTATCAACACGACATGCTCGATTCCATCTTCATTCATCCTAGCAACAATCATGGCTATATATGTGCAATATATGATCATTTCCTGGATTGTAAACTTCTTGGAGCCTGAAATTTCTCAGAGCTCTTGTTTATGGACACGACCGTAGAGGTTTGGAAGGGACTCAAAAACTGTTATTATCAAGGTGACGTTTTCCGAATTTGTGATAGTTCTTTTTACTACATATTTATTTCTCCAAAACTTTGGCAAGAACTTCACATGTTTATTTCTCCAAAACTTGTTTACAATTTTTGAAAACCATTAAACCAGTTATTGTTAGCCTTCCAAATGGTACCAAAGTTACCACAACCCTAATTAGCAGCATGTCTTGGTTGTGATGTTTCCATGTATCCATGATCTGTCTACTCAGACCGTGATTGGTGCAACTGATATTCATCATGGACTTTTCCACCTCACTTTTTCATACACTTCTCCAAAACAATTTGGACCTTTGCAGCACATTGTAAACAATATTTTTGTTCCTCATGTTTTAGGTAACGATGATACTTGTACATCCAGCATTTGGCAGATTAGGCTTGGCCACCTATCACATGACACACTTGGATGCATTAATAAAGAATTTCCATTCGTTTATTCTACACAAACTATTTTACATTGTCATACATGTTTCTATGCAAAACACACATGTTTACCTTTTCCAATTAGTAATTCCTTTTCTCAACATTGTTTTGACATCATTCGTATGGACATATGGGACCCTTTTCAATACCTTTTATGTTTGGTTATCGCTATTTTTTAACTCTTGTGGACAACAAAAGCCATTTTACCTAGATTTATCTCATGAAATTGAAACTTGAAGCACCTGCATTGGTCAAATCCTTTGTAGCAATGGCTCAAACTCAGTCTAATGTCACCATAAAGTACATTAGAACGGACAGTGGAAATGAATTTCAACTTAAAAGTTTTTTTTTCTCCGGAAAAGGTATTTCTCACCAAACTTCATGCGTTGCCACTCCTCAACATAACGATATTGTTGAGAGAAAGGACCAGCATTTACTTAATGTTGCACGAGCACTTCTTTTTAAGCATACTTGCCTTTATGTTTTTACGCTCATGCCATCGAGCAAGTTGTCGACTTAATCAACTGACTTCCAACCAAATTTTTACAATTTAAGTCACCTTACCAAGTCCTTTCTCAACCAGGTTATCCCAGCACTTGTAGCATCCACCAATTGGTTTTTGTACCAGCTTGCTGTTAACAAAACCTTTCCTTCATGGTAACTTGAATGAAGAAGTACATATGCGTGTACCTCCTAGCCTTGAAACTTAGGATAAAAAACTTGTATGCAAACTCAAATGTTTCGTTTATGGTCTCAAACAAGCAAGTCGTCAATTGGAATGCCAAGTTGACCGCCACTTTGATTGACCCTGGGTATGTGCAGGCTAAATATGATTACTCTCTTTCCACAAAGATTTCTTCCACTAGTTTCAATCCCATTCTAGTTTATGTGGATGATTTAGTTCTTGCATGAAATGATTTAGCATAAATAAATAGCATCAAAGGCACTCTAGATATCCAATTCAGCATCAAAGACTTGGTACCCTCAAATACTTCTTAGGATTTAAGGTCGCTCGCACTCCAGATGACATTTCCTTGTGTCAACGAAAATATTGTCTAGATCTCCTTCAAGATTTTGGTCTCACAGGTGTTAAGCCTTTGGTTATACCGATGGATCTGAATCTAAAACTCCACAAAGAGTCTAGCACTCATCTCACTGATCCCTCCACCTACTAAAGGCTCATTGGAAAACTCCTATATCTCACCCACACTAGACCAGAAGTCTCTTTTGTAGTTAGCAAATTGAGCCAGTTTCTCTCTTGCCCAACAAATATCGAATGTTTTCAGATTTATCAAAAATAACCTTTAGAGAGAACTCTTCTTTAGTGCCAACTCTCCTATCACTTTGGAAGAATGTTATTTAACACGAACCGAACCAACCAGGCCAGTTGAATCGGAAGTCGGGCCATTGAACGGTTCTGCATGTTAGATCGGTTCTAGACTTGAACTGGTGATGACGTCAGCAGCTAGTATTGACTCCGTCAATTCTGTGTTGGTCGTCCGTGTTGACTTGGTCAAACTTATGGAGGCCAAATTAAATTCCGCATGATACTTGTAAAAGAGGCTACCTGGAGTTCGAACTCCCTCCTCTACTGACCTATTTATTCGACTTTACCATCAGACTTACCAAGTTATTTGTGAAATCATGTGTAATATAATATATTTAAACCATTTCTCTTTTTTTTCATTTCCAATATCTTTTTACACATATACATACAAATATTTGGAATATACTATTTTAGATAGTATATCCATTTGCTATGTTTTTTATTTTATTTTTTGGATCACACTCCATAGATTTTAGACTCTATAAATTTATTAATTAAACTATTATTGAATGAAATTATTCATTTTAACAATCAATTAATTAAAATTTGACAATATTAACTTATAATATCTTACTAATCAATGACCCACGGGCCAGATACCCTGACCGGGTCGATGACCGGTTCGGGTTTAATAACATTGCTTTGAAGGGCTTATGTGATTCTGGTTGGGATGCATGTTCGAACGCATATCTATCACCAGCTTTTGTTTCTTTCTTGGTTCTTCCCTCATCTCTTGAAAGAGCAAGAAACAACCCAATGTTTCGAGATCATCATTTGAACCTGAATACCAGACACTCTCACAAACCACTTGTGAGGCTCAATGGCTATTGCATCTACTTCACGACTTACACATATCACACAAAGCCGCTACTATCATCTATTGTGATAATCAGTCCTCTCTTCATATCGCGACCAATCCCGCATTTAATGTACGAACAAAATATATTGAGATTGACTGTCATGTCGTTTGATACAAACTATGGACCAAGTTGCAAATATCCTTACCAAGCCCCTCCATTTGGGTCTCTTTACCTCTTTTATTCCAAGCTAAGAATATAACTTGAGGGGCGGAGGGGGTGTTATTTGTAAAAAATAAATTTAGCTTAATTGAATAGCTGTCATTAGTTAGTTTACATTCAGTTAGAAGGTTAAGTAGTTTATTAGCTTCTTACTGCTAGTTTTGAAGCAATATCAGCTCAATAATGAAATTAGATCAGATTTTCAGATAAAACATGCTACTGTTTCTCCATTTCTCTGCTGAGTTTTTTATTTCTCCATGGGAGAGTTCAGCTTCTACACAAGGAAGCAGGACCTTTAGGTCAATATTATTGATAAAAATAGCTGGGAGGCCTCCTATAAGAAACGAAGTAGGAAGGAAACTGGGGAGAAAAGGGGTCAAGAACCAGTTGATAAGAACCCATTGTTTTCTTGAAAAACTTAAGTTCAAATGTATTGAACCAATTGTTGTTGGGTGTGCATTGGAGATCGATCAATGGTCTAGATGGTTGTAGGTCTTACAATTAGAGAGGAGCACTAAGCTGGACCTTGGAGGAGCTAAGGGGAACTAAGATTTAGGCATGGCAACATAACGCGAACTCACGGGTACCCACCCGCCCCCGCCCCGAGTTTGACAGGATAACCCGCTTTGACTGGGGACGGGGCGCGGTTCAGGTATGTCAATACCCACCCCGTCCCCGCCCCGAACCCGCTCGACAATACATCAATTAATTATTTTATTTTATGCGTATTTACTCATTTATTTTGTTTCATAAATTTTGATCTATTTCCTATATTCAAGTCTATGTTAATACTTTTAACTTTATTTTATCATTGTATAATTATTATAAATATTATTTTTGTATTTTTCCTATAAATTTGTCGCAAAAACGGGTACCCGCAGAGAACCCTTCCCCGTTTAGAATGGGGATGGGGGATGCAAAATTCGACCCGATAGAGATAGGGGCGGGGACGGGGAATACAAAACCCGCTCCCGCCAGGTTGCCATGCCTACTAAGATTGTGGGGTGAAGTGAATCTAACGCTAATTTTTGGTCTCTCGCGGAGGGAAACATGAGGTAGCGAAAGCCAACTATTATACATAATACATGCACAGAGAAGTTTCAAACATCTTCCAAATATCGAATAATGAATTACTATGTTAATATAGTCGCAATCAATGTACATTATTTGCAGGGAGAAACTGAATAACACTGAAAAGTTTCCTAGATTATTACAAAATCAATCTACCAACAAATGGTACTCTTTTGTCAAAAAAAAAATGGCACTCTTGAATAACAACACAATTCTGCTCGAAAAAAAAACAATTTTTTTTGACATAACAAAATCTTATAAAATGGAATCGTCAAAGTAAATAAATAAGCGCAACCATCGTGAATTTAATTCAAAGTTCCTCTTGGTCTTGATAATATTTGCAACTGGATACTTTCTTCACTAACTTTGAAGAAAAATTTTGTTTCCCCAGATAGACAGACTTTAGAGTTTAGAGTAGCCAGCACATTCCTTAAGGTACTACTAGCAGTTCTCTGCATCTAGGGTTGTTCATAGTTACCAAAAAACTGAACTGACGAACCGAACTATTACAAACAGTTTAGAACCGAACTGTTATTTTAAGTTCAGTAACCGAACTGTTAGATAAGTTCAGTTCAGTAACTGAACTGTTAACGACTTGGGACTTAATTATTAAAGAACTGTTTAGTTCATCTCCTCATTCATAGCCTAAAAAAGGAAAAACAACTTTACACCTGTATATATATTGGTAGCATAGCTGCATAGAGTAGTTTCTAAATCAAGAATCACATTTGGTGGTTTTGTAAGAAAAAGTAGTCGTATAGAGGAAAGAAATAATAGCTTCATGGAATTCAACTCCACTCCATATCTCCTACGAAGTTCTGTGTTGGTTTGCTTTTGTTTGTTGGTCTATCAGTTTCTGGCCACAAGTTATCTTGAACTTTCGAAGGAAAAGGTAATCAATCACCCACTATATATAATTAATATTTTTTATTTTCTGTGCAGAATATTTTAATCAATTAATTTACTTTGTTTTGGTTTTTGATGATTTGTGGTATAGTGTGGTGGGGCTGAACTTTGATTTCGTGGTGCTGAATTTGACGAAGCACACAGCAGATCTCATTTATAATGCAACTTTGTATTTTAGCTCTGATGTTCAGAAGCTGTACAGAGAGAAATACGGTCAAAAATAGGTTTATTTGCCATAAATCAGTTCAGTTCAGTTCGGGCCCATAAGTTCGCAAAAAATAATTATTAAAAGTTCAGTTTTGAAGCTAAACAGTTCGGAAATAAAAAACTGTGAACCGAACTGTCAATGTAGTTCAGTTCGGTTCGTCGAACTATTATTACGGTTCAGTTCAGTTCGCCGAACTGTTTCAATCGGTTCGGTTCGGTTCGGTTCAGTTCGGTTCAGTTCTCCTCCTGAACTGAACCATGAACAGCCGTACCTGCATCTAGAATACCCTGTAAGGACAAGATCTTAGGTTACCAGCATAGAAATGAAATTGCAATCTACAATGAAATGCATAAGGTTCATTAAGTAACCACCTTGATGATCATAATGGCCGCATCCTTGTGTAAAACCTCGTTATACTCATGGCAAGCAAAGCTCTGCAAAATGTAAAATCTTTATGAAAAACAGAATACTAAAATTGGATGCTTATATTAATATATTAAAAAATAAAAAAAAATTGAATCCACGGTCTACTAGTTTTCAACTTAATTAAAAATTAAAAATTGCAATTTCACAAAAGAAAGTTTGATCCAGACCTGAACACAATTAGGGCAACCAACTTCCACTGAACAGCGGCAACATGTGAGCAGTTCTAGAGCAGCCAACAGGAGTTTTGTGAAATAGGGTTGAACCTATCAAACAATCAAAAATATTATGAATAAAAAATCTTACCATCTATCGACATCTCAGAAGATTGTTAAACCAAAAACAACCAGACTATTATGTGGGTTAATAATATTCAAAAACATGGCAAAATACCTTGCCACGCACTAAATCTAAAGATAAATCATTTATCTCTAAATCCCTCTTTAACGGTTAATCTATACCTATATATAAAGGGAATTCATTTTTTTGGTGTCAGATTTTTCTGACCAAAATACCCTTATAACTACCTACTAACACTATTTCATTATATTATTATTTATTATTTATCCATCAACTCACCAACACATGAAAGACGGGCCTATATATAAAGGGAATTCATTTTTTTGGTGTCAGATTTTTCTGACCAAAATACCCTTATAACTACCCACTAACACTATTTCATTATATTATTATTTATTATTTATCCATCAACTCACCAACACATGAAAGACGGGCCCTTCGGGCCCGTCTTTCTCCCTAGTAAATATAAAGAGAAAGGAAATAAAATATCATTTGATTGCTAGACTTTTCATGTTTTCTACCTGTACTGAAATTTCAGACCCTCCAGGATGTTGATCGTATATTAGGATTCTTTCAGGGTAATATCGGCTATCATGAGGATTTGGACACTCAGGAGCCAAATCAGATAAGTTGCACATTATATGTCTGCAACCACAGACATCATTAAAAAAAAACAAAATCAATGGGATCTCTACATGATGAACAAGGGTAACAGACTAACAGTTTCCTGATCCAGATAGACAAACAGGTCTTAACTTCTCACTTAGTCAAAAAGCCAGACCATATAGCCAGATAGAATGTAATAGAGACAGCTTGATAACAAAATTTAACTTTCGATCTTAACTTTTGCCAATACAAGGTCCAGATTGCAGAAAAAGTTCAATTTATTAAATTCATTGTCATCTTAATGAAGAGAAACACATGCATAAACACACAATTAAAAGGGAAGCGTCTGAAATCACACTGACAACCAGTTACACAATTATTATCAATAAAAATGCCACAAGTAGTTCATTTCTCAAGGTACCAACCAACAGTTAACCAAATCATCTTGCTTGGACAAAAAGTAACATTCTTCCTTTTAAATAAAACTCCTAATGCTAACAGTAGTGTATTATTTACATACAGATCCCCAAACAATAGCTTTGAAGAAAGCTTTAGCAATACTTACATGTCTTCTTCTTCAATAATCTACTAGTATTAATTAATACTAATAATAATAAGAACAACGACAACATCCTTGAATTTTGCTTAAATCACACTCGCTCACACCTCCCTTTTATCACAAATAAATCCCCCCTATAGCCATACATATAGGTGAAAAATAAAAGAGAAGGGAAATCTGTGTTATTCTTGAAATAGTGATTAGTGAGTGTATATATGACAGGGAACAACCTAGGAGAGTTGGGCACAATTTACTCTAAGAGTGACAGTAATGTTATGAATATTTAATGTGAATGGGTAAATAGAAAAGTGATAAAATGCTAAATGCAGATATTCCCAAAAATAATAACAATTACAAAAGAGCGAAGCATGCAACTAACACAACAGCAAATAGAAGCAACAATCTACAGAACATAGACAGAAGGAATAATGCTTTTGTATATCATGCTGCTGATGCAAAAACTTTATGATTAACGTTTATAAGAAACTTACAAAGGCACTACGTTTAAAACAGCATGAGAAGCGGCATGCAAACCTCCACGGAAATCATAATTTTGCTTGACTACTGCTTCTTTTATTGATTGTGGCACCGGAACCCAAGCTGCCTATTTAGTGGCAAAGAAACAAGAGGACATTAAATCAAGCACATGTCATATAAGACAATAAAAAGAAAGCCATCAGACAAATTTTTTAACAGTGCTCAAGTTCACCTGTGACTCGTATGAATATTGAGGAAGGGCAAGATCTATAGCATCAAAGATTTGATTGCTTCCTCTCCAAATACGATAAAATCCAAACCAGGTAGTTGTTACTTTGCATACATGAGCACGGGCATTTGTTTTTGGAAACATGGTGGACGCCTTTACTGGATAAGCCTGAGAATAGCAAGGACATAAGTTTGAAAGACCTGAACATCACTAAAATTGTCTAGTATAGCATCGGTTTTAAACTTCATGCAAAATGCAAATGGAGGGCTTTGGTTGAATTTAAGGATGATAAACCGTAATCAACTTGATTGTCATTGATATTGCTTTAGCAGTTACTGTGATTTGTGTCAGATCCTAGGATAAGTATATGATAGGCATGACCCGTAGCATGATAACAAAAATAAGGTTCGGAGAGAGAATATTGCCAAAGGAATGAATGTTATTTGATAGGAACCTAGATATTCTCAGAAACAGAAATCGTAGCAATGCTGAAAAACAAGATGTATTTAAGAAGAGACAACTCCTGTAATCCAGAGCTATTTCTCCTCATACATAGAAGAGATGATACCTCCTTGCCTTACCTGTACGGTCCTAACTGAAAATGTTCAATGACTCTCTCTCTCTCTCTCTCTCTCTCTCTCTCTCTCTCTCTCTCTCTCTCTCTCTCTCTCTCTCTCTCTCTCTCTCTCTCTCTCTCTCTCTCTCTCTCTCTCTCTCTCTCTCTCTCTCTCTCTCTCTCTCTCTCTCTCTCTCTCTCTCTCTCTCTCTCTCTCTCTCTCTCTCTCTCCACAACCCCTTTATAACCTGATAGAACTCACTATGCTGAACCACATTAGGAAAGAAAGGAGATGAGGTAAATAACAGGAAGATAGTGATGGGGACAGAAAGTGAGAATGTGGGAGTGAGTGAGGAGCCTAACTGAATTGCCAAGTGGCAGTGCGTGAGTGGAGGGATAAGGAATAGGCGTATAGGAATGTGTGACTGGAGAGAGTCATTCTTGTTGATAGTCTTTTGTTGGTGGGTTAGTCTGAGTAAGATAGGTTCCTTCTTCTCAGCAAGTTTGATTAGGAAATTTCCATCTTGTAAGCATTATATCTCCAACCATTTTACACTCATTTACCAATAGAAAAAACACAATCAGCTTTGTTTTGCTGATTGACTTCTTCCTTTCTGTTTTGTTATTTCTTCTCTTCTGATTAGTTCCAAACATAAACAAAATTGGTCACACCTCCAACTCCAACCACGTCTATTCTTCATTCCCATTTCCTATATTTCCTAACATCACTCCCCACACAATGGCCTTGGGCAATTGATTAGGTAATTTCCTATTTAGGCTTGAACTTAGTAAATTGACTCACTAAATAGATCCCATCCTCCGAATTTACAGTTTCATGCAGCGAGTGCTTCCATTGAGTAAGAAATTTTCTAGCCCTGATTGAAAAAGGGTCTTGTTTGTAGTGGTTGAAAATGGCTTCGTCCGGGTTCCACATCTTAAAGGATAATGACCAAGCTATGAGTGTCACTGGAGAGATTCCTCTGGCGTCAAATGCTCTATTTGTCGTAGCTTTCCTTTCCAGAAAACCATGCATCACAGATGTTGCTTCAACAGGTAAAAGCGCCTTCCCTTCTCCAATTCTTGACACAATCAACAGTGAAATTCTTAAATGGGCACGGATACAACAACAAACCCTTGAGCACAGCCAATAAAATCCCGACACATCATTAAAATAAATATTAAAAAAGGAAAACTCAAAAAAGAAAAATAGTATCACGGCCTCTTTCTCTGTGTCAAACATTGTTTCTGGACTAGTCCCCTTCTCTTTCCACTGCCAAGTGATGCTCCACCGTCAACAACACCAACTGGCCACCACCGCCGATTGTACCTTTTGGATGGCAACATTCTTTCTTTATTATGTAATAAAATAAAATACTAAAAAACTGCATTTTTCATCGAGACGGTACTTGACAGAAGCTATTCTCCAAAACCATTCCTTTCTTTTTGGATGGCAACGTTCCTTTCTTTAAGCAATAATAAGCCTACGTGTAAGTTCAACATTCAGTTCTTTAATCTGTGGATCAGTACTTGACAGAAGTAACGAAACAGAGAGAAAAAGAGACGATACAGTTTTTCTTTTATGAGTTTTCCCTTTTTATTAATTTTTATTTTATTGATGTGCCATGATTTAATTGGCTATGCTCAAGGGTGTGTTGTTATAGCCATGCCCATCTAAGAATTTTCCAAACAGTGTGCACAATGTTAATTTTGTTAACAAATAATAACTAGGGAACAAACCTCGCTTTTCTAGCAACCCATTTAACTGTGCCACTGGCTTCAGAATTCACAAAGGAAGCCAATGAACCATTTTCTTGTTCGTCAAAGATTAGTTCAGCAGCAAATTTCAACGATGGAGGTGTGAACTCTGGATCGTGAGCATAAGTGTAATAGCTTTCAAAAGAAGTGGTATGTGTGCAGGATAAAGCCAATCAAAAAGGAATCCATATGTTCTGCGATTCCTCGTTGCCAATCAAAATCCTCATAGGTCACGCATAAACCTAAATTATGCATATTTACAGCATCTGATTGAAACAGTGCACCGGGTGTTGAATTCAATCTATCCAAAACCTGTAGGAAACGCTCCATTGAAGATTTGAATTTCAGCGGGCTATCTCCCAAGAACACCAACATGCCAATAGTATAATACATGGTTGCTCTGCTGTGGAAACATCCCAATTTTCTAGAAAAAATAATTGACAAAGAGATTGATTCGTAAAGTTAAAAGAACTTGCAATCCTACGTTGACGAGCAGTTGGTAATCTCGTATTGTACTGTGGCAAGCTCAGCCACTCGTCCGAGTGATGCCACCTCATGGGTCATTTTCACTCTTCCTTCCTCCAACAGCAGCCTAAGGGTTACCCCAAGAGGATTGACGACCCGTGCCTTTGGCCATGGAGGGATCATTGGCCACGGACCGGTGTCAAGCGATTTTGGTGGTCGTGATGAACTGGTCTTGATCTATGTGATAACCAGATCTCCCACCGCACTCGTCCATGGGGCCTTTGTCCATCGCAACCCAATGGATGTTGCAACTGGACAAATGTCTGACGGTTTGGGCTCGAAAGGACTTGTCATTGGTGGAGGGGAGACCAGTGGCTTCGACGAGGTGGTAGGTTATGCGATGACATAATGTGCTTTTCCTCCATTGTGCTGGTTCCCATCCTCTTCCTCAGCGTCTTTATTGCCTCGTCTACATCAAAAGAGAGTTCGACTTCGACCCTCAAACCATGACTGCTAAGATTCCCTGTATTCTTCTTCATTTCCCTAAGAGCTTGAGCATTGATCCCCCTTCCTCTAACACAGCCATCATTGCTCTCTTCAAATCTTTGATCAGACCCTGGGAAAATGATTCTCAATTCGTGTTGAGGTCTTCCTGAAACCAAGATTGGTAGTTAAACTTCCATTCTCATGAATGCTCGCTTCAATTTATCAGATGAACGAATTTTCTGCTCCACAAAAACTTGCTTGCCATACCGGTCCACCCAATTGGATCTTCCCCCTCAAAATCTGGCAGTCCTTCAGTCTCGAATGAATTGTACAATTCTTCCATATCTAGCAATGCTGGCTCGTCTTTGAAGATGCCGGACAAATTGATAGGAACCCAGAAATTCTGAGATACAAAATTGTACTAATACCAAGAAACAATATGTAATTGTTAAAAAAAAATATATGTATTACAGATGCGAAAACCACTGTAACCCCAGAGCTATTGCTCCTCAGAGAAGAGATGATACTCTCCCTGCCCAACCTTACGGTTCTAACTGAAAATGATCAATGATATCCTCTCTCTCTTCACGAACCCTTTATAACCAAAGTTGGTCACACCTACTGTTATGCCATGTCTATTCTTCCTCTTCCCTCCCATTTCCTACATTTTCCTAACATCACTTCCCACACAACGTGCTTGGGCAATTATTAGTTAACTGCCTATTTGGGACCCCTTCTCATTCTCATAGGGATGGCAATGGGACGGGGCGGGGCCGGGGAGTACTTCTCCGCTCCCTATCCCCGCCTCCCATATTGTCCCCCATCCCCATCCTCATTCCCCGTGTCGGGGAGTTTTCCTCCCCCATCCCTATCCCCACGCCAATAATTTATTCAAAGTTAACAAAAATTAAAATATAGTAAAACCGAAATAATGTATAAAAGTAAGACTAAAAAACAAAAGTTTAACATTATATATAAAAATATATAAAATTTAGTTTTACTTTGATATTTTAATATTTAAAAAGTATAAAGGTAAGAATAAAAATATAAAAATTAGCACAATTTAATATTTTATTAATATTTTTATTTAAAAACACATACTAAAAAAGACTAAAAAATACCAACAAGGGTTGGTCCAAGTGGTAACTGGATTTGGATCCCACCCTAAGGTCTCAGGTTCGAATCTTGGGTGTGGCAAAAACTCTGTTGGGAGGAGAGAACCACACGGGATGGCAAAGCCGGAAACTCGTGGCCAGCCAGGTTCCCCGGCGTAGATTAGTCACCGGCAAAGCCGATGGAAACTGCGCACCAATGACATGGTAACAAAAAAAGACTAAAAAATCTATTACTTAGAATATAATATATATCTATAACAAGAACATTTATGTAATATATTCGGGGCGGGGTCCCCGAGGGAATATGGACCTGTCCCCTTCCCTGAATTGATTGCAGGGGGATTTTCTTCCCCATCCCGTCCCCATGGGGAAAAATTCTCTGCCCACGGGGCCCCAAACGGGCAATCCCCACGAGGATCCCCACTTGCGGGGTAGAAATTGCCACCCCTACCTTCTCATACAGGGTCCTAACAATATTCATTATTTGTTTCCTCTCTGCACTATCAGGTTCCCTTGAGCGTGTCCTTTGCACTTTTATGCTGCAACTGGAAAATTCTCTGAGGACCTTTCTAGTCAAATCTCCCCCATCTATTGAGCCTTAAAACAATATATCTACTTCTAAAAGCCCAACCTCAGTTGCACAAGGCAAATCTTTTATGTGCGACGACTGTAGGGTCGCATGACGGTGCAGTAGACAACCTCTTAAGCTGCTTGTACTTTTGCCCAAGTCACCTCTCTCCTCTATTCAAATTTTCCATGATTCCATCTTCAACTTGTTAAGCCATTATTTTGTGCTAGCATCTCTCTCTTCTCCACTCAAATGTAGCTTCAGGAACCTCACATGCCCCATCGACCACGAGACGACTTTTACAATACCAGCCAGCCTCCTTTGACAATTTCTTGATGTTGCTTGAGGAATGTCAGCCCTAGAGTCACATTGGCCCCGTCTATGTTGAAGGCAATCTGTAAATCTCATTGGGTCCGTCTATGTTGATTTCTTGAATGTCAGTCTTGGGTGAGGTGTATGGAGATCTTCCACCCGCATTTGCCCTCACCCAAATGTCCAATCCTAGGAGTGAGGCAGTGTATCTCATATCAACTTGTGATATGGCCACATTAGTTATTATAAGACTTGAGTTAGGCCTTGCCAAAATTCTGAGTTCACAATTAATTTTCGAAGGGATATGTCATATGTGTACAGGTACTTTCACAAGTCTAAAGAACAAGAAGCAATAATGGCCATATATTAACCAAACCAAAGTTTTATGCGATTAATTAAAACGATAATCCAAATGATCTCTACAAATTGAAGATTACATACAATATTACCCCCAATGACATGAATATCAGTGTAATCTCGAGTCTTTGTATAATACTTCAGATCAGCCTCTTTGCAGAAAGCAGTTTTGCTAGATAAATCTAATTTTTCAACCAAATAGGTTTTCCCCTGGCGCATATACACCGCACCTTCATATACCTGAATTGAGTAAAACATAAACACACTTTGAGGTAAAGATAATAAACAAAAGACAAATTATCCTTTTCATCTAGAAAGTTAGTAAAGTCTTTTTTTCAACATATATCAGTAGGTAGAAGTCAATACCTGAAAGAAAGCCTTGCTTTCCTCTATCTCTTCAAGGACTTCATTCTTTTTTTGATCTATGACAGTATATCTTACTGTTTCTATCGCCCGGATATTAACTGCTTGAGAAGGTAATTTCTGGAACATACAAGGTACCATGAAAAATTGCCATTAATAAAGAAGTCAACTAGACCAGAAATTAAACCTAATTTGTTGAAGAATCTCATATACCTCGGGACCAATGTAATTCCATATTCTGGAAGAATCAGACAAAACAGGACTTAAGTATCCTCTATCTTTTAGAGAATTTAAAGCACTCTCTAAGCAAGCACCAAAATACTGCTCATCATACTGCACACACACAGGGTGTTCATGAGCTGCACAGACCAAGTGTTGTTCAAGAACCTGAAACAGAGTCTGTCATAATTAGCACAAACCATCCCATTTGTTAGAACTATAAATATCTTGAAAATACTAGGTCTAAAATTAAGTGCCTGCTTGTTTTGGGAATCAATGTGACAGCATTCAATTGGTCGTCCAAAAAGTTTCTCGGGATTTTTCATGAAGTATTGATCAAGAGGTCCGCCAAATGCAGCATAGACTGCGAGAGATGGTCTATCTCTTCTCCCACCCCTACCGGCTTGTTGCCACAAACTAAAAGTATAAAATATTTATTGAAAAACAAAAGGGATGTCAGACGATCCAGCAAACAAAAATTCATTCAAAAGGTTTAATTAGAAGAGGATATCAAAGCATAAGGGAAAATACCTTGCAATACTACCAGGAAACCCTAGATGCAGAGTGACATCAATTTCTCCGACATCAATGCCTAACTCAAGAGCATTAGTTGCAGCAACGCCACAAACTTTACCACCAAAAAATGCACTTTCTATCTTTCTTCTCTCCTGTCACGTGAAGAAGCTAGTATATTTTAAGATAAAATTTAAATGCAGTCGGTAAAATTAACATCTATTTTAAGAAATCTAATTATCTGTATATTGAAATTCATAAATTTTATATGAAAATCTAATATATATTGAAGACAAAAATTAAAATACTATCAACATAAAATAATGATTTTAAAAAGTTTAAACTTTTTTGTTTCCTTGACTGTAGTTGACATTCACTTGTATGATTTGCCTAAGATCTATGACTTTTTATTAGAGGACTTGTTCTAGGATCCCTTACCCTGCACTATCCATGGTTATTAACTCTTGTAACCAGTGTTATTAAGGTCGCAAGTCAACTCGCAAGATCGTACGAGTCAGCGATTCAGGGTGCCTTCTCCGTGTTGCGTGGCGGTCAGGATCGCCGGCGGTGGGATCGCAGGTAGCGCTGTGAGATCGCTGCAAGATCGCGAGCCATGCGATGCAGATTTCTGGGCCGAAATTTCGGAAAAACCCCTAAACGTTTGGGAACCCATTTCGAACCGGGTCAGGTCGGTTGTAAAAAACAAATTTTGAATTAAACTTGATTTTTTGTTGATAAAATGACAGATACGCCAAAAACGTGAGTGAGAGAAATAGTTTTTCTCCTTCTTTGGTCTTTCCTTCTTCTGGCTCGCGGCTGTGAACGTGAAGAGAGAATAGTTTTTTCTTCTCTTCTTACAACGTGTTCCTCTCTTGTTCGCGTTTCATCCTTCACAGAGTTCAACACAATTCTGTACAGCGTGTCCCTTCCTTGTTCTGCGCAAATTTTTAACATATTAATTACACCACCAACTTTTCTTAATAACCATGAAAAGTGCAATGGGGCCTAATATTATGGGATGGAGGGAGTATATTATAATACAATATCTGTTATAATTATAATTATAATTATAATATTATAATACAATATCTGTTATAATTATAATTATAATTATAATATTATAATACATATATACACAACTATTTAAAATAGTGTCAAGTATTAAATATTATTTAAAGTTTTGTGATTATGAATTTATGAACTTTTGGTTACAAACTTATTTTAATATTTTCTTCATCTATGGTAATGATAATTTTTATACATAAGGCCATATAATTATGTATATAAGTATATTTTTTCCCTATTCGTAGGATCTTACGATCCGTACTACGATCTCCGAGTTACGATCTTTCAACACCCTAACGATCCTACACTGACTCTCAATTTTAATAACATTAGACTGAAAAGATAAACAGTCAGTTAGATCTCACTTACATATTGTCAGGTTCTGTTAGGGTCAGATCAACTAGAACTAACTAACTCCAACTGGCTGATGTGTTAACAACGGGCTTGCCAGCAGAAGGTCTCAATAAACTTACTTGCAAATTGGTTATGATAGATATTCATTCACCAACTTCAGGGGAGTGTTGTAAATAGTATAAATTTGTTATCATTATCCTTCATTGTAATAGGTCGATAGTCAAGTTCATTAGGTTTTGCTAGTCCTAGCTCGTCTATAATTACACATGACTGAAATAATATTGAGAACTATTCTTTTCGCAAAGTGGAATATAATAAATATTTCCAAATTTCAATGAAAAAAATAAGGCAAAAGACCAAAAAGCAGACAACATAAGAACTTCATTACTGATGGGCATCTTAGACACTTATTCCTAAGGGGCAATAACATATTACTTCTGCAGTTTGGACTACAATTAACATGAACATGACATTGCACCCAACATAGTTCATAGATAGACATGAAGACAGATTGTATACGCACACACAAGGATGCAATTGCGCACACATTAAATGCCGGTTTATGTAACCGGAAAAGATAAAGAGAAAAGTATGACTGACCTCTGCAATGTAGCCACCACGATATGCACATATGGAATCCACTAGATGCGGGGCTGTCTCATGAAGAATCTCACGTCTGTGTCAATTTAAATCAATTCAACTGCAATATAATCTTGCTTTTTTAACAACTAAATAACCATATGAATTCCAAATGACTCCCACTAAAGGGTTCTTATGTTGTTGATACTAAATTGTGAAGATAGTGTACAATTCTGTAAGGTGGGCCTAACTCAACCTCACAAAACCGGCTTGTAAGGTGAGTGATGCCTCCCAGTTATAAACCCTTTTTCAGGCCATATCACATCCGATGTGGGACTTTTAACACACCCCCTCACGCCCAGGACCGGACAATTGGTGCGTGGATAATGATGGTGGGTGGCCCGAATGATCGAGGATAGACTCTGATACCATCTTAGAATGTGGTTTGGGCCTAACTCAACTCCACAAAACCGGCTTGTAAGGTGAGGGATGCCTCCCACTTATAAACTCTTTTTCACGCCATATCACATCCGATGTGGGACTCTTAACACACCCCCTCACGCCCAGGACCAGACAACTGTTGCGTAGATAATAATGGTGGGTGGCCCGAAGGATCGAGGATAGGCTTTGATACCATCTTAGAGTATGGATTGGGCCTAACTCAACCTCACAAAACCGGCTTGTAAGGTGAGGGATGTCTCCCACTTATAAACCCTTTTTCAGGCCATATCACATCCGGTGTGGGACTTTTAACAGTTATCAGATAACAAAGAGTTTAGGAAAAGCAAAGAATATTGTCCCCACATTAATCCACCAAACTACACAAGTTCATGAAATTATTTTACTTACGTATAGGACAAAACAAGCTCACAAAGTTTCCGTGATTTACAAAATGCAATGCAGCGAAGACCATGCTGAACCATTTCTGCAAAAAGGCGTGAAACATCAACTATTGGGCTGCAAAAATAACAACAGGGCACAAGGCATTCAAACTTCAGATACTTATTAATACTACAAATTGTGAAGATAGTGTACAATTTCCAAACATATTTAGTATCAACAACTTTTTCAATTTTACACATGTTAAGTTGATTTGATGGTGAGCACAATATCTAATATGGACGACATTGTAAAATATACAGAACTCTCACAGTCAACTACCTAAATTTGAAGTTAAATATCCGAAAGAGGCTTGTTCCATCAACCTGGTCATACATATATATTATCCTTCCAACAATAATGCAATATCTTCTCCAAATAGAACCTTTTAATGGACAAAATAACAATTAATCAATGTGTTAAGTCTGATTATGTAGGACTGGAATAAAGGGAATGTTTTGTTTCTACTTGATTGTGACAAATACTCTCTCTACCTCATGTCCTATTTTGTTTTGACGTTTTAGCCGCACAAAAATTGCCCCATTAACATTTTACAACATCAATAACCCATAAAGCATCAAATACCTTTCTCGTATGTTACCTTAACCATTAATATTAGAGATAAAAGATATACTAGAGATAAAAAATAAAAATAAAAACCAAATTAATGAGATATAAAGGCTACATTACAAACTTACATAATATTTTTTATGAAATCTAAAATATTAATGGCATTTCTTAATGGATTTAATTTATATGCACTGCCACTGTAAATATTTTACATCATCAACCAATTACAAATTGTTAGGTCGTTAAAAAGAAGTGAGTCTACTCATAACTAGTTCACACATGTCACCCATACCATGAAATTGTGATTGGTTGAGTGTAAAAAAATTACACTAACAGTGCGTATCAATTAAATTCTTTCTTAATTCCTACGTCAAAACCTTATTCGTCTAACAAATTCAGACGGGGTAGTAGACTTATAGACCCTATTTTACAAAACTTCAATATGGAACGAAGTTGATTTGGCCATGTGGAATCGCATGTATTAAGAATCATAGCTCAATATTCTATCCCTGCACTTGATCTAGTAACAAAAATTTTGCTTCTCACTTTTACACGCAACAAAATTATCTCCAACAAGAGGTGATTGCAAAACTCCCAAAATGACCAAACTTTAAATTTCAAGAGTTAGCAGGGGCGTGCTATCTCATTGTGGCAGTCACACTACCAGCCGCTTAACCAAACCTCTTTGTTAAAACATGTTATGTAGATAGCAGGGGCCACTATGCCACTACATTGACTACACCGTTTAATATTAGCTTATGCTTCAAGAAAAGTTGTCAGTAATACATCAGCGAAGAACTGCATTTTCGTTGATCAAAACAAGCAAGTCAAAATAAGCACGCATAAATCAAATTAATAGTTGCAATATATTGTTGAAGCCCATACTCATGGGGAGTAAATCACCTTGAACGAACAAAATTAGCACTTCCATCTGCCAACTCATCATTATCTGTAGCAAACCGAGCTTTCTTCAATATCTGCAGTTGAGTAGCGACATCATTTAATTTATTAAAATATGTCCAATTAGAAATATAAGAGCTTCAGAACTTAACTAAAATAATAGAATATCAACTCACAGGTTTTGGACGCAACGTAGGATTCCAAAGGATGAACAGTTTTCTTGCAGATGGACTTCCATCATTCTGAAATAACTCCACTGTCGGTAAATTTGCAAGTTCCTGGGACATAGAAATTCATGGTTAGTGCAGCAGTATAGCAATTTTGAGAAGGTTACCAAGCCAACTTATCATCATAAAAAAGACAACATAAATCATGCTTCCTGATAGGACCCCGAGAATATTAGAGTAGTAGTCATGTTGTAACTGACTAACTGTCAGTTGGTTAGAATTGGTTAGCCCGTGCCTGCCAATTATGCTGCACTATATATACCTATAGCTGCTTATTCAGAAAATATAAAGTCTCTCTATTCACCTCTATGTTTAAATCAAGAAATATACGATTCTAACATGGTATTAGAAGTTAATAGCAATTCTCATGGATCTGTGTCACAATCTTCCGTTGCGGTTGCGTAATCGCTTTCCGTTGCTACTTCATCTTCTGCATTGTCGTCCTTCACGGTGATCTTGGAGAAACTAGATTTCGAGAAGTACATGCTATGGCAACAGCAGGTGGAGCCTGCTATCAAGGCTCACAAGCTTCTTCATTATCTTGCAAGTTCAAATATTCCACCAAAATTTAAGACAGCTGAGGATTCCTTTACAAACCGCATGAATCCAGAATATGAATCTTGGGAACAACAAAATCAAATACTCCTTTCTTGGCTTCAGTCTATGATCAAACGCAAAATGTTAACTAGTGTGATTTGATCCAAACATGTGTGGCAACTCTAGGATGAAATCCACGCCTATTTACAAGAACACACGAGAAGACAAAGAATATAGAAGTCTATTGTCATTTTCTTAGAGAAAATATTATCTCTGGAATCCAAAGAACTTCTTTTGTCAAATCTAAGAATCAATTTGCAAATATCTTTACTAAATATCTACGGCACCCTCAGATAACTTACATATGTTACAAGATGGGTGCTTATGATGTATATGTAGCTCCTTGAGGAGTGTTGAGATATTAAAAGATACGTTATCTATTATCCTTTCCTGATTATTAGGGAAAGATCATTTGATCCCATAATTATAGGATCGTGATAAGATTGCAGTCCCATTTAGATTGTACCTCTCATGTATATAAATAAGTGAACAAACTTGTTATCAGCGAGTGAGAATTACTCAGATTCAAGAGTATGCATTAAAGGTCATGTACATCTGTGACTAACAGCATGTATATGAAGGAGAGGGGAGGGTTTATTTTTCATTTCTAAATTACGAAAGCAATAAAATGTTTCTAAAAGTTAATGAAGTGTCATTGAAATATAACTTAACCCCCAAAACTCAGCCCTCAAAAACCCTCAAAAATCTTCCTCACAAACAGACCCTAAGTGTATAAAAAATTTACTGTTTCAGAGAAATATTTACCATAGAATGCTCGCGAGGATTCGCAGAAGTTGCAGTAGAGAAAATAAAAGAAGGAACCGCTCCGTATACTGCAAGTGGAATGGAAACAAATTGTGGTCACATTTCCATTTAAAATTTAAATCAAACAGTATATATGAAAACATATCCTGAAATACGACAAACCATGAGAGCAGAGTCGTTTGAGCCTCCTTAATATAAAGGCAGTATGACATCCAAATGCTCCCTTATAAGTATGAGTTTCATCAACTACCACAAACCTAATTGGTTAAGATAGAGTAAACCTCTCCTCAATAACAATTCATTAAGATTTACACCATATAATTACCAAACAAATATGGTATTGATAATTTGATTGAATATTCCATGCGAATACCTTAGATTCAATAAAATCCGACTGAACTGCCGATGGTGAGGCAAGATTGATATGTGTAGCATATCTGGATTTGTGATCAACTACAATATAATTTAAAAATGTGATCAACTGCGGTATAATAAAAAATGAAACATATTTCACCATAATCTGTCAAGCCTAAAAGAGCAATTAGTTATTAGATTACCAGTCTAGAATTATCACGTAGCCATATCCTCTCACTATGAGAAGTGTCACCATCATATATACCAATATTTAAGTCCAAATCAAATCCTTTTGTTATGTGTAACAAAGATCTAAGTTGATCTTGAGCTAACGCCTGCCAACATGAAATAATTTAGTTATCTAATTACAGCAACCGCTATGCCTTCAGAAAGAGAAATTAAATGACAGACTGAAACAAACCTTTGTGGGAAATATGTATAAAGCACATGATGATGAATTCTTACACAACTCTTCTAGAACTGGCAGGTTATAGCAAAGAGATTTGCCACTGGAAGTCATTGTAGCAACAACAACATTCTTCCCCTGAAGGGAGGCTTGTATGGACTCTGCCTATGTAAACAATGAAGCAGAAAATATTTTATTCTGAGAGTGAAAAACTATTAGCTACAGAGACTCCATTTACACATTAAACTCATACCTGATGACTGTACAATTTGGAAACTCCAATACATTCTAGTGCAGATCTCATTTTCTCTGTTAGTTCAACAGGGATCTCACTGTAAATCGCTTTTCTAGCACATATGTCTTCGATGTGGACAATCTGCATTAACCCACACATTCATAATGTAGAACTAAGCAAATCAAGTCATGCATTGATACATCTTCATGAGTGGAAAAAAAAAAAGAACATCGAGTTGGATTATAAACACTATTGGCTGTGTCTTTTTTACAATATACTATAGCCAACAGATCCAGCCAATCATGTGTAGTTTCAAAAGCACAAAACACTGATTACAGTAAAAAAGAAAAAACCTGTCCTTCAGATCCAATTCCTTTCATAAGATGTTCAACCATGTCCACAGCCATTAATGACTTTGTGTCCTGTCAAGCCAAGAACAAGTGATATGAAACAATACTGCACAGTCTATCCTAACAGTATAATTGAAACATCAGTGTGCTGCAGAAGAAAAGTACGTGCAAGCTGAGCAGCACAACGAGAAGAAACTAAAAAGTAAAGCTGATTTAATTTTCTCAATTCTCATAGTCCAAATACTAGCTTCCCAATAATATATTTTGGCGTGCAATAATATTTCAACCATCTCTTTAAAAAGCAACAAAATATCTCAGAAATTTCACTAATATATAAAACACATATATGAACAGAAGAGGTTTAAATTTTGAATTCTTACCCCAGCCATTTTATTTGGTTTTGGATGGGTAATCTTTATGATATAAAATGAATTGAATAATAAAAAAGGATTGTAAATGCAATATCATAGCATTAACGCAAGTTGACAAAAAAATTGCAACCTTTGAGTTAATAAGGATTTCTTTAAAATATAAAAACCAACATTTTATTTCCCTCGAATGCTTTCTATCTTTATGTTCTCTAATATGATAAATTTTCATAATTTGATTCTATACCAAAGAGTAAAAATTAAGAATGAGTATGTCACAAGATAAATACACACATGACACCCAATGTGGTTCATGTCAGGTCTTGAGGCGGTTGAGCTTCTCTTCACAAGTTTTGATTTGTTTTCTTTTACAGTAAATTCACGGTCCTTGACTGCTGCAAGCAGTTCTTCCAAGGAGATTCTCACGTTTATCTCATCTCCAATTTCAAACTGCAACTAAGATCAATGCACATAATCAACATCACAAATACTAATGACACAAATCAGTTTATCTAATGTTCTGTTTTTAATTTAGACTGTTATATTTGACTTGAACATGCTTTTGTATGATAAAGTGGTCACACTCACACGTCTAGCATGTGACTTTTTAATATGGATCCAAGTTTAGTGGATGCTTATAAACCTAGTATAAATAATCCTAGGGGCTTGTATTTAGCATCTTTTAGCTTCCATATTACAATTTCAGCTTCACTTGGTTTTAAACCCAACCTCCCTATTAATCAACCCACTTTAATCTATCCTACTTCTTCCTGAATTCTATCACTTAGTTGCAGCAATCTTTTACTGCATCAGTTCCTCCAGCAAAAATGTTCTATGTCCACCCAATAACTGGAGTTAAATGAATCAACCACCATACTGATGAATCCTAATGCTCAATTATACAAAGCCGCTTCTTTGCTAGTGATAAATGTTTATAAATGCTTGACTTTCTCCGTGGGATTTGAAACTTGTTTAATTAGAACAGAATTAAAGACTCTCATTCTTTTGACCATATTGCTTGAGAAATATGACCAACTTCTTGTTAACTATATTTGCTGACCATTTGCTATTCCCAAAATAATTATAATGGTCCTAGTTGCTAGTTAAGAACTAGTCATCCTATAAAGTGCATGGAAAAACAACTTTATAATATTAAGTAAAATATCAATCGCAGTTCAGGTATATAGATGAATTGGCCAAGATGCAAATTCTATCAAACTTAATTGTAAGTTCAAAATTCAGTTCAGGTGTAAAAAAGTATATTATTCTACAATAAGGCCAAATGCAAACTTGCTGTCAATGTAAATGAGCCCACATTGGATCATTCATGCTGGTAAATGTTAAAAAAAATGTACCGGCAGCTGCTCAAAAGCCCATCCCAGATTTTTTCGGAAGGAACTATCCCTTCTCTTCAATGTACTGACAATCTTTGAAACATCCAACCACTTGCGAGCTATCATACAAGACATGTCAAGCAAAATATAAGAACAACAATACATATCTTCTATTTTTCAAAAAAAAAATGCATATCTTCTACATACCTCTTTTAGGATTCTCTTCAATTTGATCATTAGTGCTAGTTGAATGATTAACAACAACAATGACATCACCAAAACCTGCCTTCCCTATGTCATCCACAAAACATACTAGCTGCAAGGAATTCAATCCAGAAATAAGAGGACATTATGCAATCCTCAAAATGTTTCACTGACTCATTGTTGCAACAATGAAAAAAGAAGGCGATCAATAGGGAATGCCAATAATTTCACAGAAAAATCATGAATATTCCTACATTCTTATTCCTTACCTTTAGTTCATGATAGGCACACACCATACATCACAATATAGAGGACACGGATTCTCTAACTTAAGCGGGAAAGCCAATGTGACTTTCTTTTTATCTCTCTTTTATAATACACTCTTTCATCTAAACTCTCTTTTCTCTCTTATGAAAAACACTAAAGTCACCGTGATTTTCCTTGCCTAAAGTTAGAGAATCCATTTCTCAACATAAATCACGAGGTTAATAAGAATATACAAAATACCAACTTTAAAATCAAATGAAAGAAATAAATCTTCAAGAAGGAAAAAAATGAAACAGAAAGATAAACTCAAATCATTTACTTGGGGACAAAGAAGGGAAAGATGCTTCATGTCATGCAAGCCAAGTTTAACTCCAAACTTTGCAAGCTGAACAAGTGCTTCTTCAAGTAAACAAATGGTTAAGTTCCAATGCTGCAAATGAACAAATGCCGAAAAAATATTAATAAAAGCAAATGCCTTCACAACTATCTTCAACCACGGTGGACACAAACAAGTAACACCACCACTACCACAAATTCCCTTCAAACTTGCTCTCTTGAACAACTTGCAGTGTCCAAGAGGCAAATCAGATAAACAATTCACCGACTCCAAAACCTTCAAAAAAACCTCACAATTATGCTCTCCAAGAGCACAATCACTGTTACAATCCAATGTATTCAATATCTGATGATACGGAAGCTCTATCTGCTTCTTCTCCACCAATTTCTCTTTTCTTAATTCGAAATTAGATGCATTGTCGCTAGTTTCTTCAGTGGTTTTGCGTAAATGTGATAAATCTTCCATTATTTAGACCATGTTGAATCAGCGAGATTAGAGGTTGAAGAATTTGGAGCAACATTTGAAGAGTCTTGTTTCTCGGTTCTAGTTGGTTCCTTTTTGGCGAAAGGAACCAAAACGAGAAATTCACCGCTTTGGAAGTTATAAGAATCAATTTGAGTCTGTAATTTCAATTTTTCACCCTGAAAGAAGAAATGTGTGAGTGTTTCATGCTATTATCGCATTTGAAGTGAAATTTCATTGATTCCATAAGAGTATTAGGTTGCAAACTAAACTACTATTGAAGTTGAAGTAGAAGAGTAACAATGAAGAGAGAAAAAGTGAGAGAGGAACCTTGAAAAAGAGGTGGAAATTAGAGGAGTTGGTGGCGGGAGGGAAAGAGCGGTTGAGGAGGAGAAGCTTGAGGTGTTGGACGGTTGCGGTGGGAGAGATGTGAAGAGTGATGGATTCACTGGTTAGGGTACGGATTTGGATTTCCTTGTGGTTGTTCTCTGTCATTGCGCAACTACATGGGAAACGGTTCCGCCGTCGTTCGCTCGCTTTTCTATTTCGTTTTCTTTTTCGTCGGAAGTAAAAGCTGTTGCAGTGGGTGATATACGAGGCAAAAAAAAACCATTGAGGAGCAAAAAAAAATTATATACCAAAATAATGCACATTGTGGGTTATTTACCAAAGTAGGCATAAAAAAATTTTATTTCAGAGGGGACTTATGAACTGTGTTTTTGCAAATTTTTTTTAAAATGCAGTTCAGAAATCGCCCCCAGGGGGACTTCTGAGCTGTGTTTTTTTATATTTTATTTAATTATATATTAAAATGATAAAAATTAAATTAATTTAATTGAAATAAAAATTTGTATTTAGTTAATTAATATTTTTAATCCAAATTTCCTAATTAAATTTAAGGGTCACAAAGAAATATTACAGCACAATAGTTTATTTAAAAGACCAACCGAAAATTACAATAGTTATTTTAAAGACTAATCCGAAATATTACAACACATTAATTGCGGTTAGGACAGTTGTTTCTGTTGTGACCCTCATTTCTACAAATTCTGCATCTTTTGGTGCGTGTACCCCTTTCTCTTTGATCCATCTCTGTACGAATACGGGTAGACTGTGGACGACCCTTTTATCTCTCTGTTTAGTTGGATCATGCTGTAATTCTAAAGTATTGAAATAAGGCCATAACGTCTCAATTGGCAAGGGTGGGAACTCCACAATGTAAGTATTGAAAACATTCTCCATTGTGTACGGTGGATCCACGAATTGCATGTGGTCATAATTGCATTTTGAGCATACTGCGATGACATGTGAACAAGGGTAGTGAAGTGCTTGGAATTCCCCACACTCACACATTTTTGCTCTGAAGTTCACCACGAATGTTCGCGCAGGTCTACCACTTTGTGGTCGTAAAAGTTCTTCAACTCGGAACAATTGTTGGGCACGATCGTGAACTGCGACGTTATGCGTTTTTGAGACTTTTATGTTCCTGGTAATATTTTCCAACAATTTTTCAGAGTACATAGTTCCGGATCTCAACATTGTCTGTGCCTGTGTTCCCCTTTTGACGAAAACCTCGTTCATCCTGAAATATGTTGCATCTATCAATGAACGAATAGGGAGATTCCGCACCCCCTTAAGGACATTGTTGATGCACTCTGCAAGGTTTGTTGTCATGTGCCCCCAACGGGAACCTCCATCGCACCACTGCAACAATTGTTCTGCGGTTATGTCTTCAACCCAAGCCACCCCCTCAGAACCTACTTCCCGACCAATTTTTTGTTTGTAGTGATCGGCTGATTCTTCCGTCACGGAATATGCTGAAGAAAAAAAAGAAGATGTTGGTAAGTATGGAATGGAAATTTGAAACTAATTAATTTAAAAAAATGTTAAAAATACTCACCCATATTGATGATATGTTTCCTGGCAGGAGTGTTTTTGAAGTGTCTCATGAAGTTTTGTGCTATGTGGCGAACACAGAAGACGTGTTTCCAATTGGTGTTTAGTTGCGTAACAGCACTTTTGATAGACTCGTGTCTATCTGATATCAAACAAATACCCTCCTGTGGTATCACATAGTGTCTTAAACGAGATAGGAAGAAAAACCAAGCCTCCTTTGTCTCACCCTCGACCACTGCATATGCAATTGGGAATGTGTTGTTTCTTCCATCTTGTGCAATTGCCAAAAGAAGACACCCTTTGTACCTACCGTACCACCATGTTCCACCAACAGAGACAACTGGTTTTCAAAATTGAAAGCCTTTAATGCACGGGCCAAAACTCCGAAAGATGCGGTGGAATACACCTATGTCGGCAACTAGTTGTCCATTCTCATCGAATGGTTTGTACTGCCAGTCGTGAACTGTGTCTGGAATATAGTAAGACAAAGCATGTAGCCCCCTGGTTACTTCATTGTAAGAGTCCTCCAAATTATCAAAGATAAGCTCGATTGCTTTTTGTTTAGCAATCCAAGCCTTTCTGTAGGAACTCTGGTACGTGAACCGCTCCTTGATGTGTGCAATCAACACAGCCACTGTTATTGTCGGGTCCTTCCTTACAAGTGGAAGTATATGAGTACACATGAGGGAGGAGGTCAGCTGGCGGTGATCTTGGGAAATAGTCGATGTTGTACATGTGTGTGGGTGAGTCAACTGTGTAATCCCCCAATATCCAGTTTTTGCTCCTAGTCTCACTACACACCTCCACAAACTGGTTTCATGAACACAACAAACGGTCCATGTGTGTGGTTTAGACTCACAGATTTTGTATGCAACTGAATGGTTTAGGTGATATGTTTGGATGAATTGTTGGGCTATTTCTTTTGTGGGAAATTTCATTTTGAGTTTGAGTTCGTTTGGGTCTTCATTGGATAAAAGTTGGTTCCTATCCATGGAATGGCCAAACTCTACATCATAAGGTTTTGGGTTATCAGCTGTGACGTTTTGAAAGTGTGGGACAGGCTCGCGGAATGCAACACCTATGTTGGGGTTAGCTTCAATTGGTTCCTCAGCGACGTCACGCTAAAGAATTTCATCTTCATCTTCGCTAAAGTCCCCAACGTCTTCATTATGGACACCAACAAACATCCTAAACGGTGGGGTATTAGTTTGAGTATGTAGAGGGTGGCTTGTGTTAAGGTCAATAGGTGTGTTTGAGGATGATGATGCAGAGTGATGGTGAGGTGTTGAAGGTCTGTAATGCATGTCAGTTTCGGATGATGAAGGATTGAATTGAGGGTAAACAGGTGGAATGAACTCAGTGTATGGTATTTCTGTTTGTTGAGAAAAACGTATGTTCTGTTGTGATGAAGATGGAATAGAGTGGGCGTGACTTACCTGGGTGTAGTTAGAAGGAGCCTCAACCAAATCTGCGTATATTTCTGGTGTACATATACCAAGGTGTCTATCTTCTTTGAAATGCTCTATCATAATTTCAACATCATCGTCGGAATTTATTTCGAATCCCCCATAAAATGTATGGCCAGTACTGAGAGTTGTGGGGTACCGATATGTAAGACTAGCAACCATTTTTGAATGGTCAGGAGAGATTTTTTTTCAATGGCTTGTTTAACTTGAGCTAGTTTGGATTTAGAGTTGAGTTTGACAAGGGTGTTGTTATCACACCTAAAAAATATACCCTCAGTATTTGTTTTTTCAACATAACCATTGTAAAAGACCGTGATGAAAACATTCCTTGGAGCCATTGACGAAGTTGGGAGTAGGAGGGTGGGTTTGAGTTTCAGTTGGTAGTAGGAGAATCTATGGCAGTTGGGTGTTTATTGGTGAGAGATTTAGGGCCGATTTATTGAAATTTGAATGGTCTAGATTTCATCGATGGTTTTGAAGGCCAGGATTGCACCGACACTTTTAAAGGCCAGGATTGCACCGACACTTTTGAATTGTTCACTGTGCATTGTTCAGAGTGCATTGTGCAGCGTGCTTAGTGCAGAGTGCAGTGTCCCATGCTTGGGAAAAACCGGTTTTAGTCATTTTTCGAATCTTGTACACGTGAAACCGTAGTTCTATAACTCTACTATAATGTCATATCTATTTTTTTAATTTAGTAATTTAACAAAATTGATTATAATTGATCTAAACATGGTAAAAAAGTCATTTTCTAGACTTAGGAAAAACCTTTTTTATTAATTGTTTCGAATCTTGTACACGTGGGTTATAAGTCCATTAGTACTAATTCAAAATATGAAACCGTAGTTCTATAACTCTACTATAATGTCATATCATTTTTGAGAATTTAGTAATTTAACAAAATTGGTTATAATTGATCTAAACATGGTAAAAAAGTCATTTTTTAGACTTAGGAAAAACCTTTTTTAGTCATATCTTCGAATCTTGTATACGTGGGTTATAAGTCCGTTAGTACTAATTCAAAACATGAAACTGTAGTTCTATAACTCTACTATAATGTCATATCATTTTATTTAATTTAGTAATTTAACAAAATTAGTTATAATTGATCTAAACATGGTAAAAAAGTCAATTTTTAGACTTAGGAAAAACCTTTTGTAGTCATTGTTTCGAATCTTGTACACCTGGGTTATAAGTCCGTTAGTACTAATTCAAAACATGAAACCGTAGTTCTGTAACTCTACTATAATGTCATATCATTTTATTTAATTTAGTAATTTAACAAAATTGGTTATAATTGATCTAAACATGGTAAAAAAGTCATTTTTTTTTACTTAGGAAAAACCTTTTTTAGTCATTGTTTCGAATCTTGTACACGTGGGTTATAAGTCCGTTAGTACTAATTCAAAACATGAAACCGTACTTCTATAACTCTACTATAATGTCATATCATTTTATTTAATTTAGTAATTTAACAAAATTGGTTATAATTGATCTAAACATGGTAAAAAAGTCATTTTTTAGACTTAGGAAAAACCTTTTTTAGTCATTGTTTCGAATCTTGTACACGTGGGTTATAAGTTCGTTAGTACTAATTCAAAACATGAAATCGTAGTTCTATAACTCTACTATAATGTCATATCATTTTTTTAATTTAGTATGATATTTCATCTAATTATATATTACTGTGTTGAAAAGATATTTCAAAAAATATGTCATTGCTTATTTTCCAAGTGTCCCACGTGAAACATCATCTCCATTCCCATGTTTTCTTCTTCAAAATGATTGATATTCTAACTTCTTGTGCACATACATTGACTCCACTTGAGATAGAGGGCATCTGAAATGTTCTTGTACACAATTTGAATCAATTGGATATTTTCATTATCATTACAATGTTTATTTATTTTGGAATTAAACAGATCACAACATTCAATATCTCACTAGTTGTGCACGGCACTGTTGCCGAGAAGTCAATACACGTCATTTTTTAATCTTAGGAAAAACTCTTTTAGTCATTGTTTCGAAGGCCAGGAATTCACCGACACTTTTAAAGGCCAGGACTGAACCGACACTTTTAAAGGCCAGGATTGCACCGACACTTTTGAATTGTTCAATGTTCATTGTTCACTGTGCATTGTTCAGAGTGCATTGTGCAGCGTGCTTAGTGCAGAGTGCAATGTCCCATGCTTAGAATAAACCGGTTTTAGTCATTGTTTCGAATCTTGTACACGTGAAACCGTAGTTCTAAAACTCTACAATAATGTCATATCTATTTTTTTAATTTAGTAATTTAACAAAATTGGTTATAATTGATCTAAACATGGTAAAAAAGTCATTTTTTAGACTTAGGAAAAACCTTTTTTATTAATTGTTTCGAATCTTGTACACGTGGGTTATAAGTCCATTAGTACTAATTCAAAATATGAAACCGTAGTTCTATAACTCTACTATAATGTCATATCATTTTTTATAATTTAGTAATTTAACAAAATTAGTTATAATTGATCTAAACATGGTAAAAAAGTCATTTTTAAGACTTAGGAAAAACCTCTTTTAGTCATATCTTCGAATCTTGTATACGTGAGTTATAAGTCCGTTAGTACTAATTCAAAACATGAAACTGTAGTTCTATAACTCTACTATAATGTCATATCATTTTTTTTTAATTTAGTAATTTAACAAAATTAGTTATAATTGATCTAAACATGGTAAAAAAGTCATTTTTTAGACTTAGGAAAAACCTTTTGTAGTCATATCTTCGAATCTTGTATACGTGGGTTATAAGTCCGTTAGTACTAATTCAAAACATGAAACCGTAGTTCTATAACTCTACTATAATGTCATATCATTTTATTTAATTTAGTAATTTAACAAAATTGGTTATAATTGATCTAAACATGGTAAAAAAGTCATTTTTTTGACTTAGGAAAAACCTTTTTTAGTCATTGTTTCGAATCTTGTACACGTGGGTTATAAGTCCGTTAGTACTAATTCAAAACATGAAACCGTACTTCTATAACTCTACTATAATGTCATATCATTTTATTTAATTTAGTAATTTAACAAAATTGGTTATAATTGATCTAAACATGGTAAAAAAGTCATTTTTTAGACTTAGGAAAAACCTTTTTTAGTCATTGTTTCGAATCTTGTACACGTGGGTTATAAGTTCGTTAGTACTAATTCAAAACATGAAATCGTAGTTCTATAACTCTACTATAATGTCATATCATTTTTTTTAATTTAGTATGATATTTCATCTAATTATATATTACTGTGTTGAAAAGATATTTCAAAAAATATGTCATTGCTTATTTTCCAAGTGTCCCACGTGAAACATCATCTCCATTCCCATGTTTTCTTCTTCAAAATGATTGATATTCTAACTTCTTGTGCACATACATTGACTCCACTTGAGATAGAGGGCATCTGAAATGTTCTTGTACACAATTTGAATCAATTGGATATTTTCATTATCATTACAATGTTTATTTATTTTGGAATTAAACAGATCACAACATTCAATATCTCACTAGTTGTGCACGGCACTGTTGCCGAGAAGTCAATACACGTCATTTTTTAATCTTAGGAAAAACCTTTTTAGTCATTGTTTCGAAGGCCAGGAATTCACCGACACTTTTAAAGGCCAGGATTGAACCGACACTTTTAAAGGCCAGGATTGCACCGACACTTTTGAATTGTTCAATGTTCATTGTTCACTGTGCATTGTTCAGAGTGCATTGTGCAGCGTGCTTAGTGCAGAGTGCAGTGTCCCATGCTTAGGAAAAACCGGTTTTAGTCATTGTTTCGAATCTTGTACACGTGAAACCGTAGTTCTAAAACTCTACAATAATGTCATATCTATTTTTTTAATTTAGTAATTTAACAAAATTGGTTATAATTGATCTAAACATGGTAAAAAAGTCATTTTTTAGACTTAGGAAAAACCTTTTTTATTAATTGTTTCGAATCTTGTACACGTGGGTTATAAGTCCGTTAGTACTAATTCAAAATATGAAACCGTAGTTCTATAACTCGACTATAATGTCATATCATTTTTTTTTAATTTAGTAATTTAACAAAATTGGTTATAATTGATCTAAAATGGTAAAAAAGTCATTTTTTAGACTTAGGAAAAACTTTTTTTATTAATTGTTTCGAATCTTGTACATGTGGGTTATAAGTCCATTAGTACTAATTCAAAACATGAAACCGTAGTTCTATAACTCTACTATAATGTCATATCATTTTTTTTTAATTTAGTATGATATTTCATCTAATTATATATTACTGTGTTGAAAAGATATTTCAAAGAATATGTCATTGCTTATTTTCCAAGTGTCCCACGTGAAACATTCATTGCATCCACTTGAGATAGAGGGCATCCACGTGAAACATTCATTGCATCCAAGTGTCCCATGTTTTCTTCTTCATAATGATTGATATTCTAACTTCTTGTGCACATTCATTGCATCCACTTGAGATAGAGGGCATCTGAAATGTTCTTGTACAAAAGGCAGCAACACAACCACATAACTCAAACATTCAAGTCACGATAACTCTTCAACAACACTTCCTCTAAAAATGTCTTCCTTACTAAACGAAGAATCTCACATTTCCATGCTTCTCAACGATGACCCAATGGAAGTTCACCACGCATTCAATCTTCCCGAACCAGATGCCTCTATATTACCATTGATAGAAAGAGCTGGGTTTCGTGACATTGCTTCAATTGGCACATTCAAAATAAATCCAGCTTCGTGGCAGCAATGGTCGAACTGGAGACCAGAAACACACACTTTTCATCTTCCAGTAGGGGAGTGCACAATAACTCTCCAAGACGTGGCGTTGCAGTTGGGACTTCCCGTTGATGGAAATGCCGTTACTGGAAGTTGTGAACAAAATTGGGATCGAGTATGCGAACAACTTTTGGGTAAGCCTATCCTAGCAAATGACATGGTAGGCACCCAAATTAAGTTCACTTGGCTACAACGTGAATTTAATAATGTTCCAGAGGGCGCTTCCAACAAAGTGCGGAGACAATATTGTAGGGCGTACCTATTGCAGTTGATCGAGGGATACATACTCCCAGACAAATCATCAAACAGAGTCAACATAAAATACCTACCCCTATTGAAAAATTTCGCTGAAATTTCAAGTTACAGCTGGGGGTCAGCATGTCTAACGAGCTTATACAGAATGTTGTGTAAGACAGCTACATGCTCCTCACGCACAATGGGTGGATGTACTCTTTTGTTACAGTCTTGGGTCTGGTACCGCATGTCGTTCCTAGCACCAGACTGCAACCGTCCTTATGAATGGCCACTAGCAAAGAGGTAAAAATTTGACACAACTTATGAATACTAACAATTATATTTCTTCTTTATGTTAACAATTTATTTTTTTTTACCAGATGGGTTCGCACGCCACTTAGCCACACTAAGTGTCCAAAAAGCCTTGTTTTGTACAGATCAACAATAGACCGCATGACACATGAAGAGTTTGAGTGGTTGCCATATCGGGAATTCAAGTTGCCAGAAATAGCATATCGGTACCAAGGCATATGGACTACAAACACGGCTATGGTCTGTTTCCATATAGTAGAATGGCACCATGCGGATAGAGTGACCTTGCAATTTGGTCTCGTCCAAGACATACCATCAGCATCAATAGATATCAGCCACATGCACAACATCACCATGCAGGGATAGACTAATGTCAATTGGGTTGTATATCACAGACAGTTAATTGATTTATGGAATGATAGACAAAATCGATGTGTTGTGGGTCGACCGTGCTTTAAACCAACGCAATCAGATAAATACATGCGCTGGTTTCTAAAAAAATCAAGGCCATACATTTCAGCCGACCAACATCTAAGGGATCCACGTGGTCTTGCAAATGTTCGTGATGTGGATGAAGAAGATGAACAAGACGTGCCAGCTCCCCCAACTACTCAAACCGAACGTCGAGAACGTAACCGTAATCGACATCGACGTGCACCACCAACTCAACAGAGGACCCAAGAAGATGTGCCTCACCGCCACTCTATCTCCCACACACCAACATTCCAAGAAGATGTGCCTCACCGCCACTTTATCTCTCACACACCAACATTCCAATATTACGAACAATACAACCAGTCAGTAGAACATACTCCTTTTCAAGATACATATCGACATTCTACGACCGAAAGGGACCCCGATATGTTCTATGAGTGCTTTGGGGTCCAACCCGGCTCTGCGCAATCTGTGGCGTTGCTTCGTCAAATTCAAGAGCAGGCCGGCGGTGCTAGTTCTTCATCAGTTCCCCAATATTTTCCAGAGCCACCGCCCCCTGCCCCGACTGAGGAAGAACATCAACCACCACATCGGCATCAACGTCCACGACGTGTCCCCCAACCTCGAAAGTGTGGAACTGGGTCTCATCTTTGTTAATTTTTTCCTGTACTGTCTTTTTAGTTTAATTTATCAATTATTGTAATTTTATATTAACTAAGTTATTAATTTTAAGGGTTTAATCTTATGTGACATTTATTACATTTGGATCAATAATTTACTATTTTGTCTTTAATAGTGCTTTGTGCAGAGTGCACTATTAAAGTGTGCATTGTGCAGAGTGCACTATTACAGTGTGCATTCTACAGAGTGCACTGTTAAAGTGTGGATTCTGCAGAGTGCATAGGTCTTAATTTCTTTAATGGCCTAGATTTTGCCGACACTCTTTAACGGCCTAGATTTTGCGACACTAAACCCTAAAATCAATGGTTAAGATCATCCAAAATCAACGGCTTACATACGATCACCCCTATTATAAATACATTCTCACATTACACTCAAATTCACACCAACAGTTTACCCTCAACCTATATTTCTGATTAATCTTCTCTTCTCTAGTTCTTCCCAAACACGGTCGCCCAACCCGCTGAAATGGAATGGCAGTTATGCCCAACCTAGTACCCAAATGACAAATTCCTAACCGCACTTTATCACAGTGGAACTGTAACCACCGATGAACATGGTGTTGTCTTTCGTTGTCCTAATCATATCTTCTGTAGGATGAATAAGGACATCACATTCGCCCAACTCAAGGAGAAGGCTGAGAGGAAGATACGGCCAGAGGGAGGGTGGCGTAAAGATGTGGAGCGTATCCGTTACAAAAAGTACAATTGTGGAGATGACGGGACTTTCCGTTATTCTGTCATGGAGATCCAAAGCGACGACGACGTTCGCACAATGATGGAAGCTCATGCTAACATTCCAATGGGACGTAGTCTCTTGGAGCTGTACATTGACACAATACGCACTCTGGAAGAAATCATTCATCTTCTGCGACCACCCCCACCACAACAAGTCATACCGGAAAGAGTCATCAACCACTACTGTACACTTCACTGTCAGGCCCATGTTATGTACAGGGAAGAAGATGGTGTGTATTTAAGTGGTCCAAACACCATTTATTCCAGGCTTAAGAACAACATCACCTTCGCCAAACTGAATGAAAAACTAACGGAAAAGGCGCAGTTGGAGGGTGAGCAGCAAACGATCACTCGTATCGTTTATCGCTGCCCCTGGATCGGCGAATGTAATCGTATTCGGTGGTGCGTGATGACTATCAAGACTGACAAACACGTTCGATAAATGTTTCAGCAGCATGAGATGTTTCAACCTCATACTCGGAGTCCTATCGAATTGTGCGTCGAAACCACTATTTCCACCGATGAGATCATTTGTCGGGTTATCCCTCTAGCCGTCCAATGGCCACTACCAGAAAATGTTTTGTGGAAGTAGTTTCGATCATGTTTTCCTCTCGTTTCGTTTTTTATTTTCTATTCTTGTATTTCTGAAAATTTTGTTGTTTATTTCAGTCTTTTTTCTATATTATATTAAAAAAACACAGTTCAGAAGTCACCCTTGGGGGGGGGGGGGGGGCGACTTCTGAACTAAAATTTTTTTTTGTCTACTTTGGTAAATAACCCACAATGTACATTATTTTGGTATATAACTTTTTTTTGCTCCTCAATGGTTTTTTTTGCCGATATATGAGGCAAAAAAACTCACTTAGCACAAAAAAAAACCAAAATGGAACACTTTTTTGGTTATTTACCAAACTAGAACACTTTTGTTTTTCTGTTAAGAAGTCGTTTCCGCGCATAGCGGCTTCTCAACATGAAAATTTGTAATTTTTTTGCTTTTCTAGTTGAGAAGTAGCCCCCCCCCCCCCCCCCCCCCCATAAGGACTTCTCAATTGTGTTTTTTTATTTTCTTTTATATTAATTTAATTAAATGTAAATAAATTAGAAATTTTAATAAATTATTTATAAATGTTAATTTAAATATAATTAAATAAATTATGGTCAAAAAAATATTAAAAAATAATTAGGCTCTATTTAGAAATAAACACATTTATTAAATATTATTTAAACATTTATTTTAATTGATTAAAAAGCGAATTACAACATTACAACAACTGAAACAAACATAATTACGAAACAAAAAAGGGATTAAAAAGCGGATTACAACTTTACAACAACATTAGTCTCCTAGATGATGCCCAGTCCCACATGTTCGTCGTTGACTGTTATGTTGTGGACGTCGTGCTGGTATTTGTTCTTCAGTGGGGGCAGGTGCACGTGGTTGTTTGTATTGGTGCGATGTTGATGAACTAGGTCCTGCCTAGTTGGGGTACCACGTTGGGCCAGATTCCAAAAGAGATTGATAATATCTATATGGTTCCAACGTAATATAATCGGGACTAAACAAATAAGGGGAAAAAACCTGGTCGGCTGAAGCCATAGAATGCCTAGGATGATCTTGGACTGGCGTGTATTCTACTGACTGGTTGACCGCCTCATAATGTTGATGTGTTGGTGGGAAGGAGATGGAGTGGCGGTGAGGCCCAGGCTCTTGACTCTCTTCAAAGGTTGGGCGAGGAGGTGTCTCCCGTCGATTACGGCTGCGATGTTGAGATTGAGTTGTTGGCCTAGTTGGTGATTCTTCTTGGTCATTCACTGCACCACTACCACGTGGGTCCCTTAGTTGTTGGTTGATATATATATATATATATATATATATATATATATATAGCCCAGAATTTGTTCTAAGTCACATGAGATATTCTGGTGTGTTAATGGGTATTCCCTGTAACGACTCGCCCAGAACTACTCTATGTCCTCTACCATTCCAGTACTGAATAAATTGAGCGTGCCTTACTTGCCAGTTTTCATCCGCATTTCCTCGCATGTCGAGGTCGTGCAAGATGTCCAAATTCTCAGGTGGAAGAGGTATATCTTGCACGAGGCCAAACTGCGTTTTCACTCTATCTGTTTGGTGCCATTCAACATTTATGAAACAGACCAACGCCGTGCTTGCACTCCATATTCTACTGTCTTGGAATGCTATTGATGGTAGATTGAATTGAAGTTCCTGATACGGCAACAGTTGGGAAAAAAATTAAGTTAGTAACGAACCATTTTGCATCATTTAGAAATTTTGTTAATAACGAAAATTAATTATACGTACCTCATAGTGTGTCATGTGGTCTATCATTGATCTGATGTCAACAAGGATAAAGGGGGTCATGGTGAAGTTTAGACCCCCGTCAACCCATCTATACAAATAATAAAACGTTATTACTATTAAAGAGTAAAATAGTTAGTATTCATAAGGTTAATTAAACTTTGTTTACCTTTTTGCTAGTGGCCACTCAACAACACGGTTCACTTGTGGGGCTATAAACGGCATGTGATACCAAACCCATGATTGTAGAAGCAAAGTACGTCCACCCATGGAATTTGAATACGGTGTAGTTGCTATACACATTTCTCTGTACAAGTTCGCTAGACATGTCGAACACCAACTGTATTTTGAAACTTCTCAAATGTTTTCCAATAGGGGTAGGTACTTCAACTGAACTCGATTTGTTGATTTATCTGGGAGTACATACCCCCCAATCAATCGTAGGATGTACGCTCTACAATGTTGTTTCACTATGTTTTTGTGAGCACCTTCGGGAATATGGGTAAATTCCTCCTGTAGCCACTTCATCTTTACTCTGTTCCTCTCCTTTGATCACTTGGACACATTTTCCCAAGAGTCGGACACATAGGGCATCATATTCAGGTGGTGTCCTTCCCAAACCTGAAACAGTGTATCTGTCGACGGATAGACCCAATTGTAACGCTACATCTTGGAGAGTTATTGTGCACTCTCCTACTGGAAGATGAAACGTGTGTGTTTCAGGTCTCCAGCGCTCGACCATTGCCGTCACCAAAGAATGATCTATTTTGAATTTTCCAATAGTTGCAACATTTAGAAACCCAGCTTGAATTAAGTAGGAAACTAGCTACGGATGTGGAGGTTCAATGTTATAATTTTTGTGTGTAATAATTATATTATTAATGGGTTGCGAAGACCTGTGAATATGTTGGTTTCTCAGCAAAGCCATATGGAATTTGGAAGAAGAATGATTGTTGTGAGAAGAAGTATTGTTGAATGGTTTATGAAGAGAAGAATTGATGAAGTATAGATGCGGTAAGATATGGTGAGAATGTAGTCGATGAAGTTTTTGATGAAGAATTGATGAAGTATATGGAATTGGAAGTTCAATGATTTTTGTGAGGAGAAAAAGTGATGAATTTGTAGGAGGGGTGCCTTGAAGAATTGATGAAGAATGGATCAATGATTCGTAGGAGTGATGAATTTGTAGGAGGGGTACTTCAATTATTTTTGTCCATGTCCATTTTGGAAAAGGCACATATTCGATGAGTTTAGAGATGGCGGGGTGTCTAGTCTATCAACTTCCATCAAATTTTTTTGTCCATTAGCATTTTGTTTGGTGCCATTATATTCGATGCCTTACATACTATCATCAGTCTATCAATGCATGCCTTATAATATTCGATGCATTTTGATCAAAAAAAATTATAACCATTAGCATTACATACTATCATCATCAGTCTATCAAACCATTAACATTTTTTTTAATTATAAATTCAAAAAAAAAAGTTTTTTCTAAGTGTAAATAATGACTAAAAGCAGTTTTTTCTAAATGTAAAAAATGACTTTTGTTACCATGTTTTGATCAATTTTTACCATATTTTTTTAATTATAAATTAAAAAAATATATGACCTATAGTAGAGGTATACAACTACCGTGTTGGGTCTTGAAATGGTACTTACAGACTTCAATTAGACGTGTATAAGAATCAAAATAATGACTAAAAACAGTTTTTTCTAAGTGTAAAAAATGACTTTTGTTACCATGTTTTGATCGATTTTTACCATATTTTTTTTAATTATAAATTAAAAAAATATATGACCTTATAGTAGAGGTATATAACTACCGTGTTGGGTCTTGAAATGGTACTTACGAACTTCAATTAGACGTGTATAAGAATCAAAATAATGACCAAAAACAGTTTTTTCTAAGTGTAAAAAATAACTTTTCCTTGCTCAAAACTGTCGGTGCAATCTGGGTCTTTAAAACTGTCGGTGCAATCTGGACCCTCCAAATTTCAATAAATAGGCCCTCAATGTAACACCACTACACACAAACAATTTCACATTCTCCTACACCCAACTGAAACTCAAACGCACCCTCCTACTCCCAACTTAATAAATGGCTCCAACTTCAATTTTTGTGACTGTGTATTACAATGGTTTTGTTGAAACAACAGACACAGAAGGTGTCTTGTTTAGGTGTGAAAACACAAGCCTTGTGAAACTCAAGTCTAAATTCAAACTACATGAAGTTAGGCACGCCATTGGAAACACAATCTCTCCTGACCATTCAAAAATGGTTGCATGTCATCAATATGGGTGAGTATTTTTAACTTTTTTTTAGTTAATTAATTTCAAATTTCTATTACATAATTACCAACATTATCTTTTGTTGCTTCAGCATCCTCAATGACTGAAAAATCTGCCAATCACTACAAAGTAAAAATTGGTGATGAGGTAGGTCCTGAGGGGGTGGCTTGGGTTGATGACATACGCCTAGAACAATTGTTGCAGTGGTGCGATGGAGGTTACCGTTGGGAGCACATGACAACAAACCTGGCAGAGTGCATCAATAAGGTCTTTAACGGGGTGCACAATCTCCCTATCCGTTCATTGATAGATGCAACATATTTCAGGATGAACGAGGTTTTTGTCAAAAGGGGCACCCAGGCACAGGCAATGTTGGAGTCTGGAACTATTTACTCTGAAAAATTGTTGGAAAAAATTGCTCATAACCGAGTAGTCTCAAACACGCATAACGCGACAATTCACGATCGTGCCAACCAATTGTTCCGAGTGAAAGAACTTGTACGACCACAAAGTGGTAGACCTACAGCCACATTCGTGGTGGACTTCAAAGCAAAAACGTGTGAGTGTGGGAATTCCAGGCACTTCACTACCCTTGTTCACATGTGATCGCAGCATGCTCAAAATGCAGTTACGACCACATGCTATTCGTGGCTCCAGAGTACATAATGCAGTATGTTTTCAATACTTACTTTGTGGAGTTCCCACCATTGCCAACTGAGATGTCATGGCCTAATTTCAATGGTATAGAACCACAACATGATCCAACTAAACGGAGAGATAAAAAGGGCCGTCCACAATCTACCCGTATTCGTACGAAAATGGATCAAAGAGAAACGGGTACCCGCGCCAAGAGATGCGTTATTTGTAGAAATGAGGGTCACAACAAAAATAACTGTCCAAACCGCAATCTACACTAGTCAATTTCTATCTGATTTTTGTAATGTCTTACTAATTAAATAAATACAGTTACTTCCATTTTCTGAATAACGTATTATTTTTTTCCCACAAATTTTATAATTTATTTAAAATTAACATTATTAAATTTATTAAATTAAGTTTATTTAAATTAATATAGAAGAAAAACGAAAATAAACAACACAGTTCCCAGAAATACACCATTAGAACATAAATTCAGACAAGAATACCCCTGACCTCGATATAAAACAAAACGAAACGCCTACTACATTGATTTAAAATAACAGATTGCAACAACAAACAAAACTAAAACATGATACAAACTACTGAGATGGTGGGTAAACACGACGAAGGATCTCAGCAACAGTGATTCGGCTTTCGACGAACAACTGCAAAGGACTCCGAAGTTGAAACATGTGATGCATGTCCATCATTTTTCGAACGTCATCGTCGTTTTTCACATCCATTATGCCCCACCGAACATGATTATTATCTCCCATAATGGGGTAGCGATAAATGATACGAGCGACTTCTTGCTCCTCACCCTCCAGCTGCACCTTACTCGTTAGTTTTTCTTTGAGAGCAGCGAAGGTGATGTTGTTGTCAAGCCTGCATAAAATGGGTTTTGGACTACAGAAATAGACACCATCTTCTCTGTTTGTCATTGTGCCCTGATGGTGAAGTGTACAGGAAGTGCCCATTTTCTTTTGTTGTGTGTGAAAGCAGTGAAATGTAATGAGTCTATTTATAGGGAAAATATGAAACCCTAAAGTGGATTTCAACCGTTGATGAAAAGTCGTCGGTAAAATCTACTCCGTTAAAAGTGTCGGCAAAATCTACACCATTAAATAGTGTCGGCAATATCCAAACCGTCAAATAAAAATACAAATTTTATAATTAATTTTAAATTAACATTATTACTTTTCAAAATTATTTAATTTTATGAAATTAACTTTATTTAAATTAATAATGAAGAAAAACAAAAATAAAAAACACAGTTCAAAAGTCCCCCTGGGGGGCGACGACTTTTGAACATAAGAAGCAAATTTTTTTTGCAAAATACAGTTTAGAAGTCGTTTCTTGGTGTGGCGACTTCTGAACAACAGAAACAATTTTTTTTATAAATACAGTTGAGAAGTCGTTTCCTGGCGTAGCGACTTCTAGACTGAGTTTCAAAAGTGTTCTAGTTTGGTAAATAACCAAAAAAGTGTTCCATTTTGGTATTTTTTTTGTGCTAAGTGAGTTTTTTTGCCGATATATGAGCCCGGGCGATCAAATTGTTGTACGGCTTTTTAGGCGCTTTTTTTGTTGGTGCTGTATAAGACATAATTTAGACTCTTATAATGAGAGGGATAGTGACACATACAAAAGTTAATAAGGGTTGTTGCAACTATGCCTCTCATTATCTACTTTAAAAATCATCTACAGGTTTTGGTCTCTTCCCTTCTTTCTTTGAATCATAAAGTCTTGGATCTTGTTCCGAATTGGGCCAACCTTTCAAGGATCTTGGGCCTAGCCCATTACCGTACTTCGCCATACTCGTATCCGCCCCTGACCCGTATCCAACGGCCAGGACTTGTCCACCCAATCCAACGGTGTGGGTACGGCGCCGTGGTCTATAAATAAGCGATCGACCCACCATTTCCAGGTACGCACTCATTTCTCCCCAAATACCTCTTCTCTTCTCTTGCTGACTTAGGCATCGGAGTGCTTGCAGGTACCCCACCCGAGGCGCGGGAGAAGACCACTTTGGCCAATTCGAGGCCCAAGTCCATCAATCCGAAGTCAACCTTCAAATCTCGCGGAGCACTTCAACTTGGCACTTCAGCCCGTACTCTGGTATCGAACATTGGCGACCATAGTGGGAGTATAATCACTCACTTTCGAACTCACATACGCGCTTACTCATGCCTCCGCGAGGACGACCACCTATCCGATCTCAGTCTCGGGCGCAGAGTGCGATCCCCGGGGCTCAGCTCCACCCTACACCAGAAGGTCACGTTCAGACCTTGCTCGAGGAAGCCCGTCAATTCCCAACTCTGGCCGACTTCCACCACCTGCACCGGTTCCATTGACTGATGCCATTCTAACGCAACTCCAAGCAGTCAGCCAACTCCTCGATGTGTTGGAACGCCGTAGCCAGGGACTAATGCAACAGGAAATGGCGGCCATTGCCCAAGCTGCCGCCGCCCAACCACAGCCAGTGGACCGGCTCCCCTAGTCTCCACCACGGACCGCGGTTTCTCGAAGACACCGGACGTCGCCTCCCCTAGATGGAATCCCAAATGACACCTCTCCAACACCGGTTCACAGGGAAAAGCGTCACGACAAACCACCGACTCCGCCGTCACCGCCGAGATCGGACTCCCCTGACAGCTCGGACAACCCTTCGTCCAATTCCTCCTCTTCCTCCCGGGATCCATCTCCCCGCAAGAAGGAAACTCACAAGGGTAAGTCAAAGAAAAAGGAGAGAAGGTCCCGCGCTAGCCCTTTCATCCCGGAGATCGCCAACTGCCGCATTCCGAAGTCTCTTGAAAAGCCTCCCCGGCTAAATGTGTATGGCGGTAGGGGTGACCCCGAGGGAACATGTGGACACCTTCGATTTGATGCTCGATTATCGTGATGCCTCGGACCACATCTGATGCAAGCTTTTCCCTCTCTCCCTGAGCAAGTGCGCCCTAAAATGGTACCGCGAGCTTCCCTCGGCATCGATCTCGAGTTGGAAACAATTCACGAAATTATTCTCATCACGCTACACAGCTTCAAGGGTGAAACCCAAGTCAGACGACGTGCTAGAGGGAGTCCGCCAAGGGGAGAAAGAGTCCCTAAGAGACTACATAGAGAGGTACAACCGAATTGCAGACGATGTACATCAGCTCTCCGACGATATCAGGGTCTTATTCATGAGACACGGCCTCCGGAAGGGTACCCTCTTCCAGATCAGTGTTGGGCTCCGCAAGCCAAGAACCCTTGATGAACTCCTGAGGCGGGCACAACACTACATCGACTATGAGGAAGCCGACACTGCAGACATTTCTAACACAGGTCCGATGATAAACTCCAATTTAGTGTATTTTTAGAGATACTTTTGAGTAATTTTTAGAACAATTATTAGTAATAATATAAATCACTGACTTAGTTTACTCTTCATTTTGCAGAAAAAGAGTAAAGGGATAAAAAGCAAGAAAGTCAACATTAATGCCACTTAAATATATATATATATATATATATATATATATATATATATGAAATAGAGGGGGTGGCAATAATTAAAAGAAAATGGCTTATTGCCATGAATTCATGAAAAGGCCTTGCTGGCCATATTGACTAAATAGAAAGCCCAACTAAAGGCCATGGAGCATTGCCGTGAATGAATTAAAGGTGAGAAAATTGAATTGAGTGAGAGCCGTGCACAACAAGTTTTGATTCGGAACCCTATGTGATGAGTATAAATAGGATTGCAGCAACTCAATTAGGGGGCCGCACACTTCGATCAAAAAAGACACACACCAGATAAACAGTACACTCGGCAACGCACAGAGAGAGATTGAAGGATTTTGGATACCGTTTCTGACATTGTGAGAGAGCTCTGGAGCAGAATAAAGAGATTGAAGACTTAGACCAGGAATTTCTCTAATTACCGGGTTATTCTTATCTTTGTATTTCATGAACTTTATTTCTATTTTATTTATTTTGATAGCTATGGATACCTAAATCCTCTTCTAGGGTCTTAGGTGGATCTTGCTTGATTAGAGGCCTTTTATGTTTTAATTTATATTTTGAATTCCCAATTTTTATTTCAATTAATATTATCCTATTGCTTTATTACATAATTAGGATTAACAACTCATTGCATGTTTATAATCAATTAGTTGATTAGCGACCGTACTACAACTAGTTGGTGGACCTATAGGATAATTGAGACTATAATTAATGAATGACCAAACTTTAATTTAGTCTTCCAATCATTCAACCTTTTTGTACTTCATGCTTTTCTTAAATTTAAATTCTAGCATGACCAAACTAGGATTAATTTAGGGAAAAGAATATTAATCACGAATGACCAAACGGATTAATAGGTTTAGTAAAGGGATTGGTAATTGAATAAAATAAGGGAATTCAGGTAGAGTTAGACATAGAGGAATCGAAGCTAGCAAGTGAAACCGAGACCCTAGGCTTCTCTCCATTGATCGAACTTTATAATTTTAAATTCTTGCCATTTACGTCGTCTTATTTTAGTTTCTACAATCACCAACATTCGTTAGTCTAAATAATAATTAATCTTAAGTAGTTTGGTGCTTATTAATTAATCCCTGTGGAGACGATATTTTTTATACTACTTCTGCAAGAGAGTACACTTGCTCTCAAGTGTGTTTTTGACGCAACATCCGACGTCGGGCAAAGGAAAAGACTCTAAGAACAACAAGGACTCCGGGTCTAGCTCGAAGGAGTGGTGCGGAAGGCACGCTGAGTATTCTGACCTCAACGCTCCCAGGGAAAGAATTCTGACTGAATGCGCCAGTACTGAGTTCCGAGATATGAAATGGCCGGCTCCCATTCCCCAACGCGGAAACACAAACAAAAAGGCATATTGCAGGTATCACAGGAGCAGTGGTCACGACACCGAGGCATTTAGGGTGTTGAAGGACGATATAGAAGACCTGATCTAAAAGGGAAGACTGAAGCAGTACCTGAGGTCGGATGACAAGAAGAGGGAGAGGTCTCCCAGGCACTCGCCACGGAAATCGACGACCGTGGTCAACGAAGTGACCAAATCTCCAACGGACATCAGCGACTCAGCGGAAGACGCGTCGAGGTCCCAGAGGCAGCGACCCGTGGCCATGGTCATCATGGGGGGCTACTCCATGGAAGTCACGCGGACTAAACGCTCCATAAAGCGGGACTGGCAGGAAATACTCAACGTCGGAAGTGGTCCGTCCTCACCTTTAATCAAGACAAACAGGCTGCCACTATCCTTCACCGATGTTGACCTCCTCCGAGGCAAGTCCAATGAGGAAATTCCGTTGGTCATCTCCGCGGTATTAGCCGGGGTCGATCTGAAGAGGATCCTGGTTGACCAAGGGAGCTCAGTGGACATACTGTTTAGGGAGCTGCTCCCAAAATTAAAAATCTTTGAGGCCGACTTATCTTAGTACGACGGTTCTGACCTGGTAGGGTTTAATGGCTTCAAAACCAGGCCACTGGGCTATCTCAAGCTAAGGGTAACATACGGAGAGGACAAACTTTCAAAGACCATTAAGACAAGGTTCCTAGTGCTACCTTGCCCCTCCCCATACCACTGCATCGTCGGCCGACCGACGTTGGGAAAGCTCGAAGCCGTTGCCTCCACCGTTCATCTCAAGATGAAATTCTTCTCAGATCAAGAGGAGGTTGTCACGGTCCCGGTGGATCTCGATGGGGCGAAAAGGTGCCAGTACCTCTGCCTTAAATCAGAACGGCAAGCCGAAAAACAACAACTGCTCACAGTGATCGAGCTAGAAAACAAGAAAAAAGAATAGAAAGGGCGACTGGCCCGACAGGGATTGAAGACAGTAGAAAAAGAATGAGCATGCAAATGTATTAAAACTGTCTTCAATAAGAAAATATTGCGGAACTGTGCCCTCAATTTCTATTTTTATTGTTATATGCGTACTAACACCCAGGTTATCCGGCGACGCCCCTCCTACCAGAGTCCAACCCGAGCTGGCCACTCGATCCCTCCCCGACCTCGACTTGGGGGGCCACTGTTCCGGTCTGGGCCAACCCTTCAAGGATCTTGGGCCTGGCCCATTACCGTACTCCGCCATGCCCGTATCCGCGCCTGACCCGTATCCAACGGCTAGGACTTGTCCACCCAATCCAACGATGTGGGTACGGCACCGTGGTCTATAAATAAGCGATCGACCCACCATTTCCAGGTACGCACTCATTTCTCCCCAAATACCTCTTCTGTTCCTTTGTTGACTTAGGCATCGGAGTGCTTGTAGGTACCCCACCCGAGGCGCGGGAGAAGGCCACCTCGGCCAATCCGAGGCCCAAGTCCATCAATCCGAAGTCAACCTTCAAATCTCGCGGAGCACTTCAACTTGGCACTTCAGCTCGTACTCCGGTACCGAACAGATCTAAATCGAAGAAACTGCAATTGTGGCTTTTCCCTTCTTTTTTATGTATAGTTTTGACCTTTACGCTTTCCGCAGAACACTTCAAAACAGCAACCTGATCTCCTTGACTACACCAACTCTCTCATTTGAAAGAGGATACTTGATGCATAGGTGGGGATATGATACTACGACCATTAGGGCGTTAAAAGCTGGTCTACTCATGATGATATTATATGATGACGTCGCTCTAATCCCCATATATCTGAGGACAATAGTTTTAGCACATCCCTCCTCCCCAAAAGTGGTTTGGAGGTCAAGGTAATCATAAACTTCTACTTAATCCCCTGAGAATTCAACCAAGGTGTCTGGGTAGTGCTTCAACACATATCGATCATCAACTGAAGCTCCTCAAAGCATCGCCAATAGATCATGTTCGCCAAGCTACCACCATCAACCAATATTGTGGCCACTTTGAAGCCACTACTGGTGATTTATATTACCACTGGACCATCCGAATGAGTCGAACTCCCTCAAAGTCTTAGACATCAAATGCCACGACCGGGTATTTTGGTACAACAAGGTCAGCTTCAAAATCTTGAATAGACATAATAAAACGAACATACATTTTTCTGGATGAAGATGTTGATCTCCTTCTAAGAATCCTCCAGTAATGAATCCCACGAGTCATTTATTTGCTTTTTCATGCTTGTCCTTTCCTTTGTGGTTCCTTACTGATTTCTCCCTCTTTTAATTTAGAGGGTTTGGCTTCTGGGCTATTCACTCGCCGCTTGCGCTGTTCACCATCACAATTGGCTCCTTTGACAAATTTCTTCAAATAGCCTCTTTGGATGAGCTGCTCAATTTGTTGTTTTAAGATCCAACAATCTGTAGTTGTGTGACTGTATGCCCAGTGTGCTACCTATGTTGTGTGAAAACATGATATGCAAGTATATTGATAACTCTTATTTATAAGAGTTATTAAGGTATTCGATCACAAGATTAAATCATTGTAAGTTCTCATTTAATTAAATGAATTTTGTTGTAAATATCATGTTTTAGAAGAGTGTAGGTTGTATTCTTGACTTAGTGATATTTGGCACTTAGGTGCCCCATTTGTGTTTTGATATGTGTATTTCATTGTTGCAGCAACAGGTGCCACAACATTGCAGTTTTGCGTCAAATTTACTCATTTTTCGTACTTTTTCGCTTATAACTACTTTCGGGGTAAAAGGTGTCACAAGGCTAAATCCTATCATGAAGGAGTTTGTAAAGAAAGAAATAATCAAGTGGCTTGATACTGGCATTGTGTATCCTATATCTGATAGTGCATGGGTGAGCCATGTGCAGTGTGTTCCTAAGAAGGGAGGGTCACAGTGAGTGGTAGCCAATGAGAAAAATGAATTTATTCCCCCAAGAACTGTAATTGGTTGGAGGATTTGTATGGATTATAGAAAACATAACAAAGCCACAAAAAAAGATCATTTCCCCTTACCAATCATTGACCAAATGCTTGATAGATTAGCTGGTAAAGAGTTCTATTGCTTTTTGGATGGCTACTATGGTTATAATCAAATTGCCATAGTACCTGAAGATCAGCAAAAGACTACCTTTACATGCCCCTATGGTACCTTTGCCTTTAGGAGGATGCCATTTGGACTATGTAATGCTACATTTCAAAGATGTATGATGTAAGCTTTTTTGAAGTCATTGAAAAATCTATGAAAGTGTTTATGGATGATTTTTGTGTTTGGGGAAACATTTCAAGTATTCCTTGATAATTTGGAAGAGATTATGGACAGATGTGAAGAAACCAGCTTGGTCTTGAATTGGGAGAAATGTCATTTCATGGTCCAAGAGAGTATTGTGCGGGGTCATATGATCTCTAAGAAAGGAATTGAAGTTGATAAAACCAAAGTTGAGGTAATTGAGAAGATGCCTCCTCCAACCAGTGTGAAGGGTGTTAGAAGTTTTCTGGGTCATGCAGGCTTCTACAGAAGGTTCATCAAGGACTTCTCTAAGATTTCAAAGCCTTTGTGTCAATTGCTGCAACATGACACTCCTTTTGTGTTTGATGAACCTTGTGTTGAAGCATTTCGAAAATTGAAGAATGTTCTGGTTATTACACCTGTGATGTGATACCGGATTGGAACAAACACTTTGAGCTCATGTGTGATGTTAGTGATTATGCCATAGGAGCTGTACTTGGCCAAAGGTATGACAAAGTCTTTCATTCAATTTATTATGCTAGCAAAAACACTTGTTGATGCTCAATTAAATTATACCACTACTGAAAAGGAATTGTTAGCTGTGGTTTTTGCATTTGATAAATTTAGATTATACTTAGTTGGCACAAAAGTAATTGTTTTCCTGATCATTCTGCCATCAAGTATTTGATTGCTAAGAAATATGCACAACCTAGGTTAATAAGATGGGTTCTCCTTCTCCAAGAATTTGATCTTGAAATTAAAGATAAAAAGGGGGTGGAGAACCAAGTTGCTGACCATTTGTCTAGATTGGAAGGTGATAGTGCGTGTAATCATAGTGGAGAAATGAAGGAGTGTTTTCCAGATGAACAATTGCTAACAGTTAGTTTTGTAGCAGCAGATGCTGTAACACTTGATGCTGCAACACATTGGTTTGCAAACATTATCAACTTTCTAGTCATCAAAGTGGTGTCGTGTGATATGAATTCCCAACAGAGGAAGAGGTTCTTTCATCTTGTCAAGCAATACTTTTGGATGAACATTTCCTCTATAAAAAATGCCCTGACCAATTGTTAATAAGGTGTGTGGCTGATGAAGAATAGCATCCGGTGCTGTAGCAATGCCATGCTGCACCTTATGGAGGATACTTTGGGGATTGTGAGTATTAAAAGATATTTTAATGCTCCTTGCTTAAACCCTAGACATCGGAGGCCAAAACCCATAAGGTGACACTGTGGGTGCGTAAATAGCCTAGGGTGAACTTATTTAGGGCTTAGACATAAGCGCTTGTAGTGAAACCCCGGTTGAAGTATTTGAAAAAATATAGACTGATACGACAGCACCTAATGCTGCAGCATCAGACACAACATTATTGCACTTTAATGGATTTACTTAGTAAAAACATCCCAAGTTGCTTTCAACTCTGATTTTCTACATCGCTTTACTTTTAGTTGTTAATGATGGTCTCAAAAACTTGTGTATATTTGCGCATTAATTTCCACAACATATACACAGCCGTAACAAGTAATAAACAGTAAGTAGAGATCGTTCCCACCAGGATTGTTGATAAGTTCCAAATATACTTGAATTTGGTTTGAAGTCAATGGCATTTATTGAATTTACAGAAATGAATTTGCTATTATCTAACCCCCAAAAGTATTAGTTTGCTTTAGTTTTTATTTAAGTAGGTGATGTATGTGATTTTGAGTTTTTGTACATTTTAATCCCTTTTTGTGGCTTGAAACAGATGAAAGAATTAAAGATTAAGATTTGATAAAGAATTCAAGCGAAAAGATTGAAGAATGAAGATAAAGAAGAATTTATGGGAAGTTTGGCTAAGGCAAATCTATTATGGCTAAGCCACATTAATACATGGAGCTAAATAAGGACACAATGTTGCTACAAAATGGGCTAAGCCATTCAGGATTTGGCTAAGCCAGAATATCTTTCTTCAAGACAGGGTAATCTCCAAATACACTGTCTGGCTTAGCCAGAAGCTGTGTGGCTAAGTCAAATTAGTCGACTTTGTTTTCTGCACAACTATAAAAGGCTTCTCTTCAGTTTTTCTCGAACGTACTGATATCTTGGAAGGAGGAGAATACAAGGGCACGAACCAAAGCTTAAAATAAGTGATGATTAGCTCTAGGGGAGCTCTGAAAAGTGGTATATAGATTATTTCTTCAACTCTTTCTTGAATCTTTGCAAAGCTTCCATGGAAATGGATAGCTAAACATCTTTTATTGAGATTAGATGTAATCACTCTATTATCTATCTATGTAAATTGATATTGAGTTATTCTATATTCAATCTATGTATTGATTTAGTGATTTCATCTCATGCTTAATGTTTTTGATAGATTGATCACCCATTGAATGATTTAGGATATGATTCAAAGTTGGAAAACTATATATTGTGTTTGATCTATTTGAAATCACTTAGATTTTAATTTAAAAAGTTGAACAGTAATTTTAACATCTTTTATTTATTTTTTTACTTTTTTAAATGCGTTGAAAGGGGAAAGTACCGATCGTTCCTTACTTGGAAATCGACGGCAGGGAACAAAGCACATTTATTTATTTATTTTGTCTGTTTTTTGCTTTTTAATGCGCCGTATATAATTCAATATCTAGGAATAGAATGATGCTATAGTCTTGTTACCTAAGCTTAATTGCAGATCCTTTATTTTTCTTGTTGCACTTTTGCTTTTTGTACTTTGATTCTCTCCTCTCTCTCTCTCTCTCTCTCTCTCTCTCCCTCTCTCTCTTCAAAAGCATGTGATCCCAAGCTTCAGCACCCACCCAACCGGTGCAGCAGCGCACATTTTGACCATCTGTAGGGGATACAATTGCTTTTGCGCAGAAACTGTCCTAGGTTCTCTCTCCTACGTTTCTGGTGCTACAGCAAGTGCTCCAGCACTAAATTCAGCACCAACCTGCACACTTAACAAACAAATCAAATTCGAACAAAAGAGCACCAATGTGGTTAACTTGATTCAAAGTCAGAGGCAAACACATGGACTCTCAATTTCTAATTACCTAAATTATTTTTGAAACTAATTATTTTAAGACATGCAAAATAAAGTTCAAAGGTACAAACAACTCTTTTAAATAAGTATTATCAACCTATAGTAAAGGAGATGGACGCTTTACTGTGCCATTGTTCCTTGCTTCTCTAAGGATAGTGGGGGGGGGGGGGGGGGAGGGGGGGGGGGGGGGGGGGGGGGGATAGGCTCGGTTGAGAGGGATGGTTTCTTGCTATATTCCCTCGGTCGCGCCTTCAGGGAGGGCGTTGTTGGTCTCGAGGCTCCAATCGATCAGTTGTATAATCGGCTCTCCTTGTTTCTTTTGCATATCTTTCCTTCTTTCGTGTAGCAGCCTCTTCAGCCTCAATATGTTTGTTTACTGGCACCCTGACTTCATCCATGTTTCATAGTTTCCATACGGACAGTACTTCACTAAATCCTCATTCTTCAGCCCTTTCATATGAATGCCACAACAAAAAGTTTCTCGTCTGGCTCTTCCACTAGAATAGTTGCTTTGTTAAATCGATCCAAATAACCTTTAAGGGGTTCATTGGACCCTTGTTACATATCAAATAAATTTTCTAGTTCAACTTGTTTATTTCGATTAGCCAAAAATTGCTGGACAAAATGGCTAGCTAGGTCCTCAAATGCAATGTCGGAGCGAGATGGTAGTCCTTTGAACCATTTGAGTGCTACTTCAGTTAGAGTTCCTGCAAACATCTTGCAACTGATGGTATCGTTGCCACCGCTAACAAATATTTGAGTCTGAAATGCGTTGACATGGCTACGAGGATCATTGATGCCATTATACACACTGATGATAGGTTCCCTGAACCTGTGAGGTATTTCTACCGCTTGGATTGCCTCTGAGAATGACTGGATAGCCCTCAAAGGAGTCCTAGTGGCTTCAGCTGCCTGGGAAAATCTCTACATATCTATTAATTGTTCCTATAGATGCCCTTCTCTCGCTTCAATTAAGGGCTTGAGAGCAAAGGCACTGCTCTTCATTTATTTGTTCCTTTTCCGGTTTTTGGGCTTGTAGAACTTGAACCCCAATGAGTAGTTCATCATATCTTTGATGGCTGCCGCTAGGAGTTTATCCATGCGTGCCATTGTGTGAGCACACCATGTTGGATGACTTGAAAAGAAAGTGAAATAGTGGGGTGGTGTAGGATCAAATTTCACCAGGTCTCATGGTGGGCACGAATGTTTTAATATAATTAATAGACCAAACACACTTTATAAAGAATTTGAGAATAAAGTCTAGAGTCTCAATATCATGCCTTTCATTAGCCCCTAGGGCGCGTATTATAGTACAAGTCGAGTTTAATTAGTAATAATTGGCGAAATAGCCGTAGTAATAAATGTTTTGTCTGCCGTTACAGGCGGGTGATCCGATCGATGAGTAGTGAAGTCAGTAGGAGTGTTGGAGACCGACCGAAAGATGAGATAAGTCGTGTTCCTTTTTCCTCGGCTGACTTGTCTTTGGCCAAGCCCATATAGATACTGGTCGGTCCGGCTGGAAACACTATTATATTTTGATTATTTCTAATCTTTTTTCATTTCAGGGTTTCTTTCCCCTTTCCTAGACAACCCACCCATCAGTGTTTCTTCCTCCTTTTATATTCTCTCTCTCTCAAATGCAACCCCACCCATCACTTAAACTTCCACATTGCATTTTCTTTCAGTACACCATATCAAGACAAAACACCTTCTCTTTCTCTGTGCTTTCTCGTTACAGTTGGCCACCATTGCTTCACTTTTTTGCTTTTACCCACTATCCTTCTTCCCCATTCTAGCGCGAGCACCTCCATAACACAAACAACAATAGCTAAATAGGGAAGGAATGAGACAGATGCATGAACCGAGAGGGGGAAGGATGAGAAAATCTACCACTCTATAGCGAGCCTGGCGATTTCCTCACCAAAACAACCAACCGATTCAACCCACCCACAAAAAACCGATTGTGGATGCAACAATGTCTCCACTAACGTTATAAGGCTCTGATGAAGACGTTCTCCCTCTAAAAAGTTAGAGAATCCCTTCCCATCTTATTTATGGTATGAGTATCTTATAATTAAGTTTCTAGGGCCTTGTTTAGGTAATCTTTAATACTTGTAAAATATATTTTTATATGATCCGATCTAATTATTTGTAATGAATAAGCAGTAACTTCTTGTCAAAAAAGAATAATAAACTACAACTTTTAATTTATTTTATTATTATTATTATTATTAATATTTCTGTTAAAATTTTGAATTTTTTAATTAATGAAACAAATCATGCTCACTAGTTGACTCGATTCATTGTAAACTCCCCCTCTTCCCTATGTAAAAACAAATATCAGCCATGGTGACCTCATAAATAAAATTAACACGCAAAAAAATAATTCTAGAATCTAATTATTGATCCAATAAAATCCCCACTGATTTCTCGTTCTTTACAAAATCACATTAATCGACTATTAAGGTTGCATTTCAACATTCTCTTTACCTTAAATGCACATTTTCAAATTCAAATCCTAAATTCCCTCTCATGATATCTTTGTCTCTAACACTTCACCTTTTCTCTTCTCTTTAAAACACCAAGAAAATAAACAAAGACTATTCAACCATGTGTTCACCATCGACAATGACATGGCACATCAAATGGAGAGCTAGGGACTGGACTTCATGTTTCTCGCCATCCAGGTTTTCTCTAGGTATAAGTTTTTTTTTTGTTTTATTGAATAATAATATATCATATACGAGTTTATTATTTCACATTTCAAAAATACAAAAAATTTCACTAGCGAACATTTAAATAAGTCTTCAAAACTATGCAGGTGATCATGAATTGGCTTCAACCTCACAAATGCAAATGAGAAAAAACATGGCATTTGAGAAGAAAAAAGGCAACATTGCCAAACCTATACATAGCAAGAACTTGTCACCGACAAGCGAAAAATGCGACAAAAAGAGACAACCAAACAACCTATTGGACAAGGAAAAAGAAAGGGTTTTAGTTGACAATAAGGTTGATGATGATTCAATTAGGGCACTCTCGTCATCAGATGAAAATTATATAGTGTTTAGTTTCAGAGAGGATGGAGAATTTGATGTTGTCTATGATTGCAAGAGTGCCAAGTGTGAGGCTCATAGTAGTAATGTTCATGGAAACGATCAAAGCTCAAGGCGCGTGAATCGAAAGGTACGCTCTAATTGCCACCCACAATATTCAAATATCTTCATCTTGGCTAGAGTTTTAATTCGTTACTGTGTTTTGACGACAAAAAAATCGTGAACGTGTCACATTACTTGATATTATGGAGAACTGCAGTTAATTGTGGTCATTGCCGCAGCAAGAAACCTTATCTTCAATATGATGGCTTGGTTAATTTCCATACTAGAGATATAACAAAATGATCAAAATATGAATATGAATTATGCATGTTTTTTTTTCGTATGAAAAGCAGCTTGATTACGGTGAGGGTGCAGAACAAGTTAGTGATCATCAAATACAGGAGAGTATATCAAATGCAAATCAGAAGGACAGTGATCAACAAGATCAAGATTACATAACCACTTCTAAAGAGGTGTAATACCACCACCTTAATTAACTTTTTTTTCTTTGTTTCATGTGTTAGTAACTTAGTATCATCAATTTTGTCAAAAAAAACATTAGTATCATCAAAATGTTATGGTTTACTATGATATTCAATTTTCCATTTCTTTATAGGATGAGGAAAAAGAGACCATAACCTTGAATCGAGCTCAACACAGAGACAACATCAGAAGATCATGCGAGACTGAGGAGCCTGAAGATGGCGGGGTGGTGCCTACGGATTCAAGAGACTCAAATTTATCTGAGTCCAGTAGAGGTTCTTTTGCATTCCCTGTGTAAGTTAATGTTGCCATGCCTATGAACTATTATTGTTATCAAGGTTTTAAATTGAGGTTAATTTCGCATCCACATTGTAGTTAAATACAGCTGATGTAGTCTGATCGTAGTCGCACCGTGATTGTGACAACATAAAAAACTAGGATGTTGTGGTCACGATTGTAGTTCTAGGACTACTAATTAATTAAGGAAACAAAAAATAATAATATATATTACAGTAAGAATTATAAAAAAATTGTATTTGTTGTGTGGTTAGAGTACTGAGTAACTAGGTCTTTATTATTGTTGAATTACACAGGTTAGGTTGGGAAATAATTGGAAGCCCTGTGAAAATGCCAAAATCAGAAGATATGCATCTAAAGAAGCAGAAGATTCGATGTGTGCGATTTCAGTGTTTTAAATTTTGATGGCTTCATATTCTAATTATTTTTCTATTTTAACTTTCCATGAATGAATTCTCCTGTGCATAGTAGTAGTCATCAGTATATAATATATCCAAACAACCAAATTGTGTTGATTCATGAGTTTGGTATCGTTGATAACCTTACACCTGAATTGGATTAGTTCCAAATTATTAAGGATAGTTTTGTTTATAAAGGATTTTTTATTATAGATTTATTGAACGAGATCTTAATCAAGTGTGTCGATAGTCTATTTTCTCCAACCAGGGCACAATTTTGCTGTCAACAAAGAATCAAAAGCTCTTGTGGCCAGCGAAATGATTAAGAGCCCCAAGTAGCGAGCGCAGATTAGTCATTTGTTGACAGCGCTGAGACATTGCGTGGGTCGCCCGCGAGGGTCCGATACTTAAAAAAAAAAAACTCTTGTGTAGAGAAATGAAAATTACATTACATAAAAAGTTATTAATAATACACATGATTACGTTCTCGGTTTGAATCCCAATCCAAGGACACTCCCTAGATTACGAATATTTTGAGTGAGAGAGAATACGATATAGCAAGAGCTCCAAACTATCTGGCGTTTGAGTAAGGAAGAGTATTGCATCCCTATTAATGCTCCGAGACCAAGAAGAGCCTTGGAGCAATTTGAAAGATAAGGTGTTCGTGGGACAGTTTGGTTTCCTTCAAAAAGGTCTATCCAAATCGTCAAACAACAAATAAAAGACATTATCTGTCAAAAAATAATAAAAGAGATTATCAAGTGAGTTGAGTAATCAAAACAAGTTAAATGATAATTGCGTCTAACTCTAACAGCCGTGTCAGAATTTCTTCCATAAATAACGAGAATCAACCCAAAATCTTCAAAGGCCAAGGACCGTCTGATAATTTTCCCTGAGACTAAACTGAGCCTATGGACCAAAGATTCTCATCGAATTTGTGGTGTGAAGTGATTGAAATATGTTGTTTTCGAAAATGAAAGTTCAAGAAATAAGATCGAATGTGGGTTGTTGACATTTGGAGGAAGAACGATCACTAGATAATTTTTGAAATTCGGAGTTAAACTGTTCTATCAAGACAAGTACACCTAGCAATTAAGCTCAAAATAGTTTTTAAATTTCAGAATCTATTCTATAAATACATCTAAAGAATATCATAGAATGCTTTGTGAATATAAACCACAGACAAGCATATATGAGAAAAAAGGTCAGAATCATTGCACCCTGTTAAAATATAAGTAGTACGTCCATTAGTTGGTTAATAAGACCCATTAGATAATAAGGTCATTAGTACGTCCATTAGTTGGTTAATAAGACCCATTAGATAATAAGGTCATTAGATAGTAAGATCCATTAGTTACTTAGTATATAAGGTAGATGGTAGACTCATTTAGGGTTATCTCTTCTCATTTGTAATATCTTACCACTTTCAATATAATAGATCTTTAAAGTTTTTTCTCTCTAATTTTCATGGATGCAATGTTTTTCAACATGGAATCAGAGCAAACATGGTATCTTCCGTGAATTCGCTGCTATCAGGTTCCGTTCATTATTTTCCTCTTTCATTCAATATGCTTTTCACCTTTTTTTTTTGTTCGAGAAAAACCTCTTTGTTCTCGATGCAGTTTTATTTCTTCTGTTTCTTTGTTCAAGATCGGTTGCAAATTGCAATGTTCAATTTGGATTTGCTTGATTCCTTTTGTTGTTTCAAAATCCTAAGGTTGTACTTTTCAAGATTTGCGATTCCTGATTTCATATTTTTGATTCGATTTCTCTCATTTATTTACAACCACTATATTCACTTGAGATCTTCTTCTCTAGGAAGAGGTGAATCGCATTATAGAGTCGTTTTTCCCTTTGCTTCGTGTTCTCGATTTCAGAATTTGGTTGCGATATAGCATTTCCGTTTTCTGCATTTGCGATTCTTCATCTGCTTCCTTGCATCGTCTGTGCAGCGCTTGTGTTACGTGATGTGGTTCTGTGCCACGGCGCGACGGCGTGTGTTTCGTCATCGCGTCTTTCAATTTCAATCTCCTTCTTTGACTTTGGTAGTGTTTTTGTGTGAATTCTGATGTTGATTTTGAAGTGCAATCAAACTGTTTGATGAAATGTCTCATAGAAATACTGCATCCTGAATTGTTTGAGGAGTTATTGCAACTTTTCTGCCAGATGAGGATAATGGTGGCATCTAAGAAACCTGTTTGGTGGCAAACACCTTCTGTGGTCCATTTAGAGAAAATTGTGAAGTTGATTTTGGAATCTAAGAAACCTGTTTTGTATGTTGGCGGTGCAGTTTGAATGTTAGTGAGGAATTGAGGCGTTTTGTTCAAGTTATTGGGGTTCCTGTTGCTAGTACTTTTATGGGTTTAGGTTCATATCCTATTTGTGATTTTTGAAACAAATTAAATCTTACAAAAGTTATTTTATTAGTTGGAACTCCATGATTTTGGGTTATTTTTCTCATGGGTTTTCTAGTCATGCCTTGGAGCTTTTTGTTGACATGCAAGGTACTGGTGTGAGACCAAGTGGGTTCACTTTCTCAATTTTGACATCATTTGTATCAAGTTCCTCCCATGCTAAGCAGGTTCGTGGTAGCATGATAAGAATTGGGATGGTATTTGGCAATGTAGTGCTTGGGAATCCATTGATAGCCATATACGGAAAGCTTGGTGATTGTTGATTATTGTTTTTTGGTGTTATTTTGACTATGGAGCAACATGATGTTATTAGAAGCTTATTACCTATAGAAATTAAGTCCTGTTCCTGGTTACTTGGTTACTGGCATCTTGATCGGACCTTATGGTCTGTCCATCATTCATCATGTTCATGGAACAAAAGCGACAGCCGAGTTTGGAGTTGTTTTCCTTTTATTCAATATTGGTCTGGATCTCTCTGAAATGCTTTGTCCATTGAAGAAATATGTTTTTGGATTAGGCTCTGCACAGGTTTGGGCAACTGCGATAGTAGTTGGCTTGGTGGCTCATTACATTTGTGGTCTAACCGCCCTTGTTGCTATTGCTCATATTTGGAATTAGTTATTCTGAATTTGATTGTTAATTTCATTAGCCTTATTAGCTTGTTTTTTCTCTTCTGTTTTTGGTGATTAAGCATGATGCTTTTGCTATAAATGGTTAAGCATTGAGATTTTGCTTCTTTCTTGAGTGATTGAGTACTGGCTAAATGTTGTTTGTGCTTCTGACAAGTGGTTAAACTTTGAGGTATAGTTTCTGCTTGGTGGTTAAGCCTTTGGCCCTATGGCCTTGTTGATGTTTGTTTCTGCCCTATGGTGGTTAAGTGTTTTGCTTCCTTCAAGTGATTAAGCCTTGAGTTGTGGCTTCTGCTTGATGGTTAAATGTTGGTTTGTTGCTTCCTCCGAGTGGTTATACTTTGAGTTGTGGTTTCTGCCCAATGGTTAAGCATTTGTTGACTTCTTTGGCACTTGAATGGTTATGTTCAAGAGTGGGGTTTGTTGATTCTTTTCTTTTGGAGTGAATGTTGTGGAGACACTTGAAGAAGATTGAAGGGGCCCGATAGTTGGTCGAAGACTTCTAGAAGCTATGCACCTCAACTACTACCAATTCGAAGATTGTTCTTTATTTTCCTTACTTTTATAGTATCTTTGTATTGCTTATCTCAAGTTGGAAGTGTTGTGAACACTGTCCAGCTTGCGGGTGACTGTTAAAATATAAGTAGTAAGTTCATTAGTTGGTTAATAAGGCCCATTAGATAGTAAGGTCCATTATTTACTTAGTATATAAGGTAGATGGTAGACTCATTTAGGATTATCTCTTCTCATTTGTAATATCTTACCACTTTCAATATAATAGATCTTTAAAGTTTTTTCTCTCTAATTTCCATGGATGCCATGTTTTTCAACACACCCATTTTATGAGTAAAGTTAATCTTATAATTAGCTATACCATAATTGCAAAACAAAATATGATTGGAAGAACTAGTTCATTGTAAAAGGCGTACGTACATTTTGTTTTCTGTTTTTCTCCATTTTGATCATGTAAAATTTAAACTCTTTCAAAGATACAGTAATTTTAAATTTATCTTAATATAATTTGTATTAATGTTAGTAGTGGGGTAATCTTAAGAGAACTTTAAGTGCTTAACTTGCCCTAAAATGCCAAGTTGAGCATCTCAGTAGCTAAATGGTTGGGGAGGCATTACTGGATATCAGACAAGTGTAACTAATCAATAGGGTTAAGTCTCTTCACAATAAACTTACAATATCCAAGCTTTTAAACTTTCTATTTCTCCATTCCTTAAAGAGAAGTGAAAGCACAAATTTGACCTTCACCATTTTCAGTTTTTGGATGTACCACATTTCAGTGCTATCATTGTGTACTTTTAATATAGAATATGTAGTGCTTAAGGTTAGAGGGACAATGAGAACTTGTTGTACACATTACCTAAAATACACAGCGTGGTTCTCCTCTCATGGATTTTCTTGCAGTTTAATTCATATGCAGGGACCTAATAAATTTTGTCCAATCAGTGAAAAAGTTTGGAAGAAAATGTTAAAAGAGAGTTTTGCTATACATACTTTTTTTTGCCATACGTAAAAAACTAACAGTAAAAAAGGGGGCGAGGAGCTCATTTTATACTGTGGATTGTACGGCAAGGTTTGTATATTAAGTTACTATCCCAATGAAGTATATGTAGTCACAAATAACTCTCACACATAAGATATGTGCTATGTGATTTGAGGCTAAAGGGCCCAAAGTGTAAACATTTGAAATAAAACTAGTAAAATTATCGAATGAAAATTTACGGTTTTAAAAAGCATTGATTGAAGATGCAACCTAGCACTGGCAGCAATTGCAATAGAATCTTCATTTTGTTTTTCCTTTGCAGCTCTAACAGCAGCTTTATAAGCTTTTGTTGCTTCTTCCATTTTCCGCATTTCCAAATTGTCCAAATCATCCTGTCCAACCAAATAGAGATGTTTAGTAGTTGAAAAACAGACAAAATAACTTGCAGTATTTGATACACGCATATTCGTTATAAAAATCTCAAGCACCGATACTTCAAATTGAAGAAGTGTCTTGTATCCGACATGTGTCGTGTCGGACACCGACACTAACACTTCAATTACATCTATTTTTCAAATTAAAACCGGTATCTTCATGTCTGTGTCAGTGTCGTGTCCTGTGTCCGTGCTTCATGGATAAAAATTAGCGGTACTTAAATAAATCATCCAAATGTGTAGTCTCACATAAATTGTCATATACGCACTGTTACCTAGATAGAACTATTTGACAACTTCGTAACTATCCCTCCTATAATCTTTCTTGTTACCAAATCAGTGTTTTATTGCAATCTTCAACATTTCAGCAGTTCAAAAAAATATGCAGCATAGTTAGAAAAATGGTAATAAACTCACTATCCCAGGAAGGTGATTGAAGTCATAAGGCTTAATATCATAATCATCAGTGAATTCAGCCGTGTCTGTTTTGGTCGAGCCTTCAAGTAGCACTGTAATTGACGAAATATCTCCTTGCATGGAATCTATCTCTTCTTGAAGTTTCTCTACTTTTTGGTTGGATGTCATTGCTTGCCAGTTTATCTTTTCAAGAGCAGCTTGTTTGTCTGCAAGTTTAAGCTATAGAAAGTGATAGTCAGAGAGAAATTCCAAAACTTTCCTTCAACCAAAAGAAATGAGTAAAAATCCATTCAAAAGGGAACTTTGAAATCTTTCAAAGTAAACAATCTAATAAATCTATTAGAAGTTTTTGAGGCATTTAGCTGACAAGTTATAATAGGACAGAACAGAACATATAGATTCTAGTTTATGTTTAGAGCATACATTTGAAGTAAAACAAAACGAGATTTCAAGATAAAAAAAGGTGATACATTTGATTTTGATTCAAATTTAAAAGGTGGAACAGAGTGCCCATTTGGTTCCATACAAGTACAAAATACTACTCTAGGATTCAACTTTTTACACTTATACTACCAGTGATTGTTGTCATATTCCAAAGATGCAATGAATATGTATTAAGTTAATAAATATCATGAATAGCATAAGGGATGAAATTGAATCCTGATTGCAGCTTAAAGAACTTTGCAACTAATCATGCCAATTGTTGACAGATAAAACAATATAAGCAAACTAATACCTTCACATCAAAGAGTTGTTGTTTAGTAGACTTCAATAAAGAGTCCTTTTCTGAAGCTTGATTCTTTAGTTCATCCAATTTTTCATTAAGAGTATTAATCTGGTTTCTTGAGTTTTCTGCTGACTCTAAAAGTTTACCTTTCTCCGATAACTTCATTCGCAGTTCATCCACCTTCTCCTTCAATTTATCCTTTTCTGATGTCAAAACTCTGCCGCCTTTTAAACCTTTGATCTACAACAGGATGAAAATTATTTAGTATGATGACGACGAAAGATTAATAGTCATTTTTCTCTAATCACACGAGAAATTATGCTATTCCAAAAATGAGATTAGATCGTCAGATGAGCAAAAGAAAGAAGTAAAACCCAAAAATCATATAACATAAGATTAAGATAGTTCAATCTAGTACAAAATACTCATAACATTACATGATCTCTACGTTCTGTGGATTTTTATATATAATATCTAACGTTCCTACCATTCATCACCAGAATCATCATAGGCAAAACCATACAACACAAAAAAAGTTCAACATTTATAATTGGTTGCCTTCAGCATCACACATTTATAATTGACATTTGACCTATGCAACTAGAGTTCAACCGATGAGAAAATCAATAGAACATATTTAACACATCCACAATATGAATATGATTTTCTCACATCTAATTGAGTTGTTTTACTTCCTCTTTAAAGTGAGGATTCACTTTCATTCATAGAAGTAAAATCCAAAATACTTGAGAACTATTTAATAGGTTTTACATAGGAACAAAAATTGATGGTTTACTCTAAGTGTAACAAACATGAAAATGCAAAAAAGGTGACAAAATTCAAAATCATAAGAAGGAAAAAGCGTCGCAGTAGCGGACTCACTCTATTGGACAGCCACTCTCTTGAAGGTCTTTTGGTGAAGATCATTGAACCCCTACGTGTGAAAGAACTGCTTCCTTTACGATCCTAATCAAAATTCACCAACATTCTTCAGAAAATTTAAACAACAAATCAAGAGTTTCACATGCATTCACCATTTTTTCTCTTCTAAATCCTAATACTTGATAATTCTATAATCTGAAGCATATTTGAAAACAGAAGTAAAATTAGGGAAAGGGAAAGAGAGATTACGATGAGGGAGTGAACAAGAGGGACAATTTGCACGAGATCGTTGTACAGGACAGGATCTAAAGTGGAGGACTGAGACTGAGTCGGGCGCTGAGTTATGGACGAGTTGTCTCCTTCTTCTGAATCCCCCAAACGCTTCTTCCTCTCGTTCATTTTTCTTTCGTTAGTTCAGTTTCTAATGAAAATATAGATGGTGTTGAAAATAAATACTTGACAGTTTTATTTGGGCGGCGAAACAGGTTGCGAATGAGGGACTCTGACTTTTTAAAAAACGGCTATTCTTTATTTCGTACGGGCTTTGTTGAGTTTTTTTAAGCAAACAAATAGAATGAAACAAGCATCCTTAAAACCTTTCGATATTTACAAACATTAATAAGGAAAAAGAGTATTTTACCCCAATTTCTTTTATTAAAAAAAGAAAACATAGAAAAGATGTCAAGGGGGAATTAGACTAAAATCATTAACAAGAAGAGAAACTAAAGTCAATGCAGTAATAGTGAACCCTAACTTGAGGACCCTCTAAAACAATTCACCCTAAAGAAAAATTGTACGATAGTTTAAAGAATTAACTAGAAAACCAGGTCAAAAGGAGACAAATACAGAACTTCCTTTTGAACGAGTATTATACCCAACGATTAATTTCTTTTTTTGCTTCAAAATTTCTTCTTTTGGGTCTTAGACACAACCGATTCAAAATAATGATATTGCGCAATTGATCCTTAGGTATCGGTAGCCACAGGATCACCAACTTCATCTGACATCTCACCCCAAAGCTTTCCTAAAATTCTCATGTCATATGCTATTACTAGATTACAAGTAGCAGCGGACTCTGAGGCATTAAGCGAAGTTTGGGCCTTGAACACAACCGGTTTCAAATTAGCATCATGCGCCAGTATTAGTATCAAGATTCTCAACTAAGAAATCCCCCAGAGCTTCCCTAATATTCTCAAGTCAAATGCTACCACTGCGTTGGAAGTAGCATCATACATTGAGGCTTTTAGCGAGTCAATCATTGTCGTTAGAGATTGTGTGGAGGGTAAATCTACATCCTGCAAATTTTGAGTTGGAGTTTTTTAATTATTCAAGAAAGAACCACCAACACCCCTAAAGTGTGGATATTCATTGGAGAACTTCGAATGAAGGTAGAATTCTCAGAAGAGATTTCACAATGAGGAGCAGACAAATGTGAAGAATCATTTTGCGTAGCATTACCTGCAACATGTATATTTTTTGTTACACCAAGAAGAGAATTCGGGCTTTTTGCCACATCCTTAAGTGATAAAACAATGTTATTAATACCCTTGGGGCGATTGGGATCATTATCTTCCTCTACTGCTATAACCAGACTAGTATCTTGTAGAGCTTTGGATTGGTGTATTTTGGATGAGCCGACGTCTAATATATTAACATGCTCAACACTTTTCTCCATGACAATTAACTTCCCTTTATCCTTCTTAGGAACATACTGAATAGTAGGTTCAAGAGGGACATGATTAACCTTTTGAGAGTCCTCCTTAGTTGCTTTAGTTTTCTCTGCCAACAATCCCGCCTTGCTGACAAACTGATGAGACTCTTTGCAATGCTTACAATTTTTGAGTGAGTGTCCAATACATTGATAAAATTTGCAAAACAAATGCACACACTCGTATTCCACTCTGATGAGAAAATAGTATCATTCTTTTTCTACTAACAATTGATCATGGAATTTAGCATTTAAATCAACATCAATAAGGACTCTAGCAAAGTGACCAAAAAACCTCTTCATAGTGGCTTCATATAAAGTAATAGGGATCCCTAGGCTATCACTAATCTCAAAAAGAATTTTTGGTCTCCAATATTCACGGGAAAGACCATGAAGTAACCTAACATTGACCTTTTTTTTTAACGCACCTAACATTGACCATAAAGAGTTTGTTTTTCACATTTAATTATAAATTAAATTAAATTATCGAAAACCTTTAATTATAACCAAAAATTAAAATTATTAAAACCCTTTAATTAACTTTTGTCCTAATTACCAATAAGAGTTGATTCGAGCGGTAACTGGGTTTGGATCCCACTCTAAGGTCTCGAGTTCGAATCTGGGGTGTAGCAAAAAAAACTCCATTAGAAGGGAGAACCACACGGGCCACAAAACCGAGTACATGTGGTTGTCAGGTTCTCCGACGTAGATGATCTCTCACCTTAGAAGACATCTTAATTTATATACACTATTGTTGTAAAACTTTTTTACACCATCAACGAATTACGATTTGACACATCAATAAAATTGATGAATCTTCTCTCAACTACATCAAAAGTCACTTGAATCATTATTTGTGATTGGCTGTCAAGGTAAAAACCTTTTACACGACAATGCTTAAAAATTCAACTCTACATATTAATGGATTTAATTCATATACACGGTCATCGTAAAGAAATTATACATTACCCCTCAACCGTAATCATCAGATCAATAAAACCGCACGACTTTTATTTTAACTGCTCATAAAGTCTCACAACTTATTGACTTTGATTTGCTATCGGTGTAAAACTTTTTATACCAGAAAGGTGTATAACAATTAACCTCTATCTTAATTCTAATTTGTCAACTATGTAAAACGTTTTTACACTGATAATGTATAATAATCAATTAAATATGTTTTTTTTTTAAAACTAACGTATCCTCCACAGCGAGTGTGGAGACAAATCCTTTATGGTATCGGAGATCCATTTAATGGGTTGACGACCTCTCCCAACAATGTAATTAAATATGTTTTTAGTTTCTATAAAATATGAGGTTTTGATTTTAGTCTTCAATTAATTTTTTTTTCAACTTCTTGTCCCCGTTTATTTCTATGTTTGCACTTTTGGTCTCTACTTGTTTATCGTTATCGTGGAGGCAGAGGTAGTGGGACAAAGTTGATAGGAGCAGAGGGCATCAACGATAGTGTGAGAGCGGAGACTTGGCAAATGTTTGTGCTTTTGTGAGTGTTTTGGAACGGTGGGGAGGTGTCGTTACAAAAGTTGGAGCGTCGGAGGTAGTGCGACGCTTGGAGTGGTGGGGCGGCGCGGCAATCGAAGGTTAAAGTAGTGGGACAACGTGAAGTAGTGTCGATAAAGTAGTAGGGAAACAATGTTATGACATTAGTTCTTGGTAGGCATGACAACGAAACTCGAACTCGCAGGAGATATGGGCTGGTGTGGGGAATGCAAAACCCGACCCTGATAGAGATAGGGGCGAGGACGGTGGATGCAAAACCTGCCTCGACCCGCCCATTACCATGCCTAGTTCTGGGTAAGGAGTTGGAGTGGGTATTTTATTTTAATATTTTAATATTTATTTAAAAGGAGAGCACGTGGCAGATATATTTGAGCGTAGAAAGCATCCAATAAATCAAATTAAAGGAAAGGTAGCAAAGGTACAACACCCTCATGGTGCTGAATCAGGTCCGTTAATCAAAATATGACAATATTTTGCTAACATTTCAAGTAAAATTGAATGGAGGTAGTAATTGGTGAAAAAATATTTAATAAATTTATTAAATTACTTTAAATAGTAAAATAATTTTTAAACAATAAATAGTTTCTATTTATTTTTTAATTAGTACTTTTAGAATATTTGGTAATAATATGAAAATTTAAATTATCTGACCACATTAATTATCATTCAATAATATTACTTTTTAGGTTTCCAGGATCCAAATACCTCATTTAAAACTGAGCATTTTAGATTTTACTATAAGAGTAACTAGTATGTAACCCGTGCGATGCACGGGGAGCAAATTCAGTTAAATATATGAAATTAAATTAAATTTTTGGAAAAAATAAATATATTGAATTATTGAAAATAATATGATATGAAATAGCGATGCACAGGGAAAATGTGTTTTTAGTATTATTAAAAATTAAAAATATGATACATGTAACATAAATATTAAGCCACACACATGTGTAAATCTATAATATAATTTGTATATCTCATTTATTATAAAAATAGATCAGTTAAACATAAGTTATTTAATAATTGATAATGATCCTGTAAAAAACTTGGAAAAGAGATATGATGGATGGTGATTATGTTTGTAACATTAAGTTGTTAACATTAGCATTAGTAACATGATGTAACTAATAATTTATGTTATCTTTTATTATAAGTAAACATGTCAACAGAACCTGAATCAATAGATACTCATTAAACTGAATGTGGGATTTGGGATGTCGATAACCACCTCGAATCCGCCCAACTAAACATTAATTGTAAACATATTTATTAATAGTACTCAATATTCTTGTCAAAAAAAAAATAGTACTCAATATTGTAAATCATTTTAAAAAATTCATCAGTTTTATTAACTTTTGCTAATATTTCATGTCAATGTTTAATTTCCTTAAAATGTATATTTAATCTATCATTTGAAAAGTTGTATGTTTCAAGGAGATATAAATAAATATTCATGTAAATATTCGTTCATAGCATATATTAGCAGAAAAAGTATACAATATAAAAACATAATTAGCAGAAAAAGTATACAATATAAAAAACATTTACCTAAGTTATGTCTAACCAATATTATGAGTTCACCTATAATTGACTTGTAGGTAAACTTCTTAAAAACATAATTATATCACCCATTTTTGGAGGTTTTATTGTCTTGGCCTTCTATTGATTGTGTATTAGTTTTCTTATAAATATTTTGATTCCCTTTTGTTCCTTCTCATCACCATTCATGGAATTTTTCACACATACAACGAAAAGGAAGGCTAGTAAGTGGAGTATCTATAAAATTTCATCAGTGGGGGGAAATAGAATAATTTATCGAAAATATGTCACAAATTAAAGAAAAATATTAAAAGTTTTCTAAAAATACACAATCACATACATAATGAAAAAACTCCACAAAAGATATCCAACCTTCAACTAATTACACTTGTTATTTATGCATTTTCATATTCAAAAAATATTGTATGATATTTTCATTGTGAGTACTATCAAAAACATCTCTTTTAATATATGTATCAAGATAATTATTCAACTATTGGTCTCCTATGATTGTGCAGTTCATCCTTTATGAAACTCATTGTAGAGAAACATCTCTCAAACATTGTAGTTGCTAGAAGCAAAACCTACTTTTTACTTGAAATTGTGAACTAAAATAAGTTAAACTGGTGTTTTCGGGTAATTAGATATTAATGGGGGTAAAACCAATTTTTTACCCATCCAAAAATTGAATAGAACAATACATAAATTTTTAAAATAAATTTGCTTTCGGTGGAGTTTAAATAACATCTCATATTGGTTCTTTGTTGTCTTGCTATCAAAGCTGGTTTCAATCGCAAAGAATTTTTAAATCCGAACATCATAGTTTCATAACAAAAAGTCAATCAAGGCTGGTAGGAACACAACAAAGAATGTTAATAACATTCACGTAGAAATAAGCCAAAAAAGTGAATTTGATTTGGAATTACGCATACTTGCAAATTTTAGATCTATATAAGTTACAAATTTTGTACCTCCCTAATCTTAATTAAGGATCAGTCAACTCAAGACTGGGTTTATTGGGCAATTTGGTTCTACGATAGATACATACTCAAAAAATTATGTTTATATATTCTCCATAGTCGCATCCTAAAACAGAACATAGAAAGTAAAAAGGAAGAAAGAGTTACAAAATATAATGGTAAAAGAGCTGAAGTCCTCAATAATACATTTCAATGACTGTAAAAAAAATGGTATACGATACCAGCAGATTGCTATGTACATATTCAAATGGACAACCCTATATAATTAAACCGCAAGTTGAAATATCAACTCAGCAAATCTTTACATAAGCACACCCATAGGAAATACAATTAATCCATCTCAATTTAAGCTGAATCTCATATCAGAAAGTGAATGAAATAACAATATCTTAAACCTACTTCAACCATATGAAATGTCCAAATGTTCTCTTGCTATCAGCAACCCCAGAAGAGATTAGTAGAGTGGTTAACGCCTTTATTGTTTTCTCATTCTCTTCACAGTCTCTCTTAAGATTATAAACATTATCGTGTTCTACAGCAAGGCTATTTAACCGTGGATAACACAAAGCATAGCAAAGGTACAAAAAAGAACAAAAAAAAAGAGTTACCATTGTATTTACCTATCTTGAAAGCAAACTCATGTAGATTTTTAGTACAATTCAAAATTTGATTTACTCCTTAAGGTTTTCAAAGCACCGTGTTTGGACTTGTGCACTCCAGAACAAACACGTTGAAACTTCACAAACAATACCCGAAATCAAAACCAAATATTAAGTAGAAGATAATAATTTTTGTCTCTTCAAAAACCTCCATTGAAGCATGAAACAATGATCCTTATATGGTTGTACTCCTCTATCATCTTGTGGTTTTGGCTCTCTTTCAACAAAAGTAATAAAAAGTAGTATTAAAAATCAAAACGTTATGTAAAATATGTAACGTAAGTAAAAATGAAGATCATTCAAGTAGCAAATTGTAACTCTAAAAAATTTGATCTATTCAGTTATAAAATTGATGAATATCATTATATAAAAGTAAATATAAACTTTCAGTCAAAAAATTAATCTAAACTTGAATCAATTAATATGTAACTTACACACACTTGAATGCTAATTAATGTACAATAGTAACGTATTTTTTTACGCGCTTATTTTTTTTATTATAATATACTTAATGAGATTATTCTCAATTGTTTAGTATATAGGTATAGATTTTGAGTAATAAAAATTGGAAATTGAAGTGTTTTTTATTTGAATTAAAGAATTAATGGTGAATATTATTGTGCAATCATTGTGAGTAGTAACCAATAATGATTAGGGAATAATTTGATAAATGATAATTAAAGAAATTATTATATTTGAGAATTAAATTTAAAATCATACGTTACTGTTTGAAAATTTATAAGGTCATTGAAATTCATGTACTTTTAATTATCCTTTGTATAGTTTTTTCATTAAATGTTTTTTTAATTTACTTTTTAGTATGAAAGGACGCCAATTAGGATTTGTATTAAATAAAATTTGGTGAAATTCACCTATGATTGACACCTAGGATAAAAAGCCTATAGAGACATTTTACTTTGTATGTTTATAGATTTTAATAGATATAAGTGTAAACTTTATCATAAAATCAAACATTTTTAAGGAATTATTTTCAATGTTACTAGCGAAAAGACATTGACAATAATTCCTTAAAAATGTTTGATAAAGTTTATCATAAATAAATAAATGTACCATTTTTAAGGAATTTAAATTATCTGACCACATTATTTATTTATTTATTAATTTATAATGGTACATTTTTAATATTAGGATAATGTCTTTTTGCAGTGAAAATGGTTTCTATGCGCGTATAAATCCAAACTACAAAATCCTGATTCTAAAACTCATTATTAAAATATAAGATAAGATGTGGACACATATTTTTAAACAGTAATGATATTTGGACACAGTTTTCAGACACAATCGATACAAAGCAATCGACAACACCAAATAGCCAAAATTTTAGGCCATTAACCAATTAACCAACTAACCAAGTTTTTAGACGGTGGCCTAGAAAACACTGAAAATGTAGGTTGGTTAATGACCTAAAAAATTGGTTATTTGGTGTTGTAAATTTGTTTGTGTCGATTTTGTATCCGAAATCTGTGTCCAAATATCATTATTGATTTTTATGTGTATACAAATTAAACCCCTTCATTACTTATCATTTTTTTATCTCAATTACTTAACATATTTGAGAATAGAGCTTTAGCACCTCCAATAAAAATTAAAATTCATATATATAGAAAAAATTTAATTAGAAATTATAGGTGGAAAAACAATTATATTGGGTCTCAATTTAAAATTGAAAAGCTTTTAAATTTTCTTCCTATATAAGAAATCATGATAACAACACACATGCTTGATGATGGTGTATGGACAGACGCAATGATCCATTTGAATAAAACCTTCCATCTTGGACACGAATCCTTTTACAGAAGCTCAATCAATGCTTCAAACTAATTCAAAATTACATAATTTTCTATATTAATAATATAAAATATACTATATAATATTATTATATTATTATAAAATAAGTTTCATATTTTTGTTATTGTCATGCAAATTTCTTGGTCACGAAACAGAAAGAGCGTGTAGCATCGCATGTATGGAAGGAGAGCAACATTTGTGTTGCTATAGAGTTGTTTGGTAATTTTTTTAAGGATATTAATTACATTGAACCGTCCATTTATTGCTCTAAATTGTTTTTTTTTTCTTTTTTTGATCAACCGTTGTTCCCTTTCATTCTATGAAACTATAATAATGATCTTAATTCAGCGTTTCCTTCTTGCAGAAGCTGGAGTTGCAAGAACACCATAAATTAAACAGAGCTTGTTTGGAGTTTCAGATTTTTCTTGGAGCATCACATCACTCAGGTATCACTGTTTTATTTGCTTTTGAATATCTTTTGATTTGTCATCTTGGTTTTTTTATTTATTAATATATGCAAATCTTCTTTTTCCTTGCTCAGATCTTGGTATACTATGTTTATATGTTCTGTTTGGGTTTATTTATTCTAATTAAATTGCTCTGTTTTGAGCCCATCAAAAAATGTTGAAAAATAATTTTTCACTGTAATCTGAAAGTGATAGCAAATCCTTTGATTCCTTGACATGGAAAATTACAAAGGTGTGTGGTCATTTTCCTTCAAAGTTATTGGCAATTTGGTATCCCCTTAAATATACAGATGAAATATTTTAGAATTTAGTTTTTTCAAAATATTTTCATCAAAATTTATTTCTGAATTCCAGATTATTTTTTTTAAAAGGAACATGAAAATCTTTTTTCCTCTCTTTTATAATAAGTCTAGATAAATTAATTACTGGTATGTGATTAACATCAATAGAAGAAATGGGTACATAAGCTATTTAGATTAAACTAGTAATGAGGGATTTGGATTATTTGCATCAGTTAATATACTCAAAGCCATTATTTATTACACCAGAAAAAGAGAGATTGTGAAAATATTCTAGGTGCATTTTACACAACTATTTATAACTGTAAAAACTATACTTACTTTCAATTTTGTATCTTGTTATTATTTAAAAAATCCATTGATCACAAAGATCTATTGTTTTCTATTCCATTCTAGCCTCCAAATCTGACACAAGTATTTGCAAATTGCAATGCAGTGAGTCAGTGACAAGTGATATTTCTGAATAGATGAGAAATTCAAAAGGATGCAACATGAAACAAGGCCATTTATTCCAATGTGAAGATCAAAGAAATCAAGACCATAAGAAAATTGTCAAGGACAAACCAAAGAGTAACAGTTTCGTGATAAGGGAGGTTCCGATACGTCGGTTGTGTAACGCTTCCGATGACTTGTCGCGTTTTACCAAAGGAAAGAATTTTTCTGCAGGCATGAATGTGAAGGACTATGATATGCCTGAGTTGGTTGTTTTTATTCAAGAGGATCATCATCAGCAGTTTGTTAAGGATGTTTGTGTTAATAGAGGAGTTTCACTAGAAGGAAATGGAATTAGGGAAGCAATGTCTATTAACTCAACTGGGGTACAATGTGCCTCTCTAGATACAACTCTTATGGATGCAATGAAAATTCATGATTTCAGAAATTTTAGGATGAAAGGGCAAGTGGAACATGATTCAGGAGACAAGATTTCAGTTGACCACATCACAAAGAAGACAACATCTGAGACACTTAGAGAGGTTACACATTTTAATCCCTACTCTTTGGTCCTATTTATAAGAAAAAACTACAGTTCGTTGAATAACTAATGTATCTGGTATAATGCTGATATACTCTGTTAATATATATTTGTTCCATTTTTTATTGAACCATTTTATCTTTCAAAATTCTCAGGCTTTCAAAAAGGAAAGAGAATTATCAAAATCCTTCAAGAAATGGCAAATAAACTCCATTACAGAAACAAGTGGAAGCAGAGTGGAGTGTCCACATTGTATAGATTTTTTACAAGTGAAAAGCCAAGTTGGTGATCCTCAAGAAACTGCTAACCCTACTTCATGTCATGCAAAGACTTCTAGCTTTTCCTCTCACAAATCTAATGACAGCATAAGCAGCAATCATTCATTTGCTTTTCCAATGTAAATTTCTTTCCTCTTTTTTCTTTTAATTTTTTTATGGTTATAAGTAGTTATGTTAAGGTTTTCATTGAATTTGCAGATTACCAGTAGAATGGAATGGAAGCCCTGTGAGAATGGTGGAAGCTGATACAAGTCAATCGCGAATGCAACGATGGCGGAAGATATGGCCTCCTTGCTGTGATTGTGATTGCTAAAATTTTGCAGCAATTTAGCAGTCAATGTGAGAGTGAGAAAGTTTATCAAATACTCTCGCAAATAGAAATTTGAAATTAAGTTAAGAGACCTCTGGAGCAATTTTACCTAAAATTTACTATACCCTTATAACTTCCATGGTGTGATACATGTTTAAGGTTAGGCTTTTTATCATACAAAATTTAGATTTGAAGATTGAACGTATGATTTTTCAAATACATGTTCTATACATAGCAGTCCCATGTTAAAAAGATTGTATGTGTTGGTTTATACTAGTCTCTCTATTATTCCATCTATTGAGATGGTAATTTCTCTCCCAATGTGATTATAGTTTTGGAAGATATTTTGTACTTGAAAGAGGGAAAAGGAAAAATTCTATCCCCACATTCACTGATCTTTGTTGGAAAAATAGGTAGTTCAAGACATGTCAAAGATACTGTTCTAGTGAATTTATTGGCCGGAGTGAAAAATCCTAGGTGTTGTTCTAAAAATATTTTTGGCCTAGAGGTATTTGACCTCGCTCTGGTGTCTAGGGAAAAGGGACCCTGACTAATCCGAAATTCGGCCGAGAGGTAAGTAAAGTCTCAATCCAATTTATTCCATTATTGGAGATGGAATCCGAGTACTAGCCGAGTCTGTTCCTTAAGATGAAGTGTGTTAACCACTCGTATCTAAGCTTGGAGTTATGTGTTGTTCCGAAACATACAAATGTGTTACTTATTGTTAGCCTGTAATTTCGACAGGCTTCATTGAAAATGGTCAACAAGGCTTGACTTATATTTCGACAAAGACCAAAGTATTTCGACAGAGAAAATGGTCATGCGCAAAGTAAGTTCGACAAGCTTCCGCGGAAGCAAAAGCAAGAAAGAGGAAAATGGACACAAGCTTTCGACAGACAGAAAACAGAGCAGTTATGCGCTGAAGAACTAGCAGTTGGTCGAAGCGTGATGAAGCAGTTCTTGTCGAAAGTAGGAGTAGCAGTTATTAATTTTCGAATTTCTAGGCAGTTACTTAGTTTAGTTTTTCCCTCTCTTTTCCTTTGTATAAATAGTAGTTTCTGAGAAGAAACAAGGGTCACAATTTCTCATACCAAGTTCCCACGCTCAAAGTACCGACACGCACTGAGAAACGAGTACAAGGAACGCATGTATGATCTTATGTACCACCCCTTTAAATTAATGCAATATTAATTTTTCCTTTTCTTTACGTTTCCTGCAAATTTTCTCTTTGTTTTATCCTCCCTCATTTGGAGTAATTTGACGGTTTCGCGGAGAAATCGACGGTTATCTTCTTCTTTTACTGTTAAACAGCGAGAACACAAGCGATTCTGTAAAAACTCTAAACACAAATGGTCTTAGGATTCACTGGTTGATCCTGCAAGTTAACCAAATTGGAGACCAGCAGTGTTTACCAAAATCCACGGTAAACAAATTGGCACGCCCAGTGGGACATTTGTGTCGAAATATTAGTGTTAGTTAACAGAATCTTGAAATATAATTGTTTATGCGCCTGAGGAGTGGAAAATCTTTGTCAAAGATGTCACGTTCTGGCGCAAGTTCTTCAAATGCACAGAGTGGCCCTGAGAATGCGTCTATCAATGACGCTAATCCAGTAACCGCTATGGGAATAACTGCTCCAATGCCTTCGACAGGCATGATTGCAGTTACATCTCCTGTGCATAATCCTTTACCAACAATGGCCACCACGGTGACCACACAGCCTAATGAAATGGTTTCTATGCCACAAACAATGGGAACGTCTAACCCATATATGACTAGTGGTCATATCCCATTTAGCATGCCTATAGTTGGTCGACATCTCCCTTATGGTATGCCAACTGGCATGATGGTAGGCTTGCAAACCAATTCATCAACGTGTGCAGATAACATAATGAATGGTGGTTTCTCCCCTATGCATGCCTCTCAAGAGGGCATTTATGGTCGAAATGCCCAACCCTCATTAACCACAGCATCTTTGTTGGCTTTGAGGCAACAAATAGATGATGCTAATCATAATATGGTTAATATGTTAACCCAGCAAATTGGTACAGTATTCAACCCTTTGATACGTGATACCAATAACAGTTACCAAGCATTGGCAACTCAAATGGGTCGAATTGCAGATTTCTTTGGCACTCCAAGAATGCAGAATCAGCCAATACCCCAAGTACAACCTTTGAGGCCTGTAGAAATCCCCTTAGAAAGGCCTAACATTGAATTGCCTAGAAATCAGGCACAAGCACAAGCACAAGTTGTCGAACAACCCTTGCAGGGGATGGTTGAAAACGAGCCTGATATAGTGTTAGTAAATAGAAATCAAAATGCGGATGAAGTAGTCAGGCAAGTGCAACAAAACAATTTTGGAGCACAGAATAATATAGCTAATCTTGTCGAAACAATTTTAGCCCAGAATGGCCTTAATGTAGGAATGCACAGGCCAAATTTCGTGTCGCCATTATCAGAATATATTTTGCAAAGTGAATTGCCAAGGGGTTGGAAAGTCCCGAAATTCACTAAATTTGGTGGAGAAACTAGTGAATCCACCGTCGAACACATTGATCGTTATTTAACTGAGGCTGGGGATTTAGCCCAAAATGAGAATTTAAGAATGAAATTTTTTCCTAATTCTCTAACAAAAAATGCTTTTACTTGGTTTACTACACTACCCCCGCATTCTATGTTTAATTGGAACCAATTAGAAAAAGCTTTTCACGAGCAATTCTACATGGGACAATGTAAAATTAGTCTCAAAGAATTGGCCAGTGTTCGACGCAAAATGGCTGAAACTGTTGATGACTATCTCAACAGATTTAGACTTCTCAAAGCAAGGTGCTTTACCCAAGTGCCGGAACATGAGTTAGTCGAAATGGCTGCTGGTGGTCTAGATTATTCTATTAGGAAAAAACTAGACACGCAACATTTAAGAGATATGGCCCAATTGGCCGATAGAGTAAGGCAAGTCGAAAGGCTAAAAGCTGAGAAATCTAGAACTAGTAGGTTTCATAACAATAAAAAAGACAAAATTGCCTATGTCGAAATTCAAAATGAGGAACAAGAATTCGACATCTCCTATGAGGAGGTCGAAGAAGAGGTCAATGTTGCCGAATTAAAGCCAGGACCTCCATATACTTGTGAATTGCTAAAACCTTCAAATGGTAAAAATCCTGTCGAGCCTAAAAACGACAAATTCGTTGCAAAAACTTATACATTTGATGTTTCTAAATGTGACGAGATATTTGATCTGCTTGTGGCTGATGGTCAAATCTTAATGCCTAAAGGCCTAAAGATTCCACCATTAGAAAAACGACAGAAAAGAGGCTTTTGTAAATTTCATAGCTTCTTAGGTCATAACACTTCCCGTTGTGTCATTTTCAGGGATTTGGTTCAAAATGCTATCAATGAAGGAAGGCTCAAATTTGGTGACAAGTCTAAGCCACCAATGAAGATTGATACTGATCCCCTGCCAACAGCTGATGCATTGCTGGTCGAAGTTGATCTCAATGTGGTCGAGGTCACTGAAGATGTTGCTGAAAATGCTAAGGCAGAAAAAGCTGTCGACAAGGTAGGTGTCGAAATGGTTACTGAAGACCAATATGCTGAGAAGATGAAGGTAGTGTATCCAGGGGCTGAAGAGGAATTGATTGACTTCCTCAATCGCTGCAAGATCAATAACACTGAAGTTATGCTTTGCCCAAGGTGCAGTGCTGTCTTCGACAAAGAGGCTGCCAAGAATCTTGAGAGATTGAAGCCTCAACTGAAACGCAAAGGAAAATGGGTCGACAAAAGGCCAAAGTTCAGTTACAATGACAGAGGGATCCAATATAAGTTTACTTCGACAAGGAATCCTCAGAAATGTCAGATTAGGACTTATGTTCCTCCAGCAAAGTCACCTGTCGAGAAATGGGTGCATTCTGGTGGAAAGAGTACTGGGTATTACCCAGTGTATTATGCTGGAAAGGATGTTGGAAATCAACAAGAGCCAGCAAAATTGGTCAGGGGCAGCACTAGTGCAACTAACCAAAATAAGGCAACTGAATCTAACAAGTATGCCTACAACAATAATTACAAAGGGAAGAACCCTATGACGAGAACTCAATGGCGTAGATATCAACGCCAGAAAAAGGTTGCTGCTGTAGGCAAGATGGAAAATTCCAACAAAGAAAAAGGTAAACAAATACCTTCGAAATCTCTTGAAATGGCTAGAAAGCCAGCAACTGAAAGGATATTTCCATCTCTCTCAGTGATTAAAGAAGGTCTCAATCTAGACGAAGAAATGGGATCTGATTTCGCAGACTCGGGGTCAGAATTCGACGTCCTGTGCGGTGTTGTCTCGATTCTCCCAATTGAGTATGACGTGGTTTCTGAGGTGAATGACGTTGAAGACGATTTCGACGAAGAAACCACTTACAAACCCATCTGTTACTATGTCCTCAAGAATGGTTGTGTGGAAGAACAACACGCTGTCTTTGAGAGACCTGATTGTGGGATGAGGAATCATCTCAAACCTTTGTATATCCAAGCAAAGGTGAACAATGTTGGGATAAGCAAGATCTTGGTTGATGGTGGCGCTGCTGTAAACCTGATGCCACAACATATGCTGAAGAGGATTGGGAAGTGTGAGACGGATCTGAAAACACACAACGTAATCCTTACCAACTATGAAGGTAAAAGTGGCCACTCTCTTGGAGCCATTGAAGTTGACCTTTCTGTTGGAAGCATTAGCAGGCCAACTATGTTTATGGTGATTTCAACCAAGGCAAATTATAATATGCTGCTGGGAAGGGAATGGATCCATGCTGTGGGGGCAATTCCTTCGACAGTTCACCAGAGGCTCATTATTTGGAGAGAAGATGGCCTAGTTGAAAACATTGAGGGTGATCAAAGCTATTTCAAGGCTGAAGTGAATACTATCACCAAGAAAACCTTCGATAAGAAACTGGCGAGCATTGCGCCATGCATTTCCTCTGAACATGGTTTTGAAAGCAGAGATAATGTGAGGACTTCAGTGATTCTTGATCCCAACTATGGATTCATTTGGGATAGAGAGGTCATTGACGAAGACAACTACCCACAAGGCTATGTCAAGCCTACAGGGTGGGAAGGACCATAAATAGTTATTTATGGATAAACCCACTGTATGAGAAAGAACTACGGCCTATGTGGCCGAAAACAAAGAAAAAGCTATTCTAGAAGCTGAGTTACATCAAATGGTTGTTTTAGCCACAGAAGATAAAAATAAAGACAACGTTGTCGAAAACCAGAGGCTTGATTGCGTCTATGATGACGAGCCTTTAGGTTTTGAAAAAGATCCAATGGGTTCAACCAAAAAGATCCAAGCACAAGATCCCTTAGATGAAATTGATTTGGGAGATGGCTCAATAAAAAGGCCAACATACATCAGTGCTAAGATTGATCAAGAGTTGAAGGCGCAGATTGTTGAATTGCTAAAGGAATACAAAGATTGCTTCGCTTGGGATTACAATGAGATGCCAGGGCTGGAAAGAGAGGTGGTTGAGTTGAAATTACCTATTCGACCAGAGAAGAAGCCTGTGAAGCAAACACCAAGAAGATTTGCACCAGAAATCATGTCGAAGATTAAAGCAGAAATCGAAAGGCTATTGAAAAGCAAGTTCATCAGAACTGCCAGGTATGTCGAATGGCTTGCTAATATAGTGCCTGTAATTAAGAAAAATGGTACGCTTAGAGTTTGCATAGATTTTAGAGATCTAAATAATGCTACTCCCAAAGATCAATACCCAATGCCTGTGGCAGAAATGTTGGTTGATTCAGCGGCTGGTTATGAATATTTAAGCATGCTTGATGGATATTCTGGTTATAACCAAATTTTTATTGCCGAAGAAGACATTTCAAAAACTGCATTTCGATGCCCAAGGGCATTAGGTGTTTATGAATGGGTAGTGATGCCATTTGGTTTAAAAAATGCTGGTGCTACGTACCAAAGAGCTATGAACACTATGTTCCATGATTTTATAGAAAAATTTATGCAAGTCTATATAGATGACATAGTTGTTAAGTCTTCATCAGAAAATGGTCATTTAGATCATCTACGATTATCATTCGAAAGAATGAGAAAATATGGATTGAAAATGAATCCACTCAAATGTGCCTTTTGTGTAAGTGCAGGTGATTTCTTGGGCTTTGTTGTGCACAAAAAAGGCATTGAAATAAATCAAAACAAGACGAAAGCTATCATGGAAACACAACCTCCTTCAACAAAGAAAGAATTACAGTCATTATTAGGAAAGGTCAATTTCCTTAGAAGATTTATATCAAATCTAAGTGGCAAGACTCAAGTATTTTCGCCATTACTTCGATTGAAGAAGGAAGATGTTTTCAAGTGGGAGCCATGCCACCAACAGGCTTTCGATGAAATCAAAGCCTACCTGATAAAGCCACCTATTTTATTACCTCCTATTAGGAATAAGACAATGAAATTATACATAGCAACATCAGAATTGTCAATAGGTAGCATGTTAGCACAAAAGGATGAAAATGGTGTAGAAAGGGCCATATATTACCTCAGTAGGGTTTTGAATGATTCTGAAACTAGTTATCACCCTATTGAAAAATTGTGTTTATGCTTATATTTCTCTTGTACTAAGTTAAAGCAATATATTAAGCCTGTTGACGTGTATGTTTATTCCCACTTTGATATTGTTAAACATATGCTGTCGAAACCTATCCTACATAGTAGAATAGGCAAATGGGCTTTAGCTTTACTTGAGTATTCATTGACATTTCAACCAGTAAAGGCTATTAAAGGCCAGGTAGTGGCAGATTTTATTGCAGACCATTCAGTGGTCGAATTAGCAATTGATTGTGTTCACCTTCGACCTTGGAGGCTATATTTCGATGGCTCAAGCCACCAACATGGTACAGGTGTAGGAATGTTAATCATTTCACCAACAGAAATACCAACCAAATACAAGTATAAAATTGAAGAAAGTTGCTCCAACAATGAGGCGGAATACGAAGCCTTAGTAACAGGACTTGAAATTCTGTTAAACTTGGGGGCAAAACAGGTCGAAATTAGAGGTGATTCTGAATTAGTAATCAAACAATTAACGAAAGAATACAAGTGCATTAAGGAAAATTTGATTACTTACTTTATTGCTGCCAGTACTTTATTGAAACAATTCGACAGCGTTGATATTCAACATGTGCCTCGTATTGCAAATCAAGAGGCCAATGATCTGGCACAAATAGCTTCTGGTTATAAAGTTTCTAAAGAAAAATTAATAGAGCTAATCGAAATTAAAAACAAGTTAATTTCGACAGCAATGACACAAGAAACTTTGTCAAGGAAAAAACTAGAGGAGGCAGAGAACTACTCTTTAGTCTTAAGTCAATTACCTCCAAGTGAAAGTGAAAATTTTAATGAAAATTTTAATGATGAAGTCTCCGACAAAGGATATTGTGATAATGTGTTTGAAGTTTTTGCCATTGACAGTATGTCAAATGATGATTGGCGAAGACAAATTGTTAACTACTTGGAAAATCCAACAGGGATAACTGATAGAAAAACCAAGTATAGAGCCTTAAGTTATGTCATCATGGGAAATGAGTTGTTTAAGAAAACCCCTGAAGGAGTTTTACTCAAGTGCCTTAGTGAAAATGAGGCATACTTGGCAATATCTAATACTCACAGTGGAACTTGTGGAGCTCACCAAGTAGGCCATAAGATGAAATGGCTTCTTTTTCAACAAGGTGTTTATTGGCCAACCATGTTAAAAGATTGCATAGAGTTTGCCAAAGGATGCCAAGAATGTCAAAAGCATGCAGGGATACAACATGTGCCTGCAAATGAATTACATTCTATCGTGAAACCTTGGCCATTTAGAGGATGGGCTTTGGATATAATTGGCGAAATTAAGCCAAACTCGTCGAAAGGCCATCGTTTCATATTGGTAGGGATAGATTATTTCACTAAGTGGGTGGAAGCTATTCCTTTAAATAATGTTAATCAAGAGGCAGTAATTCGTTTTATTCAAGACCATATATTGTATAGATTCGGTGTACCTGAAACTATCACCACAGATCAAGGTTCAGTTTTTATTGGTCAGAAAATGGTCGAATTTGCTGCTGAAAATGGGTATAAATTGTTGAGTTCGACACCATATTATGCTCAGGCAAATGGTCAAGTTGAAGCAGCCAATAAAATTATCATTAGTTTGATTAAAAAACATGTTGGGCAAAAACCCAAGAATTGGCATAACACACTTAACCAAATTTTATGGGCATGTCGAACATCTCCCAAAGTGTCAATCAATAGTACTCCTTTTAAACTTGTTTTTGGGCATGATGCAGTATTACCAGCAGAAATTTGTTTTCAATCAATTAGGATTCAAAGACAATTTGAAATCCCATCTGATCATTATTGGAGTATGATGCTAGATGAATTAGTTGATTTAGATGAGGACAGGTTAAATGCATTAGATGTGCTCACAAGACAAAAGGAAAGAGTAGCTAAGGTGTACAATAAGAAAGTCAAATTGAAGACTTTCGACGTGGGAGACTTAGTTTGGAAAGTCATTTTACCTATGGATCGAAAAGATAGAGTCCTTGGTAAATGGTCCCCAAGTTGGGAAGGACCATTCAAAATTCTACAAGTCTATTCAAACGGCGCATATGAAGTCGAAGAGATTGGCGCTGATGAAAGAATTTTGCGTATAAATGGCAAATACTTGAAAAAGTATAAGCCAACATTGCAGGAAGTTAAAATAACGTTGGAATAAAGATAAAGAAAGCGTAAGTACGTGGCTTTCAAAGGAAGTTATGATTGCCATATAAGCATTGTCAGAATTATAAGCAGAACGTTGAGGGCCATGTGGTACACCAAGATAGGAGTAACGTCAACAACACTTAACAGTGGCGACATCAGGTATACAGTTGTTCTACTCAAGTGCAAAGTCTATTTCGATGGTGAATTCAAAAATGTTCTTTCTCTTCTTCCACCTCAAGCTCAGTCGAGAAAGACATTTTTGGGGGGCAATTTGTTAGCCTGTAATTTCGACAGGCTTCATTGAAAATGGTCAACAAGGCTTGACTTATATTTCCACAAAGACCAAAGTATTTCGACAGAGAAAATGGTCATGCGCAAAGTAAGTTCGACAAGCTTCCGCGGAAGCAAAAGCAAGAAAGAGGAAAATGGACACAAGCTTTCGACAGACAGAAAACAGAGCAGTTATGCGCTGAAGAACTAGCAGTTGGTCGAAGCGTGATGAAGCGGTTCTTGTCGAAAGTAGGAGTAGCAGTTATTAATTTTCGAATTTCTAGGCAGTTACTTAGTTTAGTTTTTCCCTCTCTTTTCCTTTGTATAAATAGTAGTTTCTGAGAAGAAACAAGGGTCACAATTTCTCATACCAAGTTCCCACGCTTAAAGTACCGACACGCACTGAGAAACGAGTACAAGGAACGCATGTATGATCTTGTGTACCACCCCTTTAAATTAATGCAATATTAATTTTTCCTTTTCTTTACGTTTCCTGCAAATTTTCTCTTTGTTTTATCCTCCCTCATTTGGAGTAATTTGACGGTTTCGCGGAGAAATCGACGGTTATCTTCTTCTTTTACTGTTAAACAGCGAGAACACAAGCGATTCTGTAAAAACTCTAAACACAAATGGTCTTAGGATTCACTGGTTGATCCTGCAAGTTAACCAAATTGGAGACCAGCAGTGTTTACCAAAATCCACGGTAAACACTTATCTACTTGTACTATCGAGTATCTAGTATGGAAAGAAAATTAAATGCTGGATCCCCTGCACCAACATAAGTAGCTCCGTCCGTGGATATACATAAACTGTAAGAAGTTATAATTGTTGAGCCGATTCCTATTCCTCGTGAAGAATAAGTAGGAAGGAATGAAAGGGAATGGAGAAGGAGATACGTCTGTTTTTTTTATAAGCAGAAGGACACACTTGAACCTAACAAGGTGTATTTGGTTTGTTGAAGAAATATAGAAGAGAGAAAAATGTAAGAAATAGTAGTTAAGAGATAAAGATGTTTGATTTGCTAAAAAACAAGGGATAGGACAAGACAACTCTTTTTTTTTTGATTAACATAGGACAAGACAACTCTAGTTATACCTTGTTTGATTTGGAATGAGGGACAAGAGAATGGACAAAAACACAAATTTGTGTCACTTACTAACCCACATTACAACTTTTTGTCCGACGTACAAAGCTATCTAAAATACGAAAATACCATTTTTATTTTCTACTTAATAAACATTCTCTCCCTCCACACTCTCTCATCTTCTCATCTCACATATCTCCCTCCTCTCCCTCCCCCTCTCTCTCTAGCTTCTATCTTCTCTCCCCATATCTTTTTCTCCGTCTCTTGCCCCACTTTATAATTTTATATTATTTTTTGGTTTAACCTATGTATTCTCTGCGCGCAACTGCAGAGACTAATTGCTCGAGCCGGGTAGGACAACAACAGGCGGCAAAGCTCTCCCTTAAGAGATTTAACACTACTGCATGCCCAAGACTGGATTCGAACCCATGACCTTGGTTAAGATTGAAGAGACCTCTACCATCTCATCCAAGTGCTCTTGGATTTTATAATTTTTTATTATCTTTACAATTTTTTTCTTATGCTATCTATTATCCACCAAATAGTGCACATCACAAAAAGTTATCAAGTATTGTTTCAGTAATATACTATCCAATTCAGTACTTACCCATTTGCAAATCAAACCGACCCACAAAGTAAAGTTAATGTATTGTTTGGTTTCTGTTCTGGACTGGGCCACGAGGCCCACTAAGCGAACTGGACCTGGATCATCCCAATGGCTAGGATCCATATCCAAGACCTTCTATTTCACTTCCACGAGATCCACTCGCCCAACTGGACATAGATCAGCCCAATTGTTTAGGTCCATATCCAAGGCCCTCTTTATCAAGCCTCGATGGCTCAGATTCACCCGAACGATCCAACGGCTCTAAGCTAGCACGAATTCCTATAAATACTGGCTTGCATAGCCACAAAAGGCACACATTACCCATTTCCTGCATACTCCACAATTCTCAATACTGACTTAAGCGTCGGAGTGGCTTTGCAGGTAACCCCTCACACCCAAAACACAAATATCCGATCCGGCAGGAGCACTACCAACTGCAGTGTCGGATCGACCCGAAAGACAACAAGGTACAGAACATTAGCGACTACAATGGGAGAGACACATCTCATACCTCATTCCTTCTCACTCACAGAATACTTGCTCCTACATTCCGATGGTTGCTCCTGTTAGATCTCGCGTCCTGAGCGTCGTTGCTCAAATTGCACCCCCTCACTGCTGAGGGCGTGGCTGTCACAACACCGCTCACTCATGACGTCATGTAAGGAAAAAAGGAGACACTCATAGAATATGTGGAGCGTTTCAACAAAGAAGCTTCCAATGTTCGGAATCTTGATGATAAGCCAAGACTTTTCGAGATGAAGGACGACCTACGAAAGAGAAGCTTGTTAACATCGGGTTAAACAAATCCAAGAGCTTGGGAGAGTTCCTCCGAAGGTCCCAGAGGTACATGGACTACGAGGAAGATGACATGGCCTACACAGCAGCAGCCAAGAATGGAACTGGGAGGGACACAAAATTCAGATATTCCCGTCCCAAGAGGGACGCCGAAGGATCACATCGCGAGTTCCGACTGTGCCGCTTCAATGAGCATACCCCTCTGAATACCTCCTGGGAAAATATTTCAGCAGAGTGTGCAACAACAGATTTTAGAGATATCAAAAGACTGGAGCCTCTAGTGTTGAAAGAAGGCCAGAATATCTCAAAGAAATAGTTTCGTTACCACTGGAGTAACAGACATGACACCAACGACTGCCGTGCCTTGAAAGATGACATCGAAGAACTGATTCGGAGAGGAAAGCTCTCACGATACGTGAAGAAAGATGGGGCCGAGCCAAGAGGCTCTCGCAAAAGACTTCGGTCTCCACGTGGAAGATCCAGGTCGCCCCGTAAAGGTAAAGCTGAGGTGAAAGATGTCGACAAGGCCTCCAAAGAGGACGACAGTGAAGACACAGAGAAAGAAGATACTCGAAAATCCAGAGGAAGACCCGTCGCTATGGTCATCCTTGGAGGAGACTCGCTACAAGGCAGCGAGTCTAACTAGTCCATGAAAACCAAGCCACCCCTAACATTTGGGGACCAAGACTTACTTGATGGGAAGCCCAACAAATACATCCCTCATTCTGATCAGGGTTGTGATGACAAGTGTCGAAGTTAGAAGGAACCAGGTGGATCAAGGAAGTTCATGGGATATCATATTCCTGACTTTGTTGAAGATTTTGAACATTTTTACTGAATACCTCACCCCATATCGGGGCACTGACTTTACTGGATTGAATGGCTCAACAACTCGACCGTTGGGGTACATTGAGTTGATGGTCACCCATGAAGATACTAATGAACAGAAATAACTGTGCAGAACCGTGAATACGCCCTTCTTAGTCCTCCCATGCAAGTCTATCTACCAGTGCATCATTAGGAGGCCGACATTAGGCAGGCTCGGAGTGGTAGCATCTACAGTTCATTTGAAGATGAAGTTCTATACCTTGGACAACCAGGTTGTAACTCTCCAAGCTAACTTAGAGTCGACTCGCAAGTGCCATTTCGTGAGAATGAAATCTCAGAAGGAGACCGAAGCGGTAGGGAAACCATGCTAGAAGGCAGGGATCAAAGCTGAAGTGAATCTTGCTGACTTAGATGCTTGGTACAATCCTGACTGCGAGGAGGATGAAGGTGATGACACCCTGGCCAAGGAGCTTAAAAAGCGCATCAAGAGGCCCGGACCCGACGGCGAGTTTGTTGCCATCCAGTTGGGCAGCAAACCCGCCAAGACTATCAGAATTGGCTCACCACGTGCCTGAAGCAACATGCTGATCTCTTTGCGTGCTCTGCGGCAGACATGCCCGGGAAACCACCCGAGGTAGCATGCCATCTGTCATACCCTAATTTTGTCCGCCTAGGTTTAAAACCCTAATTTTCCGCAAAAAAATAAATAAATTGAGAAGTGTGGTTTTATTTTGAAGAGTGAAGAGCATTGTGCATGCATTTTTGGGTTTTAAAAGTCATTCTAGGGCTTTTAAATTCATTGTTAGAGTGGAAATGCATTTGTTGTTAAAAAACAAGGTTTTTAGGGCAAAAGGGTATTTTGGTCATTGTCAAAAATAAGATAATTTCTCATCAAAAATCATTGTGCAATTTTAGAGAAATTTATTTGAGGCAAAACATTTTTGGTCATGTATGTATGTATGCGCATGCATGCATACATTGTGCACAACATTTCAAAAAGGATCAAAAGGGAATATTCTACAAAAAGTTCCAAGATGTGATTTTTATGACATTTTTGGTCATGGTGATCACATAAAATGGCATATTCCTCAAGATACCTTGTATGTGGCTCAAAGTGGTGTATTTTTGTACAATTATCTTGAAAAGAATAATCAAAAACAAAAGGAAAAGGGAATGGTCTCATAGTAGTACAATAGTACAATTGCCAACTTGCAAAACTTGGTCACCAAGGACCCCTCCCAATGTGTGTCGCCTATCCCTCTCATTCCCTCTCATATTTTCATTTTTTGACCTCAATCCATGTGTGATTCAATCCTCACCCTCCATTCAAATTTTAGATGCAATCCTAGGGTGAGATGAGATGCACAATGACCTAACTACCCTTAAACCTAATTGCTTTCTATATATACCCTATTAACCTCACCTCACAAGGGAGAAAGCTTTTGGCCTCACCATTCACTCATAGACCCTAGCACACAACTCCCTCCTCACCTTCTCTCCATTTATGCGCCACCCCCTCTCCCTTCTCTCTAACTCACTTCTTCATTTCTCATCTACCCACACACATTCAATCCATCTTCCAAGCCTAAACACTAATTTTCAACCATCAATCCTTCATAAAATCACACAAAAGTTCAAGATCAAGGGTCATTTTTTGGAGATTGAAGACCAAGCTTGAAGATAAGTTGATTTGGTTGATTGTTTCTTCATCTATTGTGTTTATTTGGAGCTCATCTTAAGGTATGTGATTCCTAGACCCCTTCTCTTGTAAATCCTTGCATAAAGTCATCATTTCTTGCATATTTGTGAGATTTCCACTTCCAAAATGTAGATCCTCTCTTTTAACTTCATTTTTATGCTTGTACATATGTTAATCTCATGAATCTTTGTTTTGATGCTTTGATTTTGGGGTTATATGCATGATTTTGTTGTTTTAATTGAAATAAAATGTTATTTGCTTTGATAATAATTTCGCATGCTTCAAATAAATATGTGTTTTATGATTTTTGTTGGTTCTCATGGTTGAATCTTGTGAATAAATGTATCTATGTTTTGGTTATGTCATTCGCTTGCTTGATTTGGTTGACTTGTTGAAATAAATTGATGATTGGCCATGTATGTATTTCGCATATTTTGAGATAATTTGGTTTGATGTTGATTTTTGGGTGTTTGTTTGCTTAATCTTATAATTATTTGAATATGAACCATGATTGTGAGCTTTTGTGGCAAAAGGAATGGTTACAAGATGTAAATCTTGATTTCCTTCGGCTATTTGGTTCGCATATGTTCAATAATTAGGTTTTAATATTTGATTTGATGCCTTTTGAGGTTCAATCGTACAATTGCTTGGAAATGAACCTTGATTGTGAATTTGGGTCGCTTAAAGGAATGGTTGCAAGATGTGTATCTTGATTTCTTCGGGCTAAAAGGTTCACATACTAAGGTTTATGAATTGATTTTGTTAAATTACTTGTTTAAACTTGCAAATATTCAAACCTATGTTGTTAATTGTGAAATTTGTGATTTGAGAAGATGAATTTGGGTTTTGGTTCATTTATGGTCCACAAATGATCTTGGGTTATGCTAAGTTGGCAAGAGATAGGTTACTTTAACCTTGATGCCTATGCTTGTAAGCATTTAAAAATTCAATTCCCATTTGATGTGCTTGTGAAATGTGAGCAAAAAGGGGTCTATAAACAATTGAATTTGCGCACATGATTGGTCTCCAATGACCTTGATGCATCCTCAAGTTTAATCATGCTTTCTTTGCTCTTTGAGTTTATTGTAAATTGTTGTTTGAAGCTTGTGAAGTTTTTGCAAAGGATAGACCGCTTGGAGTCTTGATACACTTTCCATTTCTCAATCGGCAAAAGATAGGTTCATTTAACCTTGATGCACATGCATTTTGCATATTCATGCATTCTTACCTATTCTTGCATCCTTGCATACTCATGCATTCTTGAATTGAAGCTTGGTACTCCATGCTTGATATACTTGTTTATGTGCTTGTGGTGCATTAAAATGTTGAATTGGTGTTCACAATTTGCTTGTTTCGATTTCCACCAATTGTTACTCGTTAGTAACTCTCCAAAACTTCAAAACCATGTTGCATACAAAAAACAACTTGTTACTCGTTAGTAACGTTCCAACTTCAAAACATTTTTTTTGCATTTACATAATCATTGATAAACAACTTCACTTCTTCTCAAAACAATTCCAAACTATTTTTCACAAATCAAACTTTGTTGAGGATAATGCGAAGCCTTTGCTTGCACGATTGTCAACAATGGGGTGCTAGTGGTGATCACTTGGAGTCTTTGCTCAATTGATTATCATGAACACTCATTTTTCAAAAGAACTCTCATTTCACAAATTAAAAACTTTGTTGAGGATAATGCGAAGCCTTTGCTTGCACGATCGTCAATAATGGGATGCTAGTGGTGATCACTCGAAACCTTTGTTGTTTGATCACTGTGAACATTCAATTTTCACAATTAAACAACTAAAAAATAAAAACCTTTTCTCGACAACCGAGAACTACGTAAGCTTTGAATTCTCCATCGCACTGGGAGATACGTAGGAGCGGGTCACATTCCCGTCAAGCACGACAAATGAAAACCATTTTCTTTTCAAAAAAACAAACCCTTTTCCAAAACAAGGCAATTTCTAAAAACAAAACAATTTTCGAAAACAAGAACTACGTTGCTTTGATTCCCTCCCCAGGATACGTAGGCACGATGCCCTCCCGTCAAGCGCAAAAGATTAAATTTTCCTTAAGTTTTTCCATAAAGTAAGGAGAGATAAAGAGAGATAAAAACAAAGCATTTCTTAAATCAACCTTTTAAATCACACGTCAAATCGAGGTTCCCTTTCAGTAGAAAGGATGTGTGGGGTGCTCGTACCTTCCCCATGCATAACCGACCCCCGAACTCAAATCTCGTGGTTCCAAGGACCATTGTCTTTCAAGAAAGGTTTTTTTCAATGTTTTACCTCTAAAAAAATATTGGTGGCGACTCCAATTCATGTTGTGCGAAGAGAAATCCCTCCAAAGGATTTTTCGGGGTGCAACAGCTGGCGACTCCGCTGGGGACCTTTCTTTAGTGGGTCGAGCCAATCGATTCGACATGTGATTTATTTCGTTGATTTGAATGCTTTGTTATATCTCTCCTCCTTTCCCTTTCTTCTTTCTTTCCTTTGCCTTTAAAAACATGCTTGCATTATTCTTAGAATTGTCGTGTGCATTCTTGTGATGTTGTGCTTGCGTGCATTGTGTGTTAACCTTCTTCCTCTTCTATATTTGCTTCTTGAGTAAAATAAGAGTAGCTTCTTCTTCTTCTCCTCTTACTTTCGTCGTTTATATGCTTTTCTCGTACATTTCCCCAATCCTAGCATGTTCCCCTCTTCTTTGCTCCCTTTCTTGAGGTAAGCTCATGCATTTCCCTTAATCCTATAATGTCCCCTCCTCTAGGCTCCCTTTCTTAAGGTAAGCAATGCTTGCGATTGTTGTTGGAACCCTAGGTTAGTATACTTATGTTGAAATGATATTGAACCCTAGGGTAGACGACATGCTGTTGCTTGATATTGTCTGGACTGTTCTGGTTTCCCTTTGCAGGTGGGGTTTGGGTAGATTTTTAGGTGTTGTGCCCTCATCATACACTGCACACCTTATATTTGTGAGCATTGAGTGGGGCCTAAAACCCAAGGTCTGCAAAGAACCCTAGGAGAGTGGAAATGAGTAGTGACTGCCATTCGTAGACCGTTGTCTGTCTGGCTCTCATGAAAGTTTCGCCCAAGAGTGCGCTTTCTTCATGATACCTCACAATCGGTAGCTCTCTACGATTGTGGGTGTATTCATGAGAGAGACTTTAGCTCTTGGTTGCCATTGTGAGGCAGTGACCAGAACCCACATGGGAGGATTACCCTTGTCGTTGACTTTAGAGCCTACGATCCTTACCCATTTGTAGGACACGGGGGCACGCAAATTGTGTGTTGCATTAGCTTAGGCATCCTCTTTCGAAACTCTTTTACCAAAAATGTAGAAAGTAATTTCCTTTTTCCCTCATAAACACCTATATGAGGTGGCATATAGCGGGTATTTTCAAAAATGTTTTGAACCGCCACCAATAAACATCATTTTCTTCTCTCTTTTCTATGTAAATAAAAGGTCATAATCATCACATCTGCGTCATTTTGCATCATCATCATTGCATTCGCATCTAACAAAAATTTCGAAAAAAACCTCCATTCTTTGCATCCTCCATGCATTAAAGTTGTTTGCCGGAGATCGCAACGTAACACAAAGTCTTGTCATAGGTGTGTAAGAAACGGAATGGAATCAAAAGGCAAAACCGTTTTCAATTCAAGGCTTCCTGTTGTGAAAGAGATTGATATGGCTAGTCTGAAAGAGTATGCATCCCTCCTAGGTCCTATTGAGGTCGGGTCTTTTGACAAAACCTATGGGAACATTCGCAAGCTGCTACAACTAGAAGTGCAAGAGAGTGCCATTGCTGCCCTGTGTCGGTTCTATGACTCGGAGATTCGCTGTTTCATTTTTAAGAATTTCCAAATGGCGCCTACCCTAGAAGAGTATGATAGGATTTTGGGCTTTGATCGATCCAAGTTTAAGCCTTATCAATACCAAGGGGAGTATTATTCTGATGAAAAGCTTGCTGCCTTGTTGCAAATCAGTGCTGAGAAAGTGCGGGCCCATAAGATAGAACGTAATAAGGTATTTGGGTTTCCTCAAGAATACTTTGAGAGTTTGATGACCAGCTATGTAGTGTCTGATGATTGGAATTCTTTCAAGCAAGTACTAGCTCTGACCATCTTCGGCATTGTGCTCTTCCCTCAGATAAAGAGGCATGTGAGTGAAACTGCAATCGGTGTCTTCCTCGCCTTCAAATGTGCAAAAAATCCTATCAACCCGGTTCCCGCAATTCTCGCAGAGACATACCGTGCCTTCACTCGTCACCATGAATTCCAAAAGAATAAGATGTGTTGCTCCTTCCCTGTGTTATATGCTTGGTTAATCAGTCATGTGTGTACCAACAAAAGTGAGGTGAAGGATTTGCTTTCCTATGCCTTGGGTTGTAATCCGAAGACTATGAACTCTCAAGAGTGGGTGCATGCTTTCAAGAACCAAGATGCTCTCCAGATTCGTTGGTTCTCACCTAAATGTTGGGTAGACGGGCCTTCAGTGGTATTTCGGTGTGGGAGTTTTCAGAACGTTCCTCTCATGGGAACCCAAGGATGCATAAACTATAACCCCTCTTTGACCTTGTGACAGCTCGGTGGGGATCCACCCTCCGAAGCTATGCTGTTTCGTTTTTACCTCCATGTGGGGATCCCTAAAGACGAGAGTCTACTTCGGCGAGTCCTGCAAGCTTGGGAAACCGTAGTGCGGAAGGACAGAGAAGAGTTAACCAGGAGGACCACTGCTATCTCTTTTTCTCAATGGCTTGAAGGGAGGATTAGTGAAACTCGGTCATTCGACCAAGGAGTACCACTGCTTGAGGAAAAGATACAAGAACCTCACATTCCTACCATTGAAGAATTGGAAGAAGTTAGGTTGGCCATGTCAAAGGTGGAAGAAGAGAAAAGGGCTCTGCAAGATAGATTGAGAAAGATGATGCAAGACAAGAAAAAGCTAGAAAGTGAAAATGCTTTCCAAGCTGCAGCTATTGAGGAAGTCAATAGAAAACTTGAAATAGAGGGGAAAAGCAAGAGGGAAATGCAAAAGCACTTGAAGGGTGCCAAAGAGGAAGTGAAGAGGTGCACTACCAAGATGAATGAGGCTGTAGCGGAAGCAATTAAATGGAAGAGGCTATATGAGGATACATGGAAAGAAGAGCAAGCAGTCAGGCACGCACTAGTTAAGTCAAGAAAAGACTCTCGAATAATGAAGCTTGAATTGGAAGATCAATTAAAGAGTGTCAAGCAAGATCGGGAATCTATTGAAGGGATCCTGAGGGATTATCAGCAAGCACTAAGAATTAGGGAACAAGGGAAGTCGGAAAGCTTGGCCAATCATGTGCAGTACTTGGAAGGGTTTTACCTCCGGCTAAGGGAGAAGAGTGACTATTGGGAGAGTCAATTTGCGGAATTGCTCAGTAAGGTAAAAAGTCAACAAGTCTTTGAGGAATTGAAAAAGAAAGGCTTACATTGGAAAGACAAGTTCTCCAAGTTAGTTTGGTTAGCTAATCAGGCTGTGAGAGACATTCCCAAGAAGCTAAGAAAGGCGGATGCAGAAATGAATCCTTTCAAGACCCCTGTCAAGGTGTGTGAGTTTGTTGAGTACTGCAAGATTCTCACAGAAGAACTCCTGGAGAAAGCCCGGGGGGCAGCTGAGAGCAAGAAGAGGAAAAGGAGCGAGGAGTTGAAAGCCATATGCCTTTAAAGTTCCCTTTAGAGTATTGTAGCGATCCTAAGGAAATTGTAATTTTCTTTAAGAAGTTGTAACTTTCTTTGGAAAATAGTACTTTGTTTAAAATCATTGTATTGCACTCTTAAGGAATATTGTACTTTGATTTGCTTTCTATTTGTGATACTCCTTCGCATTCCATTTAATTGAAGTACGTTTGTTTTGCCTTGTTGCTTCCAACTTTGTTGCAATCCTAAAAACACCTGAACCTTAACACCTATGACAAGACGAGTTGCACCGCGATTCCCGGCAATAAACATAATAACATGCATATTGCATTGCATTTGCATCATTTGTCTTTGTATTCATAAAAAAAATGTTCCGTCCACAGAAGTAAGACAAGCTGGTTAATCATCGGTATTGGACGTGATCACAGGCAAGAAATATGGCCAACAATCAAGACAACGCGAATCTGGGCAATCATCAACCAATCCAGAATGATGCAGTTCCAGAAGGTCCGAATCCAAATGGTCAGGGTCAGCATGATCAGAATCAAGAGAATCGAGCAATCAGGGCTGAGATGGAAGTTATAAGAGCTCAAATGGCAGAGGTCATAAGAGTGTTAAGTGCCTTAAGGGATGCTGACATAACTGAAGGTGCTGCTGCCGCAGGAGTGGATCCTCCTCCTGAACCTAGAGTCTCTCAGGCTCTCCAGAATGTGCGATGGCCTCCTTATGGTCTCCCATTAGGGTACACACCCCCTGCTGCCGGTGCAAACCCAGAAAGTGGTCCTTCGGGAACCACAGGACAGGCCCAGCCTGAATCAGCTGTGAATGAAGTTGGAATGGGGACACCTCAGGTTCAAATTCAGATTCCTACTCCTGCTATTACCCCGGGAACTCCGGTTGGCTTCAATTCTCCAGCAACAATCCATCCACAAGTTCAGGGTCCAATTCCTCAGATTATCGGTCACTCACGTGACCCACACGTGACCCCAGCTGTGGTGTCGATGAATAATCTTCACTACGGTGTGAGTGGTTTTCCGCCGAATTACCCTGATGAAGCTAGAAGTCAGTACCAGATGTTAGAAGAAAGATTGAGAGCTGTTGAAGGAACAGGTTCCCAGGCTAGGAACGCCCATGAGTTATGCTTGGTCCCTAATCTAGTCCTGCCACCCAAGTTCAAAGCACCATTTTTCGACAAGTACAAAGGAGCAACCTGCCCGCGCAGCCATGTGACGATGTATTGCCGGAAGATGACTGCCCACGCCCGTGATGATAACCTGATGATACATTGCTTTCAGGAAAGCTTAGCTGGAGCTCCCCTTGAATGGTATATGCAATTGGAGCCAACTAATATCCGTTGTTGGAAGGATCTGGCGGATGCCTTTATCCATCAATACCAGTACAACAGTGATTTAGCCCCGGATAGGACCCAGCTGCAATGTATGTCTAAGAAGGATAATGAGACATTCAAGGAATACGCCCAGAGGTGGAGGAACCTCGCTGCACAAGTAAAACCCTCCCTGCTTGATAAAGAGATGGTCCATATGTTTATGGAAACTCTTCCCCCAGTGTTCTATGATCGTTTGGTCGGCAGCGTGGCTTCGAATTTCTCTGAGATGGTTGTCATTGGAGAAAGAGTGGAGAACGGCATGCGCAGCGGAAGAATAGCCCATGGCCCAACACCTCCTTCCCATCAGAAAAAGCCTTTTTCTGGTTCCCACAAGAAGAAGGAGGGAGAAACTAATGCAATCATCGGAGCTAGCGGTCCATCACACAACAATCCCCCACAAGCCATTCCAGTTTCTGCTCAGACGCCGCCTGCTCAGCCATTCCAGTCCAACAATCAGTACAGAAACTACAATGAAAAAAAGCCTGTTGTCTTTGAACCTATCCCCATGTCGTACACGGATTTGTTCAATTATCTCATTGCCAACAAGTTAATCAGCACTCGTCAGATGAAACCATATCAGCCTCCCTATCCCAGAGGGTATAATGCAAATGCTACCTGTGCCTTTCATTCTGGGGCAGTAGGTCATGTGGTGGAGGATTGTAAGGCGTTCAAGTACGTTGTGCAAGACCTGCTTGATGCAAAGAGTATATCATTTCAGCAACCTAATGTAACCACCAACCCGTTGCCGGGGCATGGTGGGCCCACTGCAAATGCCATTAATGATCAGGGTGGTCAGTACTTAATTAGGAAGGTGGAGTGCATTCGTACACCCCTGAGTATCATTCATGCTGCACTATGCCGTTGTGGTATCATCGAAGAAGGGTGTGCCAGAAGAGACATCTGCAATGACCCTTATTGTGTTGGGGCCTGTGAGAGCTTCAAACCCATCCTCCAAGAGCTGTTAGACAGACACCTGGTCCAGGTTGGGGTTCAGGAAAAGGAAGAAAGTGTATCTACTCTGCAATCAAACAACAGAGGTTTCAGGAGACCGGTTGAAATCCCTTGCAGTCTGAATTCAAGCTCGGTTGTGGCAAGACCTCTGACTGTTGTTATTCCGGTACCTGCTGCTACCCCTAGTAGAGAGACTAGGGTTATTCCCTGGAGCTGCAACGTGCAAATGCAAGCAGAGGTCCCTCAGGGCGTGTTGGATATAACTAACATTGCTGGGAGTAGTGGAATTACAAGGAGTGGAAGGATTTATGTTCCTGAAAATCTTAGAAAGGAACAATCAAAGGAAGCTGAAGAAAGGGCCCGTAAGGGAAAAGATAAGGAAACTGTGGAAGTTAGAGAAGTATCAGACAAAGAAGCTCAGGAATTTCTGAAAGTAATGAGACAAAGTGAATACCGGGTGGTGGACCAGTTAAATCAAACCCCGGCCAAAATCTGAATGCTTTCGTTGTTGCTTAGTTCCGAGGCACACCGAGCTGCACTGTTGAAAATCCTGAATGAAGCACACGTACCCCATGACATTACGGTCAACCAGCTTGATGGTATTGTTGGGAACATAGTGGCATCCAACTACTTGACCTTCACAGACGCTGAGCTACCTCCGGCGGGGAAGAATCACAATCAAGCCCTTCACATCTCTGTCAAGTGTGGGGACTACATGCTGGCCAGAGTGCTCATCGACAATGGCTCGTCATTGAATGTGTTGCCCAAGTCCACAATGGATAAGTTGGATGTGGATTGCTCATATCTGAAGCCTAGCTCCAACTTGGTTAGAGCATTTGATGGGTCTGTGAAAGAAGTTTTTGGAGAAGTAGAGGTGCCTTTGCAGGTGGGTCCTGAAGTGTTCTATGTCACATTCCAAGTCATGGATATAGCTTCCTCTTATAGCTGTCTGCTAGGACGACCTTGGATACATGCCGCTGGGGCAGTGCCATCTTCGCTCCATCAGAAACTCAAGTTTGTGGCCGAGGGCAAGTTGATAGTAATCTTCGGGGAGGAGGAAATGATGATAAACCGATCACCACCAGAATATTACGTTGAAGCAGCAGAGGAGTCTTTTGAGACTGCCTTCCAGGGATTGGAGATCTCAAATGCTATCTTTGTTGGGAGTGAGCCTCCCCAATTGAAGCCTAGGTGGTCCAAGGCGGACATGATGGTTGCAAAGGTGATGCTAGGATATGGGTATCAGGTTGGAAAAGGCCTGGGAAAAGCTGCTTAAGGAATTGTAGCACCCGTCCTGCTGAAAGGGAATACTGAAAGGTTCGGTATTGGGTACATCCCAAGCCCTGCAGACCGAGAGAGGCTAGCAGCTGATAGAAGAGAGAAATGGTTGGCAAAGCTCAGAGGAAGGACCCCCAACCAGGGAGGGATGGTCGTCGGTGATCTTAGGAACAACTTCCGAAGTGTAGGCATGCTGAACCCTGACCAGGTCAATGTGATTGAAGAAGATTCAGGCTCGGGTGATGGTGCTGTCGGCTTAGTGCGCCGTTGTGCTGCGAAAGAAAAGCTCCAGAACTGGGAGGCCCTAGATTTCCCTGTGTTTTTCAATTTAAAGTAATTTTTCTTTGTAATGCAAAATTCCTCGGCTCTGCCCAAGGCCTTGGGATATTTCATTCGGGCATGCATGTTTTCGTCAAACTTCATCAATGAATAAAATGTTATTTTGGAATTTTCAATAAAATTCTCTTTCTTCATCTCTCATTTGCGTGTCTTTTCTTTATTTTTATTCGCCACTCCATTTTAATGCAGATCGAATACAATTCTTGAAAGTAATAATGCCCATAACTCATACTGTGACTTTGATTACCCGGTTAACCAAACCGAGGAAGATGTTGAGGATGGTTGGGATACTCCTCCAGAAATTATGAGAATGGTAGAACAAGAAGAAAAGGTCATCAAGCCCCATGGGGAGCCCACAGAAATGGTTAATTTGGGTACTGAGGAAGATAGAAAAGAGATCAAGGTTGGTACCGCGATGGGGGATTGTGAACGTAAGAAGTTGATTCAGCTCCTGTTTGACTATGTTGACATTTTCGCATGGACTTACCAAGACATGCCGGGATTGAATACAGATATTGTTGAGCACAGATTGCCGGTAAAACCAGAATATCCTCCGGTAAAACAGAAATTGAGGCGAATGAGGCCAGAGATGTCCTTGAAAATTAGGGATGAGGTCAAGAAACAGCTTGACGCAGGGTTCTTAGCAGTGGCAAAATATCCTGAGTGGGTAGCCAACATCGTTCCGGTTCCCAAGAAAGACGGAAGGGTCCGGATGTGTGTCGATTACCGTGATTTGAACCGAGCAAGTCCTAAAGATGATTTCCCTCTGCCTCACATCGATGTTCTGGTGGATAGCACAGCGCAACACTCAATGTTCTCCTTCATGGACGGATATTCAGGTTACAACCAGATCAAGATGGCTCCAGAGGATATGGAGAAAACCACCTTCATAACCCTTTGGGGAACTTTCTGCTATAAGGTCATGCCTTTCGGATTGAAGAATGCCGGGGCAACTTATCAAAGAGCAATGGTGACTCTGTTCCACGACATGATGCATAAAGTGATTGAAGTTTATGTGGACGATATGATCGCCAAATCAAGGACCGATGAAGAGCATGTTGTTAACCTGCAGAAGCTTTTCGAGCGCCTCAGAAAGTACAAACTCAGGCTGAATCCCGCCAAGTGCACATTCGGAGTGAGGTCAGGAAAATTGTTGGGCTTCATTGTTAGCCAGAAGGGAATTGAGGTAGACCCGGACAAAGTGCGTGCTATCCTCGAGATGCCGGCGCAAAAAACAGAGAAAGAAGTTCGTGGTTTTCTTGGAAGGCTGAATTACATTTCCCGATTCATCTTCCAGTTGACCGCTACCTGCGAGCCGATTTTCAAACTGTTGTGCAAAAACCAAGAGTTGAAGTGGAATGATCAATGTCAAGAAGCCTTCGAGAAAATCAAGGTGTATCTTCAAAATCCGCCAGTCCTAATGCCACCTGTGTCCGGCAGGCCTCTTATTCTGTACCTTATAGTGTTGGACGATTCCATGGGTTGCGTACTGGGGCAACACGATGAGTCGGGGAAGAAAGAACATGCAATCTACTACCTGAGCAAGAAATTCACCGATTGCGAGACCAGGTATTCACCATTGGAGAAGACTTGTTGTGCCCTTGCCTGGGCAGCGCATCAATTGAGACAGTACATGTTGAGTCACACTACCTGGTTGGTGTCTAAGATGGATCCAATCAAGTACATATTTGAGAAACCTGCGCTCACAGGTAGAATTGCTCGTTGGCAAATGCTTTTATCAGAGTATGACCTCCAGCATGTCACCCAAAAGGCGGTTAAAGGCAGCACATTGGCAGAGTATCTGGCACATCAACCGGCTGAGGATTACCAGTCCATGCAATGTGAATTCCCAGATGAAGACATCATGGCATTGTTCGACGAAGGAAAATCCCAAGATGATGAAAGGTGGAGAGTACTGTTTGATGGTGCCTCTAACATGTGGGGGCACGGGGTCGGAGCAGTGTTGATCTCCCCGGACAATCGTTTCATACCATTCACGGCAAGACTGAGTTTCTACGTCACAAATAATATTGCAGAGTATGAGGCGTGCATCTTAGGCATACAAGCGGCCCTCGATTGGAAAGTCAAAAGGCTCGACGTGTCCGGGGATTCAGCTCTAGTTGTTCACCAAGTAAAAGGTGATTGGGAAGCAAGAAACCCTGATTTGATCCTTTACCGTGACTACATTCAAGAGCTAATCAAGCCCTTTGAAGAGATCACCTTCCAGCACATACCTCGCAATGAGAATCAACTGGCCGATGCCTTGGCCACTTTGTCTTCCATGTTCAACGTCAACTGTGACAGGAACTTGACGTGTGTCAGAGTCCAACACCGGGGTCTACCTGCTTATTACCATTGCATGGCAGTTGAAGAGGAATCAGGCAGTAAACCTTGGTACCATGACATCAAACAGTATATCACCAACAGAGAATATCCCCCCGGCGCTTCAGAAAATGATAAGAGAACACTCAGGAGGTTGTCAATGGGTTTCTTCTTGAGTGGAGACGTCCTTTACAAGAGAAACCATGACTTGATTCCCCTCAGATGTGTAACAAGGGAGGAATCAATAAAGATCATGCAAGATGTTCATGAGGGCTCATTTGGAATTCATTCCAGTGGGCACACAATGGCTAGAAAGATCCTGAGAACAGGTTACTATTGGCTGCAAATGGAATCTAACTGTTATAGCTTTGCAAGAAAGTGCCATAAATGTCAAATTTATGCAGATCACATCCATGTACCACCAACCTCTCTGAATGTCCTGAGTGCACCTTGGCCTTTCTCAATGTGGAGCATGGACATCATTGGTCCTATTGAACCCAAAGCTTCAAATGGCCATCTTTTCATCCTGGTTGCTATCGACTACTTCACCAAGTGGGTAGAGGCTGCTTCTTATCCCAATGTAACAAGTTCAGTGATTGCTAAGTTCATCAAGAAAGATTTGGTTTGCCGCTACGGCCTTCCGAACAAAATCATCACAGACAACGGCAGTAATTTGAACAGCAAGGTGATGAGGGACTTATGCAAGGACTTCAAAATCCAACATCACAACTCTTCTCCCTACCGTCCGAAGATGAATGGGGCAGTTGAGGCAGCCAATAAGAATATTAAGAGGATAGTACAGAAAATGGTAGTAACTTACAAGGACTGGCATGAGATGCTCCCCTTCGCCTTGCATGGGTACAGAACCTCGGCGCGTACATCTACAGGGGCAACCCCTTACTCGTTGGTTTATGGGTCAGAAGCTGTTCTCCCCATTGAGGTTGAAATACCCTCGCTGCGGGTATTGATGGAGACCAAATTAGAAGAAGCAGAGTGGGTTCAGGCTCGTTTTGACCAATTGAATCTCATTGAAGAAAAGCGAGTAGCCGCCTTGTGCCATGGTCAGCTGTACCAACAGAGGATGATGAGGGCTTTTGACAAGAAAATCCGTCCTCGGGAATTCCAAGAAGGAGACCTCGTGCTCAAACAGATCTTGCCAATCCAGACGGATCCCCGTGGCAAATGGGCTCCCAAATACGAAGGACCTTATGTGGTGAAGAAGGCATTCTCCGGAGGGGCATTAATTCTTGCAAACATGGATGGAGATGAAATCCCAAATCCAGTGAACTCAGATGTGGTAAAGAAGTACTATGCCTAAAGAAATAGACAGAAAAAGAGAAAGATGAGCCAAGTAAAGTTTAGCTCGCTAGGTCGAAAACCCGCAAAGGGCGGCCTAGGCAAAATCAGAGCGACCTGGTGGATTGAAAACCCGCAAAGGGCGATCCAGGCAAAAATTAGGGTCAGAAAACTTGGACTTGAAAAAAGAAAGGCAACTAGCACTCCCGAAGATTTGGATAAGGGGTTGATCAAGGTCACAAGTATGAACGGTGGGCACCGTTACTTCAAGGATAGAATCACAGGATCTGTTCCTTTTTCTTGTATTTTATCAGTTTAGAATAAAGATTGCAATTGTACTTTCAACTGGCGTGACTTTCTGCACGACCAGTTTCCATATCAGTAAAAGTCCAACTTTTCTTTCATATGTGTGCTTTTCGTGTCTTTACTTTCATTTATTCAGTTTCTTTCAAAATAATGATTTTATGATTGATGAAATTGAATTGCAAAACATGTGCATACATTCAGAGCATTACAGATTATTACGAAATCTTTGAAAATCACAAAAGGAAATGGTTTCCCAGAATGGGTAAAGTTGCAAAAAAAAACAGTCACATGCACTGCCACCTTAAAAATAACAAGATCATTGCAAACCAGCGCGCAACCCTTGCGTTATCACCATCCTGGAACGGTCTTCGTGTCAAGTGCCACAAGTCCCGCGGATTGATTTAACCAGCAAAAAAAAAAACATTTTCATATCATTCATCATTCCTATATCATCCATGTCGTCAAACAGTAGAGCATTATACTTTCATATTCGCATCCCAGAAGGGCGAAAGGATACAGAAGAAAAAGAAACAGAAGAAAAAGAAACAGAAGAAAAGAAAAAGAAAAAGGAAAATCAAACAGAAAAAACCTCTCACCAAATCAATCATTGCATCCATGTGCATCCCAGCATCAAGAGCCTGCATTCCATGCATCATTCAAAGCTTCCCAATTTTCAAAAAGAAACTCAGTTGCTTTGGACTCGTTAGTCCCCAAAATTTTCAAAAAGTCAGTTACTTTGGACCAATGGGTCCCCGAAATCTCATTTTCAGAAAATCATCATGGCACCGAGTTAGTGAACTCCATCAGCACAGAGTTAGTAAACTCCCACAGAGTTAGTGAACTCCTTCCACAGATCACAACGTCGCGTACGAGCGCGCGGCAGATCCTACAGACTTCGTTAAGTCCATCGGATTAATTGTGTCAACCTAAGGCATAGCGTAGATCCATTGATCATATCAGTTCCGGACCTGATATTGATCGGCCGCTCGAAAAGGCCACCCCCAGAGCTCGGACTCGACGAGAGTCCGTTAAAAGGTTTTAGGCAACCTCCGAATTCCCCAATTTACGGCACTTCCCATTTACTGCTTTCATTTACTGCTTTACGCAATTTACTGCTTTCTCGTCGACGCGACAAGTGTTGACTCTCTCTCTCTCAAAAGAAGAGAGATATAAGAAAGGAAACAAAAAAGAGAAAAAAGAAAAGGAAAATTTGGGTTTCTCTAAGTAGACAAAATTGGTATCATTTCTGAATTCTTTATTTCTATTTTGCCTCGGAATATGTTTCGGCCAATTCATATTCCTTGGTAAAATCCAAATAAAGAGGGGCAGCTGTCATACCCTAATTTTGTCCGCCTAGGTTTAAAACCCTAATTTTCCGCAAAAAAATAAATAAATTGAGAAGTGTGGTTTTATTTTGAAGAGTGAAGAGCATTGTGCATGCATTTTTGGGTTTTAAAAGTCATTCTAGGGCTTTTAAATTCATTGTTAGAGTGGAAATGCATTTGTTGTTAAAAAACAAGGTTTTTAGGGCAAAAGGGTATTTTGGTCATTGTCAAAAATAAGATAATTTCTCATCAAAAATCATTGTGCAATTTTAGAGAAATTTATTTGAGGCAAAACATTTTTGGTCATGTATGTATGTATGCGCATGCATGCATACATTGTGCACAACATTTCAAAAAGGATCAAAAGGGAATATTCTACAAAAAGTTCCAAGATGTGATTTTTATGACATTTTTGGTCATGGTGATCACATAAAATGGCATATTCCTCAAGATACCTTGTATGTGGCTCAAAGTGGTGTATTTTTGTACAATTATCTTGAAAAGAATAATCAAAAACAAAAGGAAAAGGGAATGGTCTCATAGTAGTACAATAGTACAATTGCCAACTTGCAAAACTTGGTCACCAAGGACCCCTCCCAATGTGTGTCGCCTATCCCTCTCATTCCCTCTCATATTTTCATTTTTTGACCTCAATCCATGTGTGATTCAATCCTCACCCTCCATTCAAATTTTAGATGCAATCCTAGGGTGAGATGAGATGCACAATGACCTAACTACCCTTAAACCTAATTGCTTTCTATATATACCCTATTAACCTCACCTCACAAGGGAGAAAGCTTTTGGCCTCACCATTCACTCATAGACCCTAGCACACAACTCCCTCCTCACCTTCTCTCCATTTATGCGCCACCCCCTCTCCCTTCTCTCTAACTCACTTCTTCATTTCTCATCTACCCACACACATTCAATCCATCTTCCAAGCCTAAACACTAATTTTCAACCATCAATCCTTCATAAAATCACACAAAAGTTCAAGATCAAGGGTCATTTTTTGGAGATTGAAGACCAAGCTTGAAGATAAGTTGATTTGGTTGATTGTTTCTTCATCTATTGTGTTTATTTGGATCTCATCTTAAGGTATGTGATTCCTAGACCCCTTCTCTTGTAAATCCTTGCATAAAGTCATCATTTCTTGCATATTTGTGAGATTTCCACATCCAAAATGTAGATCCTCTCTTTTAACTTTATTTTTATGCTTGTACATATGTTAATCTCATGAATCTTTGTTTTGATGCTTTGATTTTGGGGTTATATGCATGATTTTGTTGTTTTAATTGAAATAAAATGTTATTTGCTTTGATAATAATTTCGCATGCTTCAAATAAATATGTGTTTTATGATTTTTGTTGGTTCTCATGGTTGAATCTTGTGAATAAATGTATCTATGTTTTGGTTATGTCATTCGCTTGCTTGATTTGGTTGACTTGTTGAAATAAATTGATGATTGGCCATGTATGTATTTCGCATATTTTGAGATAATTTGGTTTGATGTTGATTTTTGGGTGTTTGTTTGCTTAATCTTATAATTATTTGAATATGAACCATGATTGTGAGCTTTTGTGGCAAAAGGAATGGTTACAAGATGTAAATCTTGATTTCCTTCGGCTATTTGGTTCGCATATGTTCAATAATTAGGTTTTAATATTTGATTTGATGCCTTTTGAGGTTCAATCGTACAATTGCTTGGAAATGAACCTTGATTGTGAATTTGGGTCGCTTAAAGGAATGGTTGCAAGATGTGTATCTTGATTTCTTCGGGCTAAAAGGTTCACATACTAGGGTTTATGAATTGATTTTGTTAAATTACTTGTTTAAACTTGCAAATATTCAAACCTATGTTGTTAATTGTGAAATTTGTGATTTGAGAAGATGAATTTGGGTTTTGGTTCATTTATGGTCCACAAATGATCTTGGGTTATGCTAAGTTGGCAAGAGATAGGTTACTTTAACCTTGATGCCTGTGCTTGTAAGCATTTAAAAATTCAATTCCCATTTGATGTGCTTGTGAAATGTGAGCAAAAAGGGGTCTATAAACAATTGAATTTGCGCACATGATTGGTCTCCAATGACCTTGATGCATCCTCAAGTTTAATCATGCTTTCTTTGCTCTTTGAGTTTATTGTAAATTGTTGTTTGAAGCTTGTGAAGTTTTTGCAAAGGATAGACCGCTTGGAGTCTTGATACACTTTCCATTTCTCAATCGGCAAAAGATAGGTTCATTTAACCTTGATGCACATGCATTTTGCATATTCATGCATTCTTACCTATTCTTGCATCCTTGCCTACTCATGCATTCTTGAATTGAAGCTTGGTACTCCATGCTTGATATACTTGTTTATGTGCTTGTGGTGCATTAAAATGTTGAATTGGTGTTCACAATTTGCTTGTTTTGATTTCCACCAATTGTTACTCGTTAGTAACTCTCCAAAACTTCAAAACCATGTTGCATACAAAAAACAACTTGTTACTCGTTAGTAACGTTCCAACTTCAAAACATTTTTTTTTGCATTTACATAATCATTGATAAACAACTTCACTTCTTCTCAAAACAATTCCAAACTATTTTTCACAAATCAAACTTTGTTGAGGATAATGCGAAGCCTTTGCTTGCACGATTGTCAACAATGGGGTGCTAGTGGTGATCACTTGGAGTCTTTGCTCAATTGATTATCATGAACACTCATTTTTCAAAAGAACTCTCATTTCACAAATTAAAAACTTTGTTGAGGATAATGCGAAGCCTTTGCTTGCACGATCGTCAATAATGGGATGCTAGTGGTGATCACTCGAAACCTTTGTTGTTTGATCACTGTGAACATTCAATTTTCACAATTAAACAACTAAAAAATAAAAACCTTTTCTCGACAACCGAGAACTACGTAAGCTTTGAATTCTCCATCGCACTGGGAGATACGTAGGAGCAGGTCACATTCCCGTCAAGCACGACAAATGAAAACCATTTTCTTTTCAAAAAAACAAACCCTTTTCCAAACCAAGGCAATTTCTAAAAACAAAACAATTTTCGAAAACAAGAACTACGTTGCTTTGATTCCCTCCCTAGGATACGTAGGCACGGTGCCCTCCCGTCAAGCGCAAAAGATTAAATTTTCCTTAAGTTTTTCCATAAAGTAAGGAGAGATAAAGAGAGATAAAAACAAAGCATTTCTTAAATCAACCTTTTAAATCACACGTCAAATCGAGGTTCCCTTTCAGTAGAAAGGATGTGTGGGGTGCTCGTACCTTCCCCATGCATAACCGACCCCCGAACTCAAATCTCGTGGTTCCAAGGACCATTGTCTTTCAAGAAAGGTTTTTTTCAATGTTTTACCTCTAAAAAAATATTGGTGGCGACTCCAATTCATGTTGTGCGAGGAGAAATCCCTCCAAAGGATTTTTCGGGGTGCAACACCATCATCTGACTATAGATCCGAAGGCAAAGTGGGTGGCTCAGAAGAGAAGAATCCAGAAAGGAGACAAGGCTGAAGTGGCAACTAAGGCTGTAGATGACCTCATAGAGGCAAACTTTGTAAAGGAAATCAAATATACCACATGGTTGTCTAATGTAGTCTTAGTGAAAAAATCTAATGGAAACTGGTGAATGTGCGTTGATTATACTGATCTTAATAAGGCATGCCCAAATGATGCCTTCCCCGTCCCCAACATTGATAAATTAGTTGATTGCGCCTCCGGATTTCACTTACTATCTTTTATGGACGCTTACTTGGGATACAATCAGATCCCGATGTACCCTTCTGACCAGGAAAAAACTGCCTTCATGACGTATAAAGGATATTTCTGCTATCGCATAATGCCCTTCGGACTCAAGAATACCAGGGTCACTTACCAAAGAATGATGTACAAAGTATAATTAGATGGGACATGTGATTAAGAATCAGAATGATATACAAAGTATTCAAAAATCTGATCTTGATCACATCAAAGATTTGGAAGAAGTTTCTGCCGAGGTACAAAAGAACAATATGAGACTCTACCGGAAGAAGTGTACCTTCTGTGTCCGAGCAAACAAGTTCATTGGGTTCTACCTCACGGAACGTGGCCTAGAGGCCAATACCGACAAGTGCAGGGCAGTGACCGAGATAGGATCACCTTCTACAAAGAGGGAGATCCAAAAGCTTACTTGCATAATTGCAGCCCTGTCCCGCTTCATCTCCAAAGCGGCAGACAAGTGTCTACCATTTTTCAAATTACTTAGAAAGGAGGCGGAATTCAATTGGACTGAGGAGCACGAGTTCACACCTAATCAACTTAAGTCCACGCTTTCCGAACTGCCCATACTTACTCGTTAGGAAGAAGGGGAAACCCTATACTTATATTTAGCTATTGCTGACGAAGCGCTGAGTGTGGTACTGGTACGGGAAACTAACTCTGGTCATAAGCCAGTCTAATTCATGAGCAAGGAAATGCAAGGGCCAGAATCGAGATACCAGAAGGTGGAGAAAGTCGCCCTGGCGCTAGTCATTGCGTCCAGGCGCTTAAGACCTTACTTTATAGCGCACCAGGTAGTTGTCCGTACTGATTAACCAATCGCAGATCCTTCATCGCCTAGACTTATCAGGAAGAATGATAAAGTGGGAAATCGAGCTCTCTAAATTTGGGATCAAGTATGAGTCGAGGCTGGCCACGAAAGCTCAGGTCTTGGCCGACTTCGTTGCTTAATTGACTCACTCCTCACAAGAGGAAAACAGGAAGATAACATGGACCCTGCATGTGGATGGATCCTCGAACAACAAAGGAAGTGGAGCCAGCCTGATATTGGAGAACCCAGAGGGGATAATGATTGAGGTGTCTTTGACCTTTTCATTTTCCACCTCCAACAATCAGACAAAATATGAAACATGTATAGTCGGTTTGCAGCTTGCTCAAGACTTTGGGGCTACACGAGTAGGGTGATCCTAAGGGGACTACGACGGATCCTAAAGGGACTACGACGATGACTCAATAAGGCAAAAGGCAAATGGCCAGAGGAATTACCCTATGTTTTGTGGGCCTATCGGACCATCCTACACTCTTCAATCGGAGAATCCATGTTCTGTCTTGCCTACGGGATCGAGGCTGTCATACTGGTAGAGATAGGGGAGCTGAGTTGGAGAACTGAACATCCAAATCCATCAGAAGTCAACGAGCAAAGAGTTTGCGAAGAGTTAGACCTGGTGGAAGAGTTGAGAAGCCAGGCCGCGCTCCAAGAGACTGTGATCAAGCAGAGAATGGCAACCAGGTTCAACGCTAAGGTTGTCCCTAGAAATTTTAGACTGGGCGATCTAGTCCTACGAAGGGTAGACGTCAGTTTGAAAAACAGAGCTCAAGGAAAGATGGCACCCAAATGGGAAGATCCCTATCAAGTAATAGCAGAAACTGGAAACGACCCCTTCAAGCTCGAGACTTTGAACAAGGAGTTGATCCCCAGAACATGGAATTCAGACAAGCTGGGAGCTTTCGTTGTTTAATCAATATCTTCTCTGAATGTGAAGAACTAATATGATTGTATCATTGAGCCTTACATCGAAATGAATTGAATGTTTTCACAAATTCATTTGTCTTGCAATCTTTTTTGTTACGTATAGGATAACGAGCCCGGCTCTAATTCAAGCGCATGGGACTGACCGACCAGCTCTGAAAGCTTGATGATAAAAAGGGGGCGGCATGAGATCGACGCTACGATCATTTGCGCTTCCCTATAAACTGGGGCGTGATTCCTTTGGCTCGCTTCATTTTTCGACTATAGGCGTGTTGCGACCTCGTTGGAACTATTTCAGTCCAGGCCAAGTCCCGGTAAACTGTTGCCAAGGGTGAACTTCATTATAAGCTGGCCATGGTTGTCACAATCGGAACGAGTTCAATCCGAGCCGAGTCCCGGTAAACAATTGCCAAGGGTGAACCTCTTTACAAACTGGCCATGGAGGTCACGACCCCTGAGGGCGAGATCCTCACCCAACTGGTGTCATTTGAAGTCGCACTAAGTCAAGGTTCGAAGTTCGACTTAATGAAAAAGGACTTTGATGACTCACGAGTTGGGTGAGGATCTCGCCCTCTCTCCCTGTGAAGAGGAAGATCTCACCCTCCCTCTCAAAATAGGAGGGGATCTCACATTCTCTCTCTCTCTCTCTCTCTCTCTCTCTCTCGGAAGATCTTGCCGTCCCTCCCAAAGTAGGAGGGGTACTCACCCTCTCTCTCTGAGAAGAGGAAGATCTCTCCCTCCCTCTCAAAATAGGAGGGGATCTCGCCCTCTCTCCCATTTTTGGTGAGGATCTCACCCTCTCTCACTTTGAGGTGCAAGATCTCGTTCTTGTCTATTTTGCAGGCCATAACTTTGGTTGTGGTTGTCCGATTGAGGCGTGCGAGCATGCGTTGGAAAGCTAAGAAGTAGAGCTACAATTCTTAATTTGAGATTGAATCCCAATTCAGATGTCTTGAAGGTCTAAACTGCAATGTCTCTCTATTCCTCTTATTTTTGGAAGGGATCTCGTCCTCTCCCACATTTTTGGAGGGGATCATACCCACGAGGAGTGAGATCTCGCCCTCCCCAATATTTTTGGAGGGCATCTCGTCCTCTCTCGTTTTAGGAGGGGATCTCTCCCTATCTCTCTTATTTGTGGAGGGGCTCTCGCCCTCTCTCGCCAGGAAGAGCAGGATCTTGCCCTCCGTCTTGTTTTGGGGAGTATCTCGCCCTCCCTCAAATTTTGGGTGAGGATCTCGCCCTCCCTCTCTCTTTATTTTGACAATGTTCAAGTTCGCGTGTGGTAAAACAAAACCAGCGTTGAAACGACATTAATAATTCAAACAACATTAACAATTCAATTAAAAGAGAGTACCAAAGCAACGATCACCATGGAGATGGCCGGGTCCTAAAAGTACATAATTATAAACCAACCGAGGTCATCCCAATTCAGCAAAGTTATAAAGAAAGTACATAACTACATGAAGTTCAAAACTCTTGGCACAATCAAGGTGAAAATGGTGCAATGACATCGAAGTCGGTCTTGTTTGCATGAAACTTAACAATTCTCCCACCATGAACTTTTTGCTCAATCCCGAAAATTGAGGATCCACATGCACCTCCGGATACAAGCCAAACACCTGGTCTAGGCAGTTCTGAAAGGCATCCTTAGAAATGTCCACTGCCTTGCGCACCACTTCAGTCACCTACAACTTCACATCGTCTCTTTCCTTCTTCACTTCCTCGAGATCTTGGTGAACAGAGTAATTGTAAGTTTTGAGCTCTCTAATCCTCTTCTCAGCATCCAGAACCTTTATCTCTGCGGTTTTCTTAGCAGTGACAGCTTCAACATGTTCCTTTTGGAGATGCTCGAGGCTAGTTGAAGCTTGTGCAGGGCCTTTATGAAGTACATCATTCTCCAGGCGAAGACGATCCCGTTCCTGCTCCGTTTCTTTAATAAGAAAGTCATCGGGATGAAATGCTAATTCTCCCTCTCGATAAAAAATGTCGAATCCAAGAAGAGTACCTGTATCATGGCTCGCCGCCCCGGTCTTCCACTTCATTACCCTAAATACATAAATAGGAGTATTAAAGATTTTGTATTTATTTCAGTTTTCACCATACTGAAGTAAGTTTTCAAAGTAATATGCAACACAATACATATAATTAACATACTGCATTAAGTTTTCAAATTAATATGCAACGTAATACAATAAAATGAACTATATTAACAATATGTTTTGGTTACAATTTTAAAATACATATGTTATATGTTACATTAGAAAATTAAATAAATAATAGTAATATGTATTTGATGTACCAATGACATTGTTTTTTTTATCAGAATTCGAGTTTAGAATTATATTATTGTTAATCAGTTTAGAATATTTAATATATTATTTTATATCAGTTTACAAAAAATATTATTGTTAAAAAAATTATATTATTTTATATCAGTTTAGAATATTTAATATATTAAGTAATGCTATTAATTTATGTATTTTTGATTGACATTAAAAATTAAATAATTAATAGTAATATATTCGTTGAAAACAATTTTATACTTACAATTTAAATCCTCAATATATACTAATTTGAATAACTAATATATATATAGGTAAAATTACACCAGATGACCTTTAAGTTATTTACTTGTAACAAGTTGGCCCTTTAAGTTTTTTTTGTAACAAATAGGCCCCCTATTTTACTAAATGTGCAATTTTGGTCCACATATTTTACTAAATGTGCAATTTTACTAAATGCACTTTTGGTCCCCCTATTTTACTAAATGTGCAATTTTGATCCCCCTATTTTATTTTGGGCAATTTTGGACCCCCTATTTTACTAAATGCACAATTTTGATCCCCCTATTTTATTTTGGGCAATTTTGGTCTCCTTATTTTATTAAATGCGCAATTTTGAGCTCCCTATTTATTTTTGTGCAAATTTGGTCCCCCTATTTTCGAAATTTTTGCAATATTGCCTAAATTGAAAATTTCAACTCTCAAATGTTGATGCCAACATTTTAATTGACATTGCACTTAACTAAGCCTACTTGACATACCACCTAATTTATTTTTTTAAAAACATTTACTTCGGTTTTATTAAATATTTATTTTAAATAATTAATTATTTTCATATTTTAAAAAATAGAAACTTATTTAATTATTTCAATTGAATAAATTAGTTTTATATTTTAAAATATAACATAAAATAAATAAATTATTTTTATATTTTATATCTTAAAAAATAGAAAATAGATGAGGCGGTCCACCTATTTAAATATTTTAATTTATATTATAAAATAAAAATTATAGAAATCGTTTATTTATTTTAAATAATTTAATAGTTTTCTATTTCTAAATAAATATTTAACTATTTAAAAATATAAAAATAGCTTATTTTTTTATATAATTAAATATTTTTAATTTTTAAAAAATATTTAACTATTTAAAATATAAAAACATTTTCTTTTCTTTTAAATAATATAATAATTTTCTATTTTGAAAATAATTTACTATTTAAATTTATAAATATAAAATAGCTTATTTAGTTTATGTAATTAAATAATTTTATATTTTTTATAGGCTAAATTATACCAGAGGTCCTTTAAGTTATTTAATTGTAACAAGTTGGTCCTTTAAGTTTTTTTCATACCACTTAGGTCATTCAAGTTATTTTATTGTAACAAGTTGGTCCTTTAAGTTTTTTTGTACCATTTAGGTCCTCTAAGTTATTTAATTGTAACAATTTGGGGCTGAAAAATGTAAGTTATTTGGAGTTTAAAAGTTACAATTAAATAACTTAAATGACTAACTTGTTACAATTGAATAACTTAAAGTACCTAAGTGGTAAAGAAAAAAATTAAAGGGGGATAGGGGGACCAAAATTGTTCAAAAAAAAGTATGGGGCTCAAAATTGCGCATTTAGTAAAATAAGGGGATCAAAATTGCCCAAAATAAAATAGGGGTACCGAAATTGCATATTTAGTAAACTAGGGGGACCAAAATTGCCCAAAATAAAATAGGGGGATCAAAATTGCACATTTAATAAAATAGGGGGACCAAAAGTGCATTTAAGCCTTAATAGTAATATACTTACAATCTAAATCCTCACCCAGGGGTGTGGATGTTGAGCGGTTGGGGCTCATCCTCCTTTAACCAAGTGTCGAGGGTTTGATCCTCGCCTTGGGTATGGAGCAGCCTTGGACCAGCTGTCCCACCCTTCGAGGTGCCTCCAATCCAGCGAGGGGATTAGTCACCGCGTTCGGCGGTGGATACGCTGGTCTCGACAAAAAAAAAATCCTCAATCAAAGAATAGTAATATAGAATATCTGATTTGTTTTCTTTTTTGACCAAAATATCTGATTTGTTTTGTAAACATGTTATACTCAATTCATATCAAATTATCATCCCATTAATGTTATCCTATGCCATAAATATATCATCAGGTCTATTTAACACCTTGCTTGACCACCACACAATAATACAAATTTAATTCCCAAATAGTTTATAACTAATGGTTAATAATTTTTATAAAATTAGTATTATATTGAGGATAACCACATAAAGTTTTTTTTTGACAAAGGAAAACTCATATCATTCATAAGAGGAAATACAAGTGGGAATACAATAAAAAACGTGGGAGCTAGCATAAGACGTTGCCGCTCTAGCTAGAGTATGAGCAATGTTACGGTCGGTTTCTCTGGATGAGAAAGGACCGAACGTGTGTTTTTGAGTGTGTTTGAGAGTCTAAGTTGAGAGAATGAATGTGGGATCCATTTATTGGCCTCAGTGGGCAGTTTATATATTACACTATACATAAATGCTAATTAATACATAATTATGGCCGAGTTGACCGTTACAGACAGGGGAGGGAAATCAGGGATATTTCCCCTCTGATTGCGCCTCATTCCTTTTTGGGGAGGGCGCGGCTTGACCTCGGAGGCCGACCTGTTTCTTTCTGGGCAAAGCCCTTCAAGAACCGAGCAAATGTACTAGCCGGGTAATCTTGGCCGGAACAGAGCCCTTCGAGCGGCGAACGCGTAGCGCGAAGTCGTTCAAACAAGTGGAGCTCGGTTTTGAATAGCCCTTCAGTGTGTTTGGACTTGGTGCTTTGACGCCTAGCTCTTTGGTCTTGGGGAAGTTCCGAGTGCTTGTGTGTTACTTGGCCGGTGACTTGACGTTTCTTGATTTTTGAAGTTATTGATGGGACTTGATGTCTAGATTTGATGTGCTGACCACTCGACCTTTGACTGTTGAATGCATCGGTCTTCGCGTTTGACTCGTCGTTTCTGGTGCCCTCATAAGTGTGGGTACAGTAGCTGTCTTTGGGCCTCTTTATATAGAGGTGGAGTGTTCTTTCGTTCAGGCATTCTAGGGTGCTTTTCTGTCCTCTTCTTTCTTTGTCCAAGTCTTTATCGTACAAGCGGCTTGTTGTTCTGGTGGGAGCTCCGCCCTGCTGTGGTGGTGGCTCTCTGGTTCTTCAAATTTTGGATCTTCGTCGGCGCTTCTTTGCTGATGGTCCTCTGCCCAAGTGATACCCCTTTTCGGGGGCGCTCAGTGAACTCGAGTTACTTCCCCCAACTGGAGCATTTTCAGGTTATTGCTGGGGGAAGAGTCCTCTTCGAATGTTCTCCCGCGGGTCTGGTGTTCCCAATGGAGAGACCATTTGTTTTAGGGTAGCTCCCAGTCTTCTTCTATTGCTCGGAAAAGCATCTGAAGGCTTCAGTGTTAGTGTCCCCATCAGCCGCGAATTGCTCAGCACTATCAACTTCAATGCCAATACTGGGAGCGTCGTTGACATTCTCAGCAGAATCTTCTTTTGTTCTTTCAACGCGCCACCATCTTCGTTGCCCTGTGGGTTCTGCAAGGGTAAAAGGAGCCGAGGAAATATGTTTCTGTCATTAGTTTGTAACATATGTAATTTTTCACTTTTTCTTCTTTTGCGAGATTGATGTAACCTCTACGTTTGCTATCTAATGAAATATCGCTCGGTTTTATGGGTCGTGCCCGACCGGGATCTTCGTTGGTTTGGTTTATTATTTTTGACGCTCGAGATATCAGTGTATCCCGCTTCGGTGTCGCTTCTTAGAATTTCATGATTAGAATGTCCGTGCATCCAGCAGGGGGCCGCCCTGCTGGGAATATGTTTGTTTCGGCCAAACGGTCGGTTTTGAGCCGTGCGTTTGGTGCCCAACAGTGAACTTCGATTTTATCCAGCTTTCACCTATCGGGACTTGTTATTCCTTCTTAGAGCAACATTGACCTTTTGGTTGTGTTGAGGCGCCCCGCCCGGCTTTGCCTTTTTGTCTAAGAAGATTCCTCACAGCGCAGCAAATGCGTTAGTTTCGCTTAATTACCGTGAGGTTCGCCCAAGGGTGGGGCGGAGGCTCGTCAGCCCCGCCTATTGCCTGTTGGGACTTGTTTGTTTTGCCCAAAAGTAACATCGAGGCGTTGCTCGGTCCTTACCGCTTCGGGACATTTGTCTGGGATTGTTGGGTGCATTCTAAAGTTTTGTGCGAAAGATCACTTCATTGATACTTTGGAGCGTACATGCTTTCTTGCGGCCTTTATTCAGGCGTTACAAAACTAGGGGTGTTCACGGGTTGGTTTGGATGGATTTTGACTAAATCCATTATCCGAACCATTCATTTTTAATCGGTTTGGGTTGGTTTGGATTTTGATTTCTTTTTTATAAAATCCGAACCAAACCAATACAATATTGAATGGGTTGGTTCAGATTGGGCTCGCGGGTCATGTTTTAAAACATAAAATTCGACACTTTCTTATAATAGGCACCAAAACGAAACTAAATCATAATTTAAAACTACATCCAATCCAAATTCTAAAGTGTCTTACAACATAAACGCAAAATAAGACAATAGAAAGTCCAAGGATACATCTTGTGCTTTTAAACACAAAATACGAAAATAGAAAGTCTAAGCACGTTTCAACGTGGCTCCAAAAACAAATTGCTTCTTGCTCAACCCAACCAAGCCATAATCCTGAAATCAGTGTTGCATACCTACTTCATTTCTTCGCAAAGATATCTTTAAATGTCTTAGCATGTTACTAATTCCATGAGTGTTTCAATTTGCTCTATATGTTTTCTTACAGTACCTACAAATGGCATTGCTCGGGCAGTGGGTTGGTTCGGATTTACCCAAACCACTGAACACCCCTATACAAAACAGTACATTATTGTTATTTCTAGCTATAGTAGAACCAGATATTTGTGGCGTTCCATGACCTGGGAATGTTTCCACCGTTCAGTTTCTCTAGCTTGTACGCCCGTTTGCCGATCACTTCTTTGATTCGAAACGGGCCGTCCCAGTTTGGAGATAGCTTTCCAACTGCTCCGGTTGTGACGGTGTGCTTGACCATGAGGTCGCCCGGCCTAAATTCTCGTGGCCTCACTTTGGTGTTGAATTTTTTGGCGGTCCTTTGTTTGGCGGCTTCTTCCTTTACTTTTGCCATTGCACGAACTTCGTCTAGCAGGTCGAGTCGGTCCGCAATTGCTCTTCGTTGGATTCCTTTTCAGTTAGTAGCCTTCTAGGACTCGGCTCTAGGATTTCCACAGGGATCATGGCGTCGCTCCCGTATGTGAGCTTCAAGGGGGTTTCTCCAGTTGTTGACTGCACAGTGGTGTGGTAGGACCAAATCACCGAGGGAAGCTCTTCGGCCCAATTGCCCAGGGACTCTTCTAGTCGTTTCTTCAAGCTGTTCAGCAGTATCTTGTTGGCTGATTACGCCTGACCGTTCGTCTGTGTGTGCTCCACTGAGGCGAACACTTGTTGGATCTTCCATGTTGCGCAGAACTCGGCCACCACTTCTGAAGCAAATTGGGTCCCGTTGTCAGTTATGATGGTTTTTGGGACTCCGAATCTGCATATTAGTTTCTTCCAGTAGAACTTCTTTACCCTTTGAGTAATGATCGTAGCCACTGGGTCGGCTTCGATCCACTTAGTGAAGTAATCAACAGCTACTATTAGGTACCTCACCTGTCCGGTTGCTGGTGGGAATGGTCCTAGGATGTCAACTCCCCATGTGATGAACGGCCATGAGGGCGAGATGGCCTGCAGGTAGGTGGGGGGAGCTCTAGGGATGTTGGAGTGGCACTGGCATTTGTCACATTTCATCACGAAGTCCATGGAATCTTGCCTGATGGTTGGCCAATAGTAACCGGTTCTTGTGATTTTGGCCGCTAGGGCCCTACCGCCGATGTGGCTTCCGCAAACCCCTTCATGTATTTCTCGGATGATTTCTTGTGCCTGGCTAAGGGTTACACATTTGAGCAGCGGTGTTGAGAACCCCCTTTTATAGAGCTTGGATCCGAGCAGAGTGTATTTGCTGGCTATTCTTGACAGTGTCCGTATTTCTTCCTCCGTTGCTTGAAGCTCCTCGCCTATTAGGTAGGTTATGATGCTGGTCATCCAGCAGTTGTCTCCTGCTTCTGTTGTGAGGACTTGAACTTCGTTAATGCTTGGTTGTTGGACAGTTTCTTGTATGACCGTTCGGTTGTTACCGGGCGCTTTGATGCTAGCCAGCTTGGAGAGTATATCTGCTCTACTGTTCTGCTCCCTTGGTTCATGCGTCAACTTGAAGGTTTTGAACTTTTCTTTCAGTTTCTGTACTTTCTCCCGATACTTTGCCAGCATCTCATCTCTGGTGGTGAAAGTTCCCGTGACCTGTCCGGTGATTAATAGTGAGTCGCTTCTTGCCTTTAAGTTTTCTACGCCGACTTCCGCAACTAGGGTCATTCCTGCGATCAAGGCCTCGTACTCGGCTTGATTGTTGCTTGCCTTCCACCCGAATCTCAGGGATTGCTCCAACAGCACTCCATTCGGTCCTTCGAGGGTTACTCCGGCGCCGCTCCCCCTTAGGATTGAGGAGCCGTCGACGGAGAGGACCCAGGTTTCTTCTTCATTTTCTTCGGTTCCTTTATTTACTAGTTCTGCTGCGAAGTATGCTAGTGCTTGTGCCTTGATCGGTCCTCTTGGTTCATACTTGATGTCATATTCTGACAGTTCGACCGACCAAGCTACCATCCTGCCTGCTAGGTCCGGCTTGCTGAGAACTTTTTTGACTGGAAGGTCTGTCTTGACTATTATTTGGTAACTTTGAAAGTACTGCCTCAGCTTTCTGGCGGCCAAGACTACTGCATATGTTGCTTTCTCGATTTTTGATATCTTGCCTCCGCTCCCTGCCACACCCTGCTTACGTAGTAGATGGGGCGTTGCTGTTTGTCTTGTTCTTGGATCAGCACTGCACTCCATGCGTTTTCTGAGATAGCCAAATAAAGCAACAGCGGTTCTCTTGATTTTGGGGCTGTCAGAATGGGTGGCGTTGCTATGAATCTTTTGATCGCCTGGAACGCTTGTTCACATTCCTCGGTCCACTGGAAGTAAGTATTTTTCTTGAGTAGTTGGAAGAGCGGTTTCACTTTATCTACTGATCGGGCCATGAACCGAGATAACGCCGCGATTCTTCCTGTCAGGATTTGTACTTCTTAGGCTTGGTCCGGGCTTCGCATGTCAATGATTGCTCTGCATTTGGAGGGGTTTGCTTCGATTCCCCTGTGGGTGAGGACGAAGCCGAGGAATTCTCCTGCTTGCACTCCGAAGGAACACTTGTCAGGATTGAGCCTGAGGTTGTGCTTCTTCAGCAGCTGGAAGGTCCTGTCAAGATTGGCGAGATGTGCTGCGTCCGTCTCAGCCTTTACCACCATGTCGTCTACGTAGACTTCTATTGCTTGGCCGATTATATCTTTAAAGACCCTGTCCATCAGGCGTTGGTAGGTTGCTCCAGCATTCTTCAGGCCGAAGGGCATGACTTTGTAGCAGTAGTTTGATCGGTCGGTCATGAAGGCTGTCTTTTCTTCGTCTGTAGCACATATGCGGATTTGATTGTATCCGGAGTAAGCGTCCATGAAACTCAGCAGCTTGTATCCTGATGCTCTGTCTACCAGGCTGTCAATGCACGACAGTGGATAAGAGTCCTTCGGGCAGACTTTATTCAGGTCCATGTAGTCCACGCACATCCTCCATCTGCCGTTGGCTTTTCTCACCATCACCGGGTTTGCTAGCCAAGTGGGGTATTTTACTTCTCTGATGAATTTTGCCTTTGCTAACTTCTCGATCTCCTCCCTCACGGCCAGCGTCTTCTCCTCGCCCTGCTTTCTCTTTCTCTGGGCCACAGGCTTAATAGTAGAACTTAGTGATAAACGATGGCAGATAAAGTTCGGGTCTATATCTGGCATGTCTTGGGGGGACCACGCGAAGACAGCAAGATTGTCCGAGAGGAATTTGATGAGCTCGCGTTCGGTTGTGGGGAGTAAGCCTGCTCCTATCTTTGTTTTCTAGTGGGCGACCGGTCCTATCACAATTTCTTTGAGGTCGTCCGCTGGCTTCGGGCATTTTTCTTCCCTTGCTGGGTCATACAGTCTGGGGTCTAGATCTAACAGCCCAATGTCTTGAGGTTGCATTGTCAAGTCCCGAACAGTCTGCACCCTCGCGCTTTCGGCATAACATTTGCGCGCTATTGTTTGGTCTCCCCTGATAGTGAGTGTTTGACCGTTCGGCAAGGGGAATTTCATACATAGCTGCGGGTAGGACACTGCTGCTGCAAGATCATTCAGGGCCGGTCGTCCTAAGATGAGGTCATATGCTGCTGGGGTGTCGATCCCCATGTATCTCAGTGTCGCTGTTTTCTGCTGTCCTTGATCTTCGAAGGTCGTGGCCATGTCCAAGTAGCCGTGAACTTTGCTCTGTGCCCAATGAATCCCGTTAGGGTGCCGGGATAGTTTTTTACGGCCTCTTGTGGGATCTGCAAAAGTTCCAGGCACCTCTAGTACATGATTATGACGGAGCTGCCTCCGTCGACTAACACTCGGTGGAAGTTGACGTTTCTGATGGTGACAGTTATTACGAGGGGATCGTCATCATGCGATTGGATTCCCTTGATGTCTTCTACCCTGAATGTGACTGTGGAATATCCAGGCACTACAAAAGGATTGTTAGTGTTTAAATTCATGATGGAGCGTGAGTACCTCTTTCTGGGGTTAGCGGAGGCTCCTCCACCGGCTAAGCCACCGGCAATCGTCAGAATCTGCCTATCCTCAGCCATTGCAGTTTCTTCCTGCTGGTGATTTGTGCCTTCCTCTGGCGATTTTCCTCTCTCCTCAAAGAATCTTCCTCCAGGATCTGGGCTAGCCTCGTCGCGTCCCTGAGGTGTTCTTGCAGTCACCGTATTCTATCCTCCTGGCCGCAGATCTGTTCTGCCAGGTTCTGCCCTTGTTGCTCCAACTCCATGCTGCGGCTTTGAAGCCACTGCGTGGTTCGCAATAAGTACTCCAGGTTGCTGCGGTTGTCTTCCATCTCTTCTGTGTTCATGGTGTGGGACTATTAGCCTGTAATTTCGACAGGCTTCATTGAAAATGGTCAACAAGGCCTGACTTATATTTCGACAAAGACCAAATTATTTCGACAGAGAAAATGGTCATGCGCAAGGTAAACTCGACAAGCTTCCGGGGAAGCAAAAGCAAGAGAGAGGAAAATGGACACAAGCTTTCGACAGACAGAAAACAGAGCAGTTATGCGCTGAAGACTAGCAGTTGGTCGAAGCGTGATAGAGCGGTTCTGGTCGAAAGTAGGAGTAGCAGTTATTAATTTTCAAATTTCTAGGCAGTTACTTAGTTCAGTTTTTCCCCCTCTTTTCCTTTGTATAAATAGTAGTTTCTGAGAAGAAACAGAGGTCGCAAATCACAATACACAACCCGATTCCTGAAACTCTAACTTCCAAGCCAGAGCGAAAAACGAGTGGAAGAATCGCTGTACGTGATCGTGTACCACTTTTACAATTCAATGCAATTTATTTGTCTTTTCTTTACAATTCATGCACCATTTACTGCTTCTTTTCTTTTCAATTCTGTTAATCATTGCAAATCGTCCCCTTTTCTACATTTTCTGAAACAAAAACTACGCGCAATTCAAAGGCAATTGCTTTGAGATTTTTCTAGTTGGATCTCACAAACCTTCTAATAAAACTAGTGATTGTTTGCTAAAAACACCAGCAAACAAATTGGCACGCCCAGTGGGACTTTGCCTTTGATTTTGTTCATTTTCGTACTCTCTTATTTGTATTCGCTGTTGTATGCACTTAAGAAGTGGTAAAATGGTTCGTTCTAGTACGAATAATGCGTCTAGTTCCAACCCTGTGGTTTAACAAGGGCAAGGAACAACAATGGATTCTGCGCAGGACCATCGTCGTCAACAACCGTTCCTTCATTATCAATGACTAATGTTGGTTCAACGCAGTCAGAAATGGCATCTTTGCCTATGTCTTTGCCGTTAAGTGCAGGGCTTCATAGCCCTTACATGGCAATGGGAAACGGTTTAGACCCACGTTTGAATAACGTGCATCTACCCCCATTTCCTTTGGGAATGTATGGCATGCCTACTGGAATGCCACATATTTCGACCTTTTCCCCTACACATGTCTCTTCTGAGAGTGTATTTGGTCGGAATCCCCCAGCATTAACCAATACGTCTTTGTTGGCCTTAAGACAGCAAGTAGACGAGAGTAATCACGATATGGTTAATATGCTTACCCAACAAATTGGTACAGTTTTCAATCCATTGATTCAAAATACCAATAACAGTTACCAAATGTTGGCAAATCAGATGAGTAGGATTGCATATTTCTTTGGGGCTCCAGCGGTTAATAATAGGCAAGTTCCTATTATTGCGGGTAATGCGTCGCCAGTTAACCCCCAAGAAGCAGTTGCAGTCGAAGCGTCCACAATTGTAGGCGAACTACAAGGGGCAGCTGTAACACCCCGGAAATAATTTAATTAAAATAGTTGATTGAATTATTAAAATAATTTGGAGGCGGGATATAGATAAATTAAAAGGTTAATATTTTATATGCGTAGGAGGTGAAACGAGTAAAGGAGGTGGTGACGTAGAGAGCCCAGTGTTTACTGAGCCCTCAACTTAAACCCTGGGGGTTTAAGCCAAACCCTCATTCGCAGCAAGCAAAAGAAAAACGAAAGTGAGAGTGAGAGAGAGAGCACGCGGCGCAAAGAGGGAGAGAAGAGGAGGGTTTCGCGAAGAATTTCAAAAGGAGATCGTTCGTGTTGCTGTGGTTTTGTTCGTGTCTCGTTCGTCGTGTTCCGGAGCTTACGTTATTCGAGGTAAGGGTGGGCTTAACCTTGATAATGGGTTGATGATAATTATGTGTGGGTAGTCTAGGGTTTTGTTGAATTGTTCGTGTTGTTGCATATCGTGTTTTCGTTGAGATTGGTGCTTTGATGATTATTGCACGTTATTGTGATTTGTTTCGTTATTTGTTGTTGCGTGATTGTTGTATCACGATGATGGTGTTGTTATTGTTCGTGTTTTTGTTGTTGCTGTGCGTGGTTGATTGTTGTTGTCGCGTTGTCGAATTGTCGTTTTTGTTGTGGTGGTTGCGGTGTCGTTGCCGTTAGGGTTTGGTGTTTGGCAATTTAGCGATTCTGGACACAGGTTCGGTTTTTCTAAAACTGGCGCTGTTTGGTTGATCCAAAAATTATGAGGTTGATTGTTTTTGAAAATATACTTAACGCCGGTCGTTTTGGCACTGGTTTCGTCAAATTCGGAGTTGTATAGCTCGAGTTATAGGCGATATAAGTTAGGTTAAAATTCTGGAAACGATTTGGGTATAGATTCGGTATTTCGGTGACTGGGAACGTTGTATTGACCGAAAAATTATGTGGTTTATTTTTCTGGAAAATAGACTTAATGCTTGTTAATTTGGCACTGGTTTGGTTGCGTTTAGAGTTGTGTAGCTCGAGATATGAATTCCACAAGTTAGAGTAAGATTCTGGAAACAATCTGGACACAGGGTCAGTGTTTTGGTTACCACGTTTTCAAAAGAACTCCTTTTCGAACGAATCCAATTTCTTTGAAAACTAGACAAAATTTTCCCCAGTTTATGCACAAGTTTCATGCAATTTGATTGAGTTTTGGTCACTTTGGAATTGCTTGAATTTGAAGGACAGAAACTGTCCTCTTTTGCAACTAGCCTGTGTGCTTTTCGAAAACTGTACCTATTGGACACTCTCCTTCAAAAACTGAACTTAGGGATGATAACCAGACCCATAGGGCTTTCCAACAAGTATTTATTTGTTGAAATCCGATGTCGTTTGCTATTTTAATTAATTCGCTGAAGTAGGTGCGATGTGCCTAGGCGCTGTGCGCCAGTCTTGTGCGTGGTGTGCGTGCGTTATGTCCGCGTTGTGGAGCCGTCTGGTGTTAATATTTCAGGTGCGGTGCTGGTATGCTCAGGAGAGTTTAGTGGTAGCTGTGATGCTACAACTTGGTGAAATCATGGTGTTTTGATTTTGGTGATATAGTATTTATTTTAAATACTTGTTATGGTGAGTTGGTGCATAATCATGGTGTCGCATTGTCATATGCATGTTTTGGTGATATAGGCTCTGCCTCTGGTGTTTATTGGTGATATGCCCGTCGTGGCTCATTTTGGTGATCGGTACCGCATGCATATGCCCACTGGAGGGGTTGCATATCATCCCATTGTCTATGAATGTTATAATTTTGGTGGTTCACTGTCAAATGGACTTTTCCTTTGGTATCTGGTGCTGTGATATGGTGTAATTGTATTGTGTTGCTGTAGTTACCTGATGCTAGCATATTTTTATCATCTGCTTATTACCTCTGTTAGACTCACCCCTTCTGCTTAGAATGTTGCTCTCATGCGGCAACGCTGCAGGTGATCGCTAGTGCTCGTGGAGGAAGTGCTAGGTTTTGCTTCCTCTCTCGTTTGGGTCTGTGTCAGCTCTGATATGTAGCACCGGGGAGTCGTTAGTTATCGTTTTGAACTATTATTTTAGTTATTGGAAATTGTTTTAATTAATTTTGGAGATGTCTTTAATTGTTAATTCTGGAGATGTTTAAACTGGTTAATATTTCCGCTGCTTGGTGATTTCTTTTATATAAATTATTTTGGAGATTTTTTTTTGGAATAAATGGTGTTTTTTTTTTTAAATGGTGAAAAATGTAGCGCCCTTCGAGGTGACTCTGATAATTGTCTATTTAGTTGTAATAGTAAAAGAGGGGTGTTACAGCAGTAAACCACGTCCCTGAAGTAGTTTTGGTAAATAGACACCAGAACGCTGATGAAGTTGTTCGACAAGTGCAACAACACAATGTTGGCGCAGAAAACAATATAGCTACTTTAGTCGAAACTATTTTGGCGCAAAATGGCCTTAACATAGGTTTACAAAGGCCTAACTTCGTATCACCATTATGTGAATACGTATTACAAACTGAGTTACCAAGGGGATGGAAAGTTCCCAAGTTTACTAAGTTTGGTGGTGATACAAATGAGTCCACAGTCGAACAAATTGCTCGTTTCTTGACTGAGGCTGGGGACTTAGCACAAAATGAGAATTTGAAGATGAAATACTTTCCAAATTCTCTAACTAAAAATGCTTTCACTTGGTTCACGACCTTACCCCCTGGTTCTATGTTCACATGGGGGCAATTAGAAAAGGCATTCCATGCACAGTTTTACATGGGCCAGTCGAAAATTAGTCTTAAAGAATTGGCTAGTGTTCGGCGCAAAATGCCTGAAACTATTGATGATTACTTAAACAGATTTAGGCTGTTGAAATCTCGTTGCTTCACACAAGTCCCTGAACATGAGCTTGTCGAAATGGCTGCTGGTGGCCTTGATTACTCAATTAGAAAGAAATTAGACACATCTCATTTGCGAGATATGGCTCATTTGGCTGATAGAGTTCGACAAGTTGAAAGGCTTAGAGAGGAAAAATCTAGGTCGAATAGGTATCATAAAAAAGAAAAAGTGGCATATGTCGAAGAAGAATTCGACGTTACATATAGTAATGTCGAAGAAGAGGAGATAGACGTGGCTGAACTTAAGCCTGGTCCTCCTTATACCTGTAAATTATTAAGGCCTGCGAATGGGAATAACCCTGTAGAGCCTAAGAATGATAGATTTATGCCTAAGACTTATACTTTTGATGTTACTAAATGTGATGAAATTTTTGATCTTTTAGTGACTGATGGTCAAATATTAGTGCCTAAAGGCCTTAAAATACCAACTCTTGACCAAAGAAAGAAAAAGGGTTATTGTAAGTTCCATAATTTTTTGGGACATAACACTGACCGTTGTGTGCTCTTCAGGGATATTGTGCAAAAAGCAGTTGACGAAGGAAGACTCAAATTTGCTGATAAGAAAATGAAAGCTCCTATGCAGATTGATGTTGATCCATTGCCTAAGGCTGAAGCTATGTATTCTGAACCTGTCGAAGCTGATGTAGGCATGGTGGATGCTCAAATTGCAGACCCTCCTAAGTGTGTCAAGACTGCCACCGAAAAATTAAAAGGTTTTATGTATGCTGAAGGTAAGAAACAGGAAGTGACCCTAAAAGAATATGATGGGAAGATACATGCTGTGTATCCAAAGGCTGAGGAAGAATTGATAGATTTCCTCAATCGGTGTAAGTGGAATAACTCTGAAGTTATGCTTTGCCCAAGGTGCAGCGCTGTCTTCGACAAAGAAGCAGCTAAAGCTGTCGAAGGTTACCAGGATCAACAACAACGTAAAAGAAAATGGTTTGATAACAGGCCGAAATTTGACTTTGCAAAAGGAGATCTTCCTGGCTATAAGGCTAATGTGTTAACAAAGCCTTCAACAAGCAAACGACAATTTGCTAAGGAGAAGTCCTCAGCGAAAGGGTATTTGAAGCTGTCAACAAATAAATCCTTTGTCCCAAGTGCTAGTGCTCCTGTTGAAGCATGGGTGCCCAATAATCAACGTGCTAAAGCTGTCAAGCCAGATACGGATGCTGTTAAGTTTAATTATAAGAATAACTATAAGGGTAAGAACCCCATGACTAGAACACAGTGGCGTCGTTACCAAAGACAACAGAAGAAGAAGGCAAACTTTGACATTAATCAAGTTCCACGCAGCATAATAGTGGCGAAGAGTGAGGTTCACAAAGCTGAAGTTGCCACAAAGAGGAATGCTGAGAGGAATGCTGATGTTGCTAGTCATGTGTGTGCAGCGAATAAGGCCAAAGGCAAGGCTGTAGTAACAGAAAAGCCAAGAGGGCCTGCTCTTGAAAGAATATTTCCTCCATTGTCAACAGTGAAAGAAAAGAATGCTGATTTCGACATGGATGAAGACATGGAGTCTAATTTTGATGATTCTGAAGATGATTTCGATGTTGTTTGCAATGTGGTATCAATACTGCCTCTTGAGTACGATGTTATCACAGTACCAAATGATGTTGAAGAGGATTTTACAGAGGATATGGCTCATCATAAGCCAATGTGTTACTATGTGATGAACAATGGTTGTGTCGAAGACCAAATGGCTACCTTTGAGAAGCCAGATATGAGTATGCAAAACCACTTGAAACCCCTGTATGTCCAAGCCAAAGTCAATGGTGTTGGAATTAACAAAGTGTTAGTGGATGGTGGAGCTGCAGTGAATTTAATGCCACATGGTCTTTTGAAGAAGATTGGTAAGTTCGACACTGACCTCAGGCCACATAACATTGTCTTAAGCAACTATGAAGGCAAAACTGGCCATTCTTTGGGGGCCATCGAGGTGGACTTAATCGTTGGTTCCATAAAGAGGACTACATTGTTCTTAGTGATAGCCTCTAAAGCGAATTTTAATTTACTCCTTGGAAGAGAGTGGATCCATGGAGTTGGTGTTGTCCCTTCAACTTTGCATCAACGTTTAGTAATGTGGAAGGAAGATGGTTTGGTAGAGTATGTTGAAGCCGATCAGAGCTACTTCCGTGCTGATGTGAACCAAATTACCAAGGAAAATTTTGAGAAACAAATGGCGAAGATTGCGCCATGTTCATCTTCTAATGAGGCATATGTTCCTGCGGATAATGTTCTTGCCTCAGTTCATCTTGACCCAAATTATGGTTTTGTTTGGGAAAGAGAAATAATGGGAGATGATAGTGTTTATCCTGATGGTGTTCTTCGACCAACGGGGTGGAACACTGGTTCTTGAAAATGTTCTTATGTCAGTGCCCAATGCATGGGACAAAATTACGGCTTATATGGCCGAAAACAAGTTTAAAGCGGCTATAGAGGCCGAAATTATTCAACAAACAATGGCTGTCGAAGCCAGTGAGTTACATGAAGGAAATGGCATAGTCATAGATGAAAGACTTGACTGCATTTATGATGATGATCCATTAGGTTTTGAAAAGGATCCTAGAGATTCGGCAAAGCATATGCAAGCTCAAGACCCGTTAGAAGAAGTTGATTTGGGAAATGGCTCAATAAAACGGCCAACTTATATTAGTGCGAATATTGATGCTTCTCTAAAAACCCAAGTCATCACATTGCTAAGGGAGTTCAAAGACTGCTTTGCTTGGGATTACGACGAAATGCCTGGGTTAAGTCGAGAAGTAGTGGAAATGCAATTACCAATTCGACCAGGGAAGAAACCAGTGAAGCAAGTGCCAAGAAGATTTGCTCCTCAAGTGTTGGCTAAGATCAAAGAGGAAATCGAAAGGCTATTCAGAAACAAATTCATCAGAACTGCCAGGTATGTCAAATGGTTAGCCAATATAGTTCCTGTAATAAAGAAAAATGGGACTCTTAGAGTTTGCATAGACTTTAGGGATTTAAATAATGCAACTCCCAAGGATGAATACGCAATGTCTTGAGGTTGCATTGTCAAGTCCCGAACAGTCTGCACCCTCGCGCTTTCGGCATAACATTTGCGCGCTATTGTTTGGTCTCCCCTGATAGTGAGTGTTTGACCGTTCGGCAAGGGGAATTTCATACATAGCTGCGGGTAGGACACTGCTGCTGCAAGATCATTCAGGGTCGGTCGTCCTAAGATGAGGTCATATGCTGCTGGGGTGTCGATCCCCATGTATCTCAGTGTCGCTGTTTTCTGCTGTCCTTGATCTTCGAAGGTCGTGGCCATGTCCAAGTAGCCATGAACTTTGCTCTGTGCCCAATGAATCCTGTTAGGGTGCCGGGATAGTTTTTTACGGCCTCTTGTGGGATCTGCAAAAGTTCCAGGCACCTCTAGTACATGATTATGACGGAGCTGCCTCCGTCGACTAACACTCGGTGGATGTTGACGTTTCTGATGGTGACAGTTATTACGAGGGGATCGTCATCATGCGATTGGATTCCCTTGATGTCTTCTACCCTGAATGTGACTGTGGAATATCCAGGCACTACAAAAGGATTGTTAGTGTTTAAATTCATGATGGAGCGTGAGTACCTCTTTCTGGGGTTAGCGGAGGCTCCTCCACCGGCTAAGCCACCGGCAATCGTCAGAATCTGCCTATCCTCAGCCATTGCAGTTTCTTCCTGCTGGTGATTTGTGCCTTCCTCTGGCGATTTTCCTCTCTCCTCAAAGAATCTTCCTCCAGGATCTGGGCTAGCCTCGTCGCGTCCCTGAGGTGTTCTTGCAGTCACCGTATTCTATCCTCCTGGCCGCAGATCTGTTCTGCCAGGTTCTGCCCTTGTTGCTCCAACTCCATGCTGCGGCTTTGAAGCCACTGCGTGGTTCGCAATAAGTACTCCAGGTTGCTGCGGTTGTCTTCCATCTCTTCTGTGTTCATGGTGTGGGACTATTAGCCTGTAATTTCGACAGGCTTCATTGAAAATGGTCAACAAGGCCTGACTTATATTTCGACAAAGACCAAATTATTTCGACAGAGAAAATGGTCATGCGCAAGGTAAACTCGACAAGCTTCCGGGGAAGCAAAAGCAAGAGAGAGGAAAATGGACACAAGCTTTCGACAGACAGAAAACAGAGCAGTTATGCGCTGAAGACTAGCAGTTGGTCGAAGCGTGATAGAGCGGTTCTGGTCGAAAGTAGGAGTAGCAGTTATTAATTTTCAAATTTCTAGGCAGTTACTTAGTTCAGTTTTTCCCCCTCTTTTCCTTTGTATAAATAGTAGTTTCTGAGAAGAAACAGAGGTCGCAAATCACAATACACAACCCGATTCCTGAAACTCTAACTTCCAAGCCAGAGCGAAAAACGAGTGGAAGAATCGCTGTACGTGATCGTGTACCACTTTTACAATTCAATGCAATTTATTTGTCTTTTCTTTACAATTCATGCACCATTTACTGCTTCTTTTCTTTTCAATTCTGTTAATCATTGCAAATCGTCCCCTTTTCTACATTTTCTGAAACAAAAACTACGCGCAATTCAAAGGCAATTGCTTTGAGATTTTTCTAGTTTGATCTCACAAACCTTCTAATAAAACTAGTGATTGTTTGCTAAAAACACCAGCAAACAAATTGGCACGCCCAGTGGGACTTTGCCTTTGATTTTGTTCATTTTCGTACTCTCTTATTTGTATTCGCTGTTGTATGCACTTAAGAAGTGGTAAAATGGTTCGTTCTAGTACGAATAATGCGTCTAGTTCCAACCCTGTGGTTTAACAAGGGCAAGGAACAACAATGGATTCTGCGCAGGACCATCGTCGTCAACAACCGTTCCTTCATTATCAATGACTAATGTTGGTTCAACGCAGTCAGAAATGGCATCTTTGCCTATGTCTTTGCCGTTAAGTGCAGGGCTTCATAGCCCTTACATGGCAATGGGAAACGGTTTAGACCCACGTTTGAATAACGTGCATCTACCCCCATTTCCTTTGGGAATGTATGGCATGCCTACTGGAATGCCACATATTTCGACCTTTTCCCCTACACATGTCTCTTCTGAGAGTGTATTTGGTCGGAATCCCCCAGCATTAACCAATACGTCTTTGTTGGCCTTAAGACAGCAAGTAGACGAGAGTAATCACGATATGGTTAATATGCTTACCCAACAAATTGGTACAGTTTTCAATCCATTGATTCAAAATACCAATAACAGTTACCAAATGTTGGCAAATCAGATGAGTAGGATTGCATATTTCTTTGGGGCTCCAGCGGTTAATAATAGGCAAGTTCCTATTATTGCGGGTAATGCGTCGCCAGTTAACCCCCAAGAAGCAGTTGCAGTCGAAGCGTCCACAATTGTAGGCGAACTACAAGGGGCAGTTGTAACACCCCGGAAATAATTTAATTAAAATAGTTGATTGAATTATTAAAATAATTTGGAGGCGGGATATAGATAAATTAAAAGGTTAATATTTTATATGCGTAGGAGGTGAAACGAGTAAAGGAGGTGGTGACGTAGAGAGCCCAGTGTTTACTGAGCCCTCAACTTAAACCCTGGGGGTTTAAGCCAAACCCTCATTCGCAGCAAGCAAAAGAAAAACGAAAGTGAGAGTGAGAGAGAGAGCACGCGGCGCAAAGAGGGAGAGAAGAGGAGGGTTTCGCGAAGAATTTCAAAAGGAGATCGTTCGTGTTGCTGTGGTTTTGTTCGTGTCTCGTTCGTCGTGTTCCGGAGCTTACGTTATTCGAGGTAAGGGTGGGCTTAACCTTGATAATGGGTTGATGATAATTATGTGTGGGTAGTCTAGGGTTTTGTTGAATTGTTCGTGTTGTTGCATATCGTGTTTTCGTTGAGATTGGTGCTTTGATGATTATTGCACGTTATTGTGATTTGTTTCGTTATTTGTTGTTGCGTGATTGTTGTATCACGATGATGGTGTTGTTATTGTTCGTGTTTTTGTTGTTGCTGTGCGTGGTTGATTGTTGTTGTCGCGTTGTCGAATTGTCGTTTTTGTTGTGGTGGTTGCGGTGTCGTTGCCGTTAGGGTTTGGTGTTTGGCAATTTAGCGATTCTGGACACAGGTTCGGTTTTTCTAAAACTGGCGCTGTTTGGTTGATCCAAAAATTATGAGGTTGATTGTTTTTGAAAATATACTTAACGCCGGTCGTTTTGGCACTGGTTTCGTCAAATTCGGAGTTGTATAGCTCGAGTTATAGGCGATATAAGTTAGGTTAAAATTCTGGAAACGATTTGGGTATAGATTCGGTATTTCGGTGACTGGGAACGTTGTATTGACCGAAAAATTATGTGGTTTATTTTTCTGGAAAATAGACTTAATGCTTGTTAATTTGGCACTGGTTTGGTTGCGTTTAGAGTTGTGTAGCTCGAGATATGAATTCCACAAGTTAGAGTAAGATTCTGGAAACAATCTGGACACAGGGTCAGTGTTTTGGTTACCACGTTTTCAAAAGAACTCCTTTTCGAACGAATCCAATTTCTTTGAAAACTAGACAAAATTTTCCCCAGTTTATGCACAAGTTTCATGCAATTTGATTGAGTTTTGGTCACTTTGGAATTGCTTGAATTTGAAGGACAGAAACTGTCCTCTTTTGCAACTAGCCTGTGTGCTTTTCGAAAACTGTACCTATTGGACACTCTCCTTCAAAAACTGAACTTAGGGATGATAACCAGACCCATAGGGCTTTCCAACAAGTATTTATTTGTTGAAATCCGATGTCGTTTGCTATTTTAATTAATTCGCTGAAGTAGGTGCGATGTGCCTAGGCGCTGTGCGCCAGTCTTGTGCGTGGTGTGCGTGCGTTATGTCCGCGTTGTGGAGCCGTCTGGTGTTAATATTTCAGGTGCGGTGCTGGTATGCTCAGGAGAGTTTAGTGGTAGCTGTGATGCTACAACTTGGTGAAATCATGGTGTTTTGATTTTGGTGATATAGTATTTATTTTAAATACTTGTTATGGTGAGTTGGTGCATAATCATGGTGTCGCATTGTCATATGCATGTTTTGGTGATATAGGCTCTGCCTCTGGTGTTTATTGGTGATATGCCCGTCGTGGCTCATTTTGGTGATCGGTACCGCATGCATATGCCCACTGGAGGGGTTGCATATCATCCCATTGTCTATGAATGTTATAATTTTGGTGGTTCACTGTCAAATGGACTTTTCCTTTGGTATCTGGTGCTGTGATATGGTGTAATTGTATTGTGTTGCTGTAGTTACCTGATGCTAGCATATTTTTATCATCTGCTTATTACCTCTGTTAGACTCACCCCTTCTGCTTGGAATGTTGCTCTCATGCGGCAACGCTGCAGGTGATCGCTAGTGCTCGTGGAGGAATTGCTAGGTTTTGCTTCCTCTCTCGTTTGGGTCTGTGTCAGCTCTGATATGTAGCACCGGGGAGTCGTTAGTTATCGTTTTGAACTATTATTTTAGTTATTGGAAATTGTTTTAATTAATTTTGGAGATGTCTTTAATTGTTAATTCTGGAGATGTTTAAACTGGTTAATATTTCCGCTGCTTGGTGATTTCTTTTATATAAATTATTTTGGAGATTTTTTTTTGGAATAAATGGTGTTTTTTTTTTTAAATGGTGAAAAATGTAGCGCCCTTCGAGGTGACTCTGATAATTGTCTATTTAGTTGTAATAGTAAAAGAGGGGTGTTACAGCAGTAAACCACGTCCCTGAAGTAGTTTTGGTAAATAGACACCAGAACGCTGATGAAGTTGTTCGACAAGTGCAACAACACAATGTTGGCGCAGAAAACAATATAGCTACTTTAGTCGAAACTATTTTGGCGCAAAATGGCCTTAACATAGGTTTACAAAGGCCTAACTTCGTATCACCATTATGTGAATACGTATTACAAACTGAGTTACCAAGGGGATGGAAAGTTCCCAAGTTTACTAAGTTTGGTGGTGATACAAATGAGTCCACAGTCGAACAAATTGCTCGTTTCTTGACTGAGGCTGGGGACTTAGCACAAAATGAGAATTTGAAGATGAAATACTTTCCAAATTCTCTAACTAAAAATGCTTTCACTTGGTTCACGACCTTACCCCCTGGTTCTATGTTCACATGGGGGCAATTAGAAAAGGCATTCCATGCACAGTTTTACATGGGCCAGTCGAAAATTAGTCTTAAAGAATTGGCTAGTGTTCGGCGCAAAATGCCTGAAACTATTGATGATTACTTAAACAGATTTAGGCTGTTGAAATCTCGTTGCTTCACACAAGTCCCTGAACATGAGCTTGTCGAAATGGCTGCTGGTGGCCTTGATTACTCAATTAGAAAGAAATTAGACACATCTCATTTGCGAGATATGGCTCATTTGGCTGATAGAGTTCGACAAGTTGAAAGGCTTAGAGAGGAAAAATCTAGGTCGAATAGGTATCATAAAAAAGAAAAAGTGGCATATGTCGAAGAAGAATTCGACGTTACATATAGTAATGTCGAAGAAGAGGAGATAGACGTGGCTGAACTTAAGCCTGGTCCTCCTTATACCTGTAAATTATTAAGGCCTGCGAATGGGAATAACCCTGTAGAGCCTAAGAATGATAGATTTATGCCTAAGACTTATACTTTTGATGTTACTAAATGTGATGAAATTTTTGATCTTTTAGTGACTGATGGTCAAATATTAGTGCCTAAAGGCCTTAAAATACCAACTCTTGACCAAAGAAAGAAAAAGGGTTATTGTAAGTTCCATAATTTTTTGGGACATAACACTGACCGTTGTGTGCTCTTCAGGGATATTGTGCAAAAAGCAGTTGACGAAGGAAGACTCAAATTTGCTGATAAGAAAATGAAAGCTCCTATGCAGATTGATGTTGATCCATTGCCTAAGGCTGAAGCTATGTATTCTGAACCTGTCGAAGCTGATGTAGGCATGGTGGATGCTCAAATTGCAGACCCTCCTAAGTGTGTCAAGACTGCCACCGAAAAATTAAAAGGTTTTATGTATGCTGAAGGTAAGAAACAGGAAGTGACCCTAAAAGAATATGATGGGAAGATACATGTTGTGTATCCAAAGGCTGAGGAAGAATTGATAGATTTCCTCAATCGGTGTAAGTGGAATAACTCTGAAGTTATGCTTTGCCCAAGGTGCAGCGCTGTCTTCGACAAAGAAGCAGCTAAAGCTGTCGAAGGTTACCAGGATCAACAACAACGTAAAAGAAAATGGTTTGATAACAGGCCGAAATTTGACTTTGCAAAAGGAGATCTTCCTGGCTATAAGGCTAATGTGTTAACAAAGCCTTCAACAAGCAAACGACAATTTGCTAAGGAGAAGTCCTCAGCGAAAGGGTATTTGAAGCTGTCAACAAATAAATCCTTTGTCCCAAGTGCTAGTGCTCCTGTTGAAGCATGGGTGCCCAATAATCAACGTGCTAAAGCTGTCAAGCCAGATACGGATGCTGTTAAGTTTAATTATAAGAATAACTATAAGGGTAAGAACCCCATGACTAGAACACAGTGGCGTCGTTACCAAAGACAACAGAAGAAGAAGGCAAACTTTGACATTAATCAAGTTCCACGCAGCATAATAGTGGCGAAGAGTGAGGTTCACAAAGCTGAAGTTGCCACAAAGAGGAATGCTGAGAGGAATGCTGATGTTGCTAGTCATGTGTGTGCAGCGAATAAGGCCAAAGGCAAGGCTGTAGTAACAGAAAAGCCAAGAGGGCCTGCTCTTGAAAGAATATTTCCTCCATTGTCAACAGTGAAAGAAAAGAATGCTGATTTCGACATGGATGAAGACATGGAGTCTAATTTTGATGATTCTGAAGATGATTTCGATGTTGTTTGCAATGTGGTATCAATACTGCCTCTTGAGTACGATGTTATCACAGTACCAAATGATGTTGAAGAGGATTTTACAGAGGATATGGCTCATCATAAGCCAATGTGTTACTATGTGATGAACAATGGTTGTGTCGAAGACCAAATGGCTACCTTTGAGAAGCCAGATATGAGTATGCAAAACCACTTGAAACCCCTGTATGTCCAAGCCAAAGTCAATGGTGTTGGAATTAACAAAGTGTTAGTGGATGGTGGAGCTGCAGTGAATTTAATGCCACATGGTCTTTTGAAGAAGATTGGTAAGTTCGACACTGACCTCAGGCCACATAACATTGTCTTAAGCAACTATGAAGGCAAAACTGGCCATTCTTTGGGGGCCATCGAGGTGGACTTAATCGTTGGTTCCATAAAGAGGACTACATTGTTCTTAGTGATAGCCTCTAAAGCGAATTTTAATTTACTCCTTGGAAGAGAGTGGATCCATGGAGTTGGTGTTGTCCCTTCAACTTTGCATCAACGTTTAGTAATGTGGAAGGAAGATGGTTTGGTAGAGTATGTTGAAGCCGATCAGAGCTACTTCCGTGCTGATGTGAACCAAATTACCAAGGAAAATTTTGAGAAACAAATGGCGAAGATTGCGCCATGTTCATCTTCTAATGAGGCATATGTTCCTGCGGATAATGTTCTTGCCTCAGTTCATCTTGACCCAAATTATGGTTTTGTTTGGGAAAGAGAAATAATGGGAGATGATAGTGTTTATCCTGATGGTGTTCTTCGACCAACGGGGTGGAACACTGGTTCTTGAAAATGTTCTTATGTCAGTGCCCAATGCATGGGACAAAATTACGGCTTATATGGCCGAAAACAAGTTTAAAGCGGCTATAGAGGCCGAAATTATTCAACAAACAATGGCTGTCGAAGCCAGTGAGTTACATGAAGGAAATGGCATAGTCATAGATGAAAGACTTGACTGCATTTATGATGATGATCCATTAGGTTTTGAAAAGGATCCTAGAGATTCGGCAAAGCATATGCAAGCTCAAGACCCGTTAGAAGAAGTTGATTTGGGAAATGGCTCAATAAAACGGCCAACTTATATTAGTGCGAATATTGATGCTTCTCTAAAAACCCAAGTCATCACATTGCTAAGGGAGTTCAAAGACTGCTTTGCTTGGGATTACGACGAAATGCCTGGGTTAAGTCGAGAAGTAGTGGAAATGCAATTACCAATTCGACCAGGGAAGAAACCAGTGAAGCAAGTGCCAAGAAGATTTGCTCCTCAAGTGTTGGCTAAGATCAAAGAGGAAATCGAAAGGCTATTCAGAAACAAATTCATCAGAACTGCCAGGTATGTCAAATGGTTAGCCAATATAGTTCCTGTAATAAAGAAAAATGGGACTCTTAGAGTTTGCATAGACTTTAGGGATTTAAATAATGCAACTCCCAAGGATGAATACGCAATGCCTGTGGCAGAAATGCTAATAGATTCAGCAGCAGGATTTGATTATCTTAGTATGCTCGATGGTTATTCTGGGTATAATCAAATCTTCATTGCTGAAGAGGATGTGTCGAAAACTGCTTTTAGATGTCCAGGGGCATTGGGTGTTTATGAATGGGTAGTAATGCCCTTTGGCTTAAAGAATGCTGGTGCTACATATCAGAGGGCCATGAATTCTATGTTTCATGATTTTATTGATGATTTTATGCAAGTATACATAGATGATGTGGTGGTTAAATCTTCCTCAGAAAGTGGTCATTTAGACCATCTTCGCCGTTCTTTTGAAAGAATGAGGAAATATGGATTGAAAATAAATCCATTAAAATGTACTTTTTGTGTACGTGCAGGTGATTTCTTGGGTTTTATAGTGCACAAAAAAGGCATTGAAATCAATCAAAATAAGACTAAGGCAATTATGGAAACGAAGGCCCCTTCGACCAAAAAGGAACTTCAGTCGTTGCTGGGAAAAATCAATTTCCTTCGAAGATTTATATCAAATCTAAGTGGCAAAACACAAGTTTTTTCGCCATTGTTAAGACTAAAGAAGGAAGAAGAGTTCAAATGGGAACCAATGCATCAAGTAGCCTTCGACGAAATCAAGTCTTATTTGATGAAACCACCAATTTTGTTGCCTGTTATTAAACACAAAGTGCTCAAATTGTATATAGCAGCTTCTGATAGAACAATAGGTAGCATGTTAGCACAAGAGGATGATAGTGGTGTCGAAAGAGCCATTTATTACCTCAGTAGGGTCTTAAATGATGCCGAAACGAGGTACACTCCTATAGAAAAGTTGTGCCTTTGTTTGTATTTCTCGTGTACAAAGTTAAAGCAATATATAAAACCAGCTGATGTTTCTGTTTATTCGCATTTTGATGTTATTAAGCATATGCTGTCGAAACCAATAATGCATAGCCGAATTGGTAAATGGGCTTTGGCTTTGTCAGAATATAACTTAACTTATCAACCTCTAAAATCAATTAAAGGACAAGTGGTTGCTGATTTTATAGTAGACCATTCTGTTGTCGAAGAAACATTAAGTTTTGTAGACATATATCCTTGGAGGTTGTACTTTGATGGTTCAAGCCATAAACATGGAGTTGGGATTGGTATTTTAATAATATCTCCTACTAACATTCCAACGAAGTATAAGTTTAAAATTCGAGATGTTTGCTCCAATAATGAAGCTGAGTATGAGGCTTTAATAGTAGGCCTTGAAATTTTACTTGAGCTGGGGGCAAATCATGTCGAAATAAAAGGTGACTCTGAGTTGGTTGTCAAACAATTGACAAGGGAGTACAAATGCATTAAAGAGCACCTTATCAGATACTTTGTTGTTGCCATGCTTTGTTAAAAAGATTTGAGTCTGTTCACTTAGAACATTTACCACGAATTGATAATCAAGTGGCAAATGAATTGGCACAAATTGCTTCAGGCTATAAAGTTTCAAAACAAAGCCTGGAAGAGTTAATTGAAATAAAGGATAAAATCATTTCTAATGACTATTCTTCGTCACTATTGTCAACACCAAAAACTGGGGGGGCAACAAACGCAAACGAGGAACTAGTCGTTGTCGAAAAACGTCAATTTTTTGGTGACTTTGACTTAGCAGAAATTTTTGCTCTTGACAATATGACCAATAATGATTGGCGAAGGCCTATTGTGGAATATTTGCAAAATCCCACAAGAAATACCAATAAAAAGGTAAAATACAGAGCTTTGAGCTATGTGATAATTGGAAACGAATTGTTTAAAAAGACTCCTGAAGGAGTACTATTAAAATGTCTTAGTGAAAATGAGGCATATTTAGCAGTTTCTGATACACATAGTGGAGCATGTGGTTCACACCAAGTAGGCCACAAAATGAAGTGGTTATTATTTCGACAAGGAATGTATTGGCCAACTATGCTGAAAGATTGCATAGAATTTGCTAAGGGATGCCAAGAGTGTCAAAAGCATGCTGGGATACAACATGTACCTGCAAATGAATTGCATGCCATAGTCAAACCTTGGCCATTTAGAGGTTGGGCTCTAGATGTGATTGGAGAGATAAAGCCAACTTCGTCGAAAGGCCATAGATATATCCTTGTGGGAATTGATTACTTCACCAAATGGGTTGAAGCTATACCTTTAGCCAATGTTGATCAAGAAGCAGTGATAAGGTTTATTCAAAATCATATCATTTATAGGTTTGGAATTCCAGAAACCATTACTACAGATCAGGGATCAGTTTTCACTGGTAGAAAAATGGTAGAGTTTGCTTCTGAAAATGGTTTTAAGTTATTAACTTCGACACCATATTATGCGCAAGCCAATGGACAAGTCGAAGCTGCCAATAAAGTTATTATTAATTTGATTAAAAAGCATGTTGGGCAGAAACCCAAAAATTGGCATAATAACCTTGATCAAGCATTATGGGCTTGTCGAAATTCACCCAAAGAATCTATCAACACTACTCCTTATAGGCTAACATTTGGACACGATGCAGTGTTGCCTGTTGAAATTTGTCTACAATCAACAAGAATTCAAAGACAGTGGGAGATTCCCTCTGATTATTATTGGAATTTGATGCTTGATGAATTGGTTGATTTAGACGAAGAAAGGTTATTAGCTTTAGATATGCTTATTCGACAGAAAGAGAGGGTAGCTAAAACTTATAACAAAAAGGTTAAGTTTAAAGCCTTTGATTCAGGTGATCTAGTGTGGAAGGTCCTATTGCCTATGGATAAAAAAGATAGAGTCTTTGGTAAATGGTCCCCAAGTTGGGAAGGACCATTTAAAATTTTACAAGTTTATTCAAACGGCGCATATGAGGTCAAAGAGATTGGCGCTGATGAAAGAATTTTGCGTATAAATGGCAAATACTTGAAAAAGTATAAGCCAACGTTGCAAGAAGTTAAAATAACGCTGGAGTAAATATAAAGAAAGCGTAAAAACATGGCATTTAAGTTGCCAAAACGTTGTCGAAAGCACAGAATAAAAATTGCTCAAGAATAAAATTTTACTCAAGTGCAAAGTTATTTCGATGGTGAATTCAAAAATGTCTTTCTCTTCTTCCTCCTCAAGTTCAGTCGAAAAAGACATTTTTGGGGGGCAATTTATTAGCCTGTAATTTCGACAGGCTTCATTGAAAATGGTCAACAAGGCCTGACTTATATTTCGACAAAGACCAAATTATTTCGACAGAGAAAATGGTCATGCGCAAGGTAAACTCGACAAGCTTCCGGGGAAGCAAAAGCAAGAGAGAGGAAAATGGACACAAGCTTTCGACAGACAGAAAACAGAGCAGTTATGCGCTGAAGACTAGCAGTTGGTCGAAGCGTGATAGAGTGGTTCTGGTCGAAAGTAGGAGTAGCAGTTATTAATTTTCAAATTTCTAGGCAGTTACTTAGTTCAGTTTTTCCCCCTCTTTTCCTTTGTATAAATAGTAGTTTCTGAGAAGAAACAGAGGTCGCAAATCACAATACACAACCCGATTCCTGAAACTCTAACTTCCAAGCCAGAGCGAAAAATGAGTGGAAGAATCGCTGTACGTGATCGTGTACCACTTTTACAATTCAATGCAATTTATTTGTCTTTTCTTTACAATTCATGCACCATTTACTGCTTCTTTTCTTTTCAATTCTGTTAATCATTGCAAATCGTCCCCTTTTCTACATTTTCTGAAACAAAAACTACGCGCAATTCAAAGGCAATTGCTTTGAGATTTTTCTAGTTTGATCTCACAAACCTTCTAATAAAACTAGTGATTGTTTGCTAAAAACACCAGCAAACAGGGACGTAGGAGAAGTTTTATCAGGCCCCACGGTGGGCGCCAATGTTACGGTCGGTTTCTCTAGATGAGAAAGAACCGAACGTGTGTTTGAGAGTCTGAGTTGAGAGAATGAATGTGGGATCCGTTTATTGGCCTCAGTGGGTAGTTTATATATTACACTGAACATAACTGCTAATTAATACATAATTATGGCCGAGTTGACCATTATAGACAGGGGAGGGAAATCAAGGATATTTCCCCTCTGATTGCGCCTCATTCCTTTTTGGGGAGGGCGCGGCTTGACCTCGGAGGCCGACCAGTTTCTCTCTGGGCAAAGCCCTTCAAGAACCGAGCGGATGTATTAGCTGGGTAATCCTGGCCGGAACAAGCAACAACGTTCGCTTGCCTCCTAATAAAACAAATCATATAGTTTTCTAAAGTAGATAAAAGTGACTGACAAACATTTAAAATAGAGCCATATTCAGTTACAAATTTAGATGTTCCTCGGACACCATCCACTACCGCTTTGCAATCAAGCTCAATGGTAACTCTTTGGACATTTAAAGCTTGTAACCAAGTGACTGCTTTCAAAAGACCCAACGCTTCAGATTCTTGAGGTTGGGGATGACCATTGTACCAAACATAACCACATAATGTTTTAAATTGTTAGAAATAATTTATTAATAATTACTAACGATTTATTAATAATTTTTATAAAATCATTATATTATATATAATCACATAAATTTTATGAATTAACCACGTAAAACAAGTATAACTATCAAGATTTAGCGAAAAGAGACTGGCAATGTGTCGTTTCTCATAATTTCCAAGAAGCAAACCAGTGTGCGAACATATTGGCTAAGATGGGAGCTCATGCTTCTCAAAAATTAGTGGAGTTTAATTCGTGCCCTAGATAACTTCTAAAGCTTATTGATGAAGATGCTAGAGGAGTATTGTAGAATCTAGTTTTTCTTTTGTTTTTGTTTTTTTCCTTTTGCTGCTATTTTCATTTGTAACAAAAAAAAATCAATATAATACTGTAAAGTTTTCAAAATAATCGGATCAAATCGCTCAGTCATTTATTAACAATTTCATAATTGTAGTATTTCAAATTGTTGCCTAATCAATTCCCCAAAATCAGAATCGAATATATTTTTTTGGTGGAGATTAGGGTATCCACCGCTGAACGCAGTGAGTAATCCCCTCGCTGTATTGGAGGTACCTCGAAGGGTGGGACAGCTGGCCTAGGGATTTAAAGCTGCTCCATACCCAAGGCGAGGATCGAACCCTCGATTGGCCAGTGCAAAATTTGATCCTAACTGTAACATCCCAGACTGCTTAGAGAACTGTTGACTGCCCCTACAAACCAACACGAGTCTTTTCAGCCTGCGTTGTCCTCACTTGCATGCTTTCTAGGAAACTTCCCAGAAGGTCACCATCCCACTACTACTCCAAGTCAAACACGCTTAACTATGGAGTTCTTATGAGAAGGGCTCCCGAAAAGAAGATGCATCTTGTTGGTATAGGTAGTACAATCCCATACCTGCACATCCCAAACTACTTACAGAACTGTTGACTGCCCCTACAAACCAACACAAGTCTTTTCAGCATGCGTTGTCCTCACTTGCATGCTTTCTAGGAAACTTCCCAGAAGGTCACCCATCCCACTACTACTCCAAGTTAAGCACGCTTAACTATGGAGTTCTTTTGGGAAGGGCTCCCGAAAAGAAGATGCATCTTGTTAGTATAGGTAGTCTAAATTAATTCTTTTAAGTCTTCCTTCAACTGTACAGTCCCATACCTGGACAGCCTCAGGATCACTCTCATTCTGGTGCGTATTCAGTTCATTCACGTGCCCCTTCGCTGGAAGTTGCCAGGAGCCGCTCTTTGTCCTTTTTGGGCATCGGCGATCACTCCCCGCCGTCGTCAGCCTCGGATGTCACACTAACAACGAGCGGAGATTAGTCTTTCATTTAAAGAGTTGGGACACTCCGTGGGTAGCCAACGATAGTCCGAAAAAAAAAAAGTTTCCCCCTATATTATGGCATACAATCATATCATATCAATTGATGAGGAAAATAATGTTATCATATGCCATTAATAGATATTTAGGACTATTAAAAACCTTGCTTAACCACCCACACAAACAGAATTAATTTTACTATATATATATATATATATTGTTGTAAAAAACAAGGATTCTATGAATGAATAACAAATACCAAATACATTACCTTAGTTTGTTATTGACGCTAAACCCATTACTTAACCTAGCCATTAACTGTATCAAAAAATCAAAGAAATGTTATTCTTAGGTTCGGTTTACAATTAATTAAAAAATAATAAATTTGTATATGCCGAGAATTGATATTCATAGTGGAATAGAAATATTACACACAAAAACAGGTCGGTTTAAAGAGAAATCGTTTTAGTTGATCAAAATACAAAACACAAAATCTATTGTTTTTAACATTGTTTTGTCAAAAAAACAACATTGTTTTTTTGTAACTAAAACAACTAAATTTAATCATTATAAAAAATATTTATTTTCAATTTTATTATCCTTTTTTTATATTAGAGAAAAAATTTAATTTCTGGTAATTGAAATGAATTAAAATAACTATGCCATCTACTAAAAATTTCCACCTTATAAAGTCAGATAGAATCACTCTGTCATCTATTAATAAATTCAAACTTAGAGAATTTCAACTTTTTTGCCTAATTTATTCCTAAATAAAATAAATCAAATCTGATATAATTAATTTGTGTGGTGTCAATTAATGTAAAATTTCTAAACAATTCTTGCTGTATCAATTTGTCTCCATCACTTAACCTGACCGGAAGCTGTATCATAAAATCAGGGGAAATTTTTCAGTAGTTGGTATATGTGTGATAAGAAATAAAACAGGAAAAAAACCACAAAATTTTCGTTAAGATGAACTTAAAATGGACTATATTAATCCCACCAAAACCCACGTAATCAAATTAATCATATCTTATCTTATTATAACTAGTATGTATGACCCGTGCGCTGCACGAGTATACATATCATTTGAATTTTTTTTGTAAATTTTTTGTAAAAGAAATAAAAATTATATCTTAGTAATAAATTGACTAAATTATATTTAAATAAATATTGCATACTGAAAGGAACTATTTCAATGAAAAAAATAAATTTAAATTTATATATATTTATGTAATTATTTAATAATGTGAAGGCACTATTCCATATATATATTGTCCTAACACAGTTGTGATTACAATTAATATTGTTTACTATTAGGAATAACAGTAGTGCTAATTAAAAAATGATTCAAGATAGAATTTATAATATTATTTTATCTCTCATATTGAATTTTTTAGTCACTCTTTAAAGTTATTACCTATTAAAAACATGTAGATTTTTTACCAAAAAATTTTTTGTTAAAAAGTTTATACAAAAAAGTGATTTTTAAATACTCAATATAATATAAATCGTGTTTTGAAGCCAAAAAAAAAATAGATGATAGGTATATTTCCAAATAGGGGGTGTTTCGGTTTTTTAAACAAATTAAGGGTTATTTCTGTCTTTTAGGTGTAAGTTGAACTGAACTTACCAAACCTAAAGCCTCTTCATGCAACGGCTTCTACCGTAATTTCCTCTTCTTCTTCTCATCATTCCCAACCTCTTCGATCTCACTCTCTGGTTTTGCAGTGAAAGTTCATCCATTGTAGCGATCTCACTCTCTGATTTTGCAGCGAAAATTCAGTGTTCTTCTTCTTCTCATCGTTCCCAACCTAAACGCTCTCTGATTTTGGAGCGAAAGTTGCTGCTCGAAAATTAACAATGGAGACTACTACTTATGGATCATCTCTTCACGTCATGGGTTGCGATCAACCGTAAGGTCTCCGCAACAAACCACTGATAAATCAATACCCAAGGTACGATTATTACTAACGATTTTGGGTGGGTTTATCTGTATATATATTGGATTCGTTGGTGGATGCATGTAATTGGTGATTCTAGTTTGGATTTGTTTAGCTTTTTTGACAGTATTGAGTTATATTTAAGCCATTCGATAGTTTAGTTGCCTCATTGAGTTAAGTATTGCTTTTTAGTTCTTTTTGCATAGTGATTCGTTTCTCCGCATCAGCTACCCCTGATATGGTTCCTTGGTCACATTTGCTTGATGTTTCATCTTTAACAGAAAGTTCAAGTCAAGCCCTGTGTTCCCTTGCTCCTCATGCCACTATTGCTCTAAATAAAATATACAACTTTGCCAATGCTTGAGCACAAACTGTAGAAAATAAAATAATTAGGAATGAATGCAACCAAGGCAAAATAAGTCTGCATTAGGCTCTCAATTAGTACATATTGAGCCACACTTCCATATAAATCAAAAAGAACTAAAAAGCAATACTTATCTCAATGAGGCAACTAAACTTTCTTAACAAATCTGATAATGGATGTTTATTTGAGTTATACTCTAAACATTACTTGTCTCAAATTATCCATTCTATAGCGAATATGTACCACTAGAGATATTCTAGACATTGTGTGATCCAATACCCAATTAGTTAGTCCTTAGTTTGATTTAACAATATCTGAAGAAAAATCTACAGATAGTGACCAATACCCATTTATTGACTATTTTATGCAATCAGGTACTTAAAAAAATCTACTTTGTGCGGAATTTTGTAACACCCCGATTTTCGTATTGGTACGTTTTTGGCTTACTCATGAATATAATAGTAATTTTTGTGAAATATTGTGCATCCTTTGGCTTGATAATTAAATATTTTAGTAACTTATTATTTTAAATGATTCTATATAATTATGTTTGTTGGAATTATCAAATATATTGAAATGATATTAAACCGTATTTTTATACTATGTTGATACTATATTTATTTTTACTAGTTAATAATGTTGTTTATATAGTACTTATATTTGAAATATTATTGTTTTAGTTAATTATTTTAGTTTATAAAATATTAGTATTTAGAATATTATTTATTTTAACAATCATTTTGGGTCATAGAGTTGTTAAAATAGTATTAATATTCAAAATAAGCATTAAAAAGGATTTTATAAAGGATTTTTGGTTGTTTTTAACGCATACACCCCTGTTTCCTTGCTAAGCGCACCCTTGTGTGATCCATTCTGTTTAACGCGCAGCCCAGTCCACGCGAAGCCCACAACCCGCACCCAGATCCGACCCAATGTTCACTATTCGTAGTCATGGAACTTTCACGGTGCAAGTTTGTTTCTTGTCTTTCTTTGATACCTTCCATTCCCTATCTTTAATTCCGTCAACTCATCCTATCTGGTGACTCAAACGAGGTTTAGATTATTCTTATGTGCGTTTGAACTCTCTAAGTATTTATTCTCTTATATTGTCCTTGAGCCTTGAGAAATTTCAAGGACGAAATTTTTTTAAGGGAGGTTGAATTGTAACACCTCGATTTTCGTATCGGTACGTTTTTTGTTTATTCATGAAAATAATAATAATTTTTGTGAAATATTGTGCATCCTTTGGCTTGATAATTATATATTTTAGTAACATTTATTATTTTAAATGATTCTATATACTTATGTTTGTTTGAATTATCAAATACGTTGAAATGATATTAAACCGTATTTTTATACTATGTTGATACTATATTTATTGTTACTAGTTAATAATGTTGTTTATATAGTACTTATATTTAAAATATTATTGTTTTTGTTAATTATTTTAGTTTATAAAATATTAGTATTTAGAATATTATTTATTTTAACAATCATTTTGGGTCATAGAGTTGTTAAAATAGTATTAATATTCAAAATGAGCATTAAAAAGGATTTTTGGTTGTTTTTAATGCATACACCCCAGTTTCCTTGCTAAGCGCACCCCTGTGTGATCCATTCTATTTAACGCGCAGCCCAGTCCATGCGAAGCCCACAACCCGCACCCAGATCCGACCCAGCTTTGCTTCTTCTTCCTCAAGAGCTCTGCACATACTGAAAACCCTAACAGCCCTCCCTCTCAATCACGTTCTCACTCCCCTCTCTGCGTCTGACCATAAAACTCCACTTATCCACTCGAATTCACGCTGAGTTTGATTTCGGTCTCCATTTGATTGATTGCAGCTTCTATCATGTGTTTTTGTCGCCCCCTTATCCGCAAAAACCTCCATGGCCGAACCACCATACCTCTCGCTCCCTTGCTTCCATTTCGCGACAAGCACCATCGATAGGTAAGACTAAATGAGACGAAGTTAATATTGTTTAAATTCCCGATAGATACCTTAATCGTTTAATGTAGCCAAGTTTGACTTGGAGTTGGCAAAGCCATTGAACGACTTGATGTTCTTGCTTGTGGTGATTACTGGTTGACTCGTGTATTGTTATGGGAGACTTGTCGCACAATGGAAAATTTATCCTTCGTTGATGATTAGCAAGCTGATTCGTGTTGAAGAATCTTGCCGCAGTATGGGTGAGAACTCGTTGCAGTATGGACGAGCGGTATCTTCGTGATCGAGATTTGTTGAAGGAACCTTGTCGCAGCATGGGCAAGGACTCATTGCAGCATGGGCGAGCCGTACCTTAAAAGTTGATGATTGTAAGAGGAACCTTGTCGCAGTATGGCAAGGACTCGTCACAGTATGGGCGAGCCGTACCTCAATAGTTGAAATTGTATAGGAGGAACCTTGTCGCAATATGGGGAAGGACTCGTCGCAGTATGGGCGAGGACTCGTCGCAGTATGGGCGAGCCGTACCTCAAGGATGGTAGGGATGATGATAGGTGGGGCGGTAAGCAAATGATTATGGGAGTAGTATTAGAGACGGCCACGACCCGGCCTTGCGGGTAGGCCTAGTGGGGGGTCCTAAGTGGGGCACTGCTGGGGCGTTCCATAAACCATTGCGGTACCCTGACTAGACTCTATCTATTTCCCGAGATGTGAGGGCACTTGCATCCGCTTACCCAGAGTTAGATGGATCCAGATTTATCGCTGAGTAGTGGGTAGGATCTTCTCGACGTTGCTCCAGATTGAAGATGATGACAATAGTTGATGAACCACCGAGCACACACTACAAGAATAAATAACTTTTGCAGCGACTTTTTCTCAGCAAAAACAAATGTGATGGCAAAAATATACATGTGTCAACAATATTTATTAGTTGTTGGGATAAGAAAACTTTTTCTCAACAACATCATTATGGCTAGCAAAAACCGATTTATCCCAATAGTGACCAAAGTTGTTGGGAATAATATAACTATTTACGAACAATACAATGAGTTATTGGCAAATGCATATATATATATATATATATATATATATATATATATATATATATATATATATATATGTGTCAACAATATCTTATGTCGCTGCAAAAGGTTACATATGTTTGCCAACCACCGTATCTAATGTTGGGGTAAATATTGTACACGCGTATGCCAACGACTTTTTTCAGGTCATTGGAATAAGTTATTTTTTCCGTAAAAATATCCTAATTGCTAGGATAAATAAATTTATCTCAAAAGTAATAAAATTCATTAAGAAAAACACAATTATTTTAAATCATCATCACAACCATAAAAAAAACCTTTTCAACTCTTCACAATATCAATAAAATTATTTTTAAACTATAGAAGCATTAAAAAAAATTGAACTTCTTTCTTAAGACAAAACATTTTTAGAAAAAGCATATATTTTTTAATACGTATGTAGATATTAAATTAAATTTTTAATGAAACAATGTTTAATATGTTATTAAAATAAAAAAAACTTTGCGAGTTAAAAAAAAAAATACCCTTGCACCATGCTATCATGCTCAGCAAACGTGTCAGTTAACTACTTTCCTATTCAACCGGTTTTCAGTTCATGTAAAAACCTTTCACATGTACGTGCGTGTTGTAACTTCTACTAAATCATAAAACAACTTTGGCATGGATTAAATAAAGCATTGTCATCCGTAGATAAAAACTCATCCCACGATTGCATTTACTCATTGCCTAATCTTTATTGTGCCTACTCCCTATCAGTGGCAACAAAAAGTCTGGGAGGGCCACTTATGAAGACGTGATAACTTAGAAACGCAAATGTAATTAAAATAGATAAATATAAATTAAAATTATTTATAGACAAAAATAAAAGACTAAAAATGTAATTTTGATCTCACATAAAGACACAAATGAAGTTGTTTGTAAAATGATAATTTTTTTTTGACAAAGTAAAATGATAATTTGAAATTTATTTTATTCTAATTTTAAATTGCGGAAGATATTTTTTTCGAAAATTATCAACCATTTATTCATAATTTCTAATTCTAATATAAGATATGTGATAATATTAAAAATATGAATAAAACTTATACTCCAAAAAATTCTATACATTTATATATATTACCTATACATTGAGTAAAAAGAATATTATTACATAAAATACAAAGTTTGCTTATATATTACATATTACATATCTAACAAATTTGTAGCTCCAGGAGGAGTCGAACCAGGGAGTAACCGGTGAAAATTCAACATTCCAACCATCAAGCCACAATATAATGCGTGTTGAAAAAGCGCAACTTTTTTATATATTAAGAAGTTGAGTTTTAAAAACAGGGGTATGTTGGTAATTTCAAGTGATTTTTTAGGGCGGGCCGTGGCCCTCCCTAGTCCTTACTAAGATCCGCCCCTGCTCCCTATAAAGGCATTCTAACACCTCCACTAATTTGTATTTGCATCATCTTCTATCCCCTTATTATACCCCAATACTACATTCTCTTTGTTGTATAATCTTCAGAATCCCCCAAAGTTTAAACTACAAAGGAATGCTCTTCATTGCACAATCGTTAGAGTTCCCCAATGTTTCAACTACAAAGGAATTCATTTGTAAGCTTGGAAAGGATAATGGAGCATTTGGAAGAAATTAATGACCCCAAGGGAGAAAAGAAGAAGTTATATAAAAGTTGGTATAAAATATATGAAAGTTGGTGTTCTATTTCTCATTGAAAAGGAATGAGCATTTCTTGATGAGAGGAGTATACTGATTAGTGTGTTGGTACAGTATTCAGATAAGATCAAATATCATTTTAAACAATATTAATATTAATCACTAATTAATAGTTATTAACATTATTTTAGAAAAATAAAATTACACAAATGATATTTGATATTTATTAATAAAATTTAATATTTCCAAAAGTTTCATAATCACACATATTATTGAGAAATTATATATTTAAATACTGATTACTAATACACACAAAAAAATAGCTAAACATCAATTTCAGCTATATATAAAATATTCAAAAAATAAAATTTAGAAATGAAATTTTTACTATTGAGAAAATTTGCAATATGAAAACTTGCATAGCTAAAAGTAAATATATTATTATGGCTGCGACTACTTTTTCTTAAGATAAACAAATAAGACAACAAATTTATTGGTTTATATATACTTATCACATTGACTATGTTTGTTAAGATAAACAAATTGTTGGATTCAAATGGAATCCATGAACACTCACACCTCACAAACAGAGAAAACTAGAGAGAAGAATTGAGAAGAACTGAATTCTTTATTGATAATAATCTGAATCAGTTACAAACTCATTTTTGATGTATTTATACTATCTAATTCTAGTATAATTCTGTTGCAGTGTTTAACTAACTAACAGAAGCTATTAACTGCACTATATTAACTAACTCACTTAATATCTATCTTAAGTGCTATATCACTGAATGTGCTTTATTTGAATTACTAAAATACAACACTTCCCCTTAATTCAAATCTTCAAAGCAAATGACACCAATCTCTTCCCTTAGCTTCATGAACCTATCAGGTTTAATAGCCTTGGTTAGCATGTCTGCTAACTGATCTTCTGTAGGACAGTAAATCAACTTCAGAACTCCATTATTCACTTGCTCCCTAATGAAATGAAATCTTGTTTCAATATGCTTGCTGCGCCCATGTGAAACTGGGTTTTTAGCAAGGCTGATTGCTGATTTATTGTCTATCAGTAATGACAGTGGCATCTGAACTTCACACTTCAATTCATCAAGCAGTGATTTCAACCAAATTGCTTGACAAGCAGCAAAGGAACCAGATATATATTCTGCCTCACAACTTGAGAGGGCAGTAACTGGTTGCTTCTTTGAGCTCCAGGAAACTGCAGCTCCACCAAATTTAAACAAGTAGCCCGATGTGCTCCTCCTATCTGACCTATCACCGCACCAATCTGCATCTGCAAAACCAATCAATTCCATCTCAGCACCATTAACCATGCTTGGAAACATCACACCATATTGCATAGTTCCCTTCACATATCTGAGAACCCTCTTTGCAGCAAGGAAATGTGATTTCTTTGGCCAGTTCATGAATCTACTAAGTGCTCCTACTGCATAACAAATGTCTGGTCTGCTATTGCAGAGGTATCTTAGTGATCCTACCAACTGTTTGTAACCAGTTGGATCAACACCTTCCTCATCAGGCTTGTCTTCAAGCTTCTGATTTGTTTCTGCTGGTGTGACTACAACATTGCAGTCCTCCATCTCAAACCTCTTCAAAATCTCTCCTGCATATTTCTTTTGATGCATAACTATCCCATATTCTGTCCACAAGAATTCTATTCCAAGGAAATATGACAATTTTCCTAGGTTAGTCATTTCAAACGCACTCATCATGAGTGAAATGAAGTTATCAATCTCTGTTGCATGACTACCAGTTACTAGTAAGTCATCAACATATAGGCACACCAATAATAACTTGTTGTCCTCCTTCAACATGACATAAACACCATGTTCTACTTCACATCTCTTGAAGCCAAGTTGAGCAAGGTATGTATCAATCCTTCTATTCCAAGCTCTTGGTGCTTGTTAAAGCCCATAGAGTGCCTTGTTCAACTTGTACACCATATCTTCTTTGCCTTCTAGTTCAAAGCCAGGAGGTTGGATCACAAAAACTGTCTCTTCCAGTGCTCCATTCAAGAAAGCAGATTTCACATCAAGGTGTGTCAAACTCCACCCCTTACAACTTGCTAGAGAGACAATCACTCTCACAGTTTCATGCCTTGCAACTGGTGCAAAAACCTCTGTGTAATCAATTCCTTGTTTTTGCAAGAAACCTCTAGCAACAAGTCTAGCCTTGTGCTTCACAATTCTACCTTCAGGATCCATTTTCAATTTAAACACCCATTTTACACTAATTGGTTTCTTGTTCTTAGGCAACTGAACAAGTTCCCAAGTATGGTTTCTTTCAATTGATCTCAATTCATCTTCCATTGCTGCTCTCCACTCACTAACCTTCAATGCCTCAGTGAAGTTAACTGGCTCAGCATCTGCCAAGAGAGCAAAATGTATTAAATCTCCTTCATCTGTCACAGCACTATCTGGCAACACCTCACAGTCTTCCAATCTCCTTTGTAACTGTCTCTGCCTCTGTGATCTAGTTACTGGTACAACAGGCACACTTGGTGCGACACCACCATCCACAGCATCATTGTTGATCTCTGCATCACTGTGATCATCACTCTCACTGTCACTGCATATATCAATTTCTGGTGCTGCTTTAAATTCAACTTCCCCTGTCTCCCAATCCCATGACTCATCTTCTTTGATCAAAAGATCTCTACTAATGCATACCTTCTTAGATTTGGGATTGTACAGCTTGTAACCACCAGTTGAGTGGTATCCAATCAATACCATGACCTCACTCTTGTCTTGCAACTTGGTTCTCTTTGCATCTTGTATGTGATTGTAACACAAGGATCCAAACACCCTTAGATGACTCACTGAAGGCTTCTTTCCACTCCACAATTCTATAGGTACCTTCAATTTCAGGCTCTTTGTAGGGCACCTATTGAGGATGTAAGCTGATGTTGCTACAGCTTCACCCCAGAACTCATGAGGCATGTTCTTTTGCTTTAGTATACTCCTTGTCATATCAAGCAAGGTCCTGTTTCTTCTTTCAGCTAGCCCGTTGTGTTGTGGTGTGTATGGTGGAGTGATTACATGAACTACACCTTGAGATTCACAGAATTCTTCAAATACTTTTGAAGTATATTCACCTCCACCATCTGTTCTCAATATCTTTAATTTCTGGCCACTTTGTGTTTCTGCTACAGCCTTGAACTTCTTGAACACATCTAATGCTTCACTCTTTTGCTTGATGAGATACAACCATATCATTCTAGTGAACTCATCAATAAAGGTTATGAAGTATTTATTACCTCCAAGTGTTGGCACTTCAATTGGACCACATATATCAGAACTTACTGCATGCAGTGGAGAGCTTGCTCTCATAGGTGACTGAGCAGCAAAAGGAAATCTAGTTTGCTTGCCTCTCAAGCACACATCACATGTCTTGCCACTCATATCAAGCTTTGGCATTCCTGTCACTAACTCCTTCTCACTCAACTGAGTTAGACTCTTGAAATTCAAGTGTCCAAATCTTCTATGCCATAGCCAACTCTGTGATTCAGCCACTGTACTTAAAACTTTCACATCAGAATCTTCTACATTGCATTTAAAAGTCCTGTTCTTGCCCAGTTTTGATTTCAAAATCAATTTATCAGACTTATCAAACAGCTGTAGCATTTCATCTTTCATTGTCACTGAGTAGCCCTTTTCTAGTAATTGACCTACACTCATCAAATTACTCTTCATGCCAGGCACATACCACACATCTTCAATTAGGACAGTTCCACCATCCTTTAATTTTACCAAGACATCTCCCATTCCCTCAGCAATCAAATATTCATCATCAGCACATCTGATTCTTGTCTTCTTGCTGGAATTGTAATTAATCAACCACTGTTTGTTCCCCGTTATATGGTTAGAACAACCTGTGTCCAAATACCACCAATCTACCACTACACCTTCTTCATTGGTAGTCACCATCAACAAGACAGGTTCTGTATCAGAACTGTCATGAGCAAGATTAGCTTGCTCTGCACCTTTCTCTGGTCTCTTTCCTTTACCAGCACCAGACCAACATTCATCAGCAAAATGTCCATATTTGTCACAATTGAAACACTGTATTTTCCTTTTATCAAAGTCCTTTTTCTTATTAAACTTTGAATTGTAACCTCCTCCTTTACTAGAGGATTCTGCCTTATCAGTCACTGATTTTCCCTTATCCTGATTACTATTTGAATTCTGATTAGCCTTCTTATCTGACCATTGTTTCTTCTTAGTTTCATACCAATTCTTCTTAGACATTTTAGCTTGCAAGGCTTGATCTGTTTCTTTATCATTACCCCTTTCAGTTACTCTTAATTCAAGTGCCTCTAAACTACCTTGCAATTCATCAATCTTCATTGTACTAGTGTCCTTAGACTGTTCTATTGCAACAACTATATGATCAAATTGAACAGTTAAGGAACGCAGTACCTCTTCCACGATCATTTGCTCAGAAATTGTCTCTCCACAGGTCTTCATCTCATTCGTGACAGTGATTATACGAGCCACATAGTCAGCAACTTTCTCATTGTGCTTCATGTTCAAGTTCTCATACTGCTTCCTCAGTGATTGAAGTTTGACTTTCTTCACGGTGGCATCACCACCATAGCAACGCACTAACGTGTCCCAGGCAGCCTTCGCAGTCATCGAATCTGCTATCTTCTCAAAGATCTTCGCATCAACACACTGGTGAATGTAGAATAAGGCTTTATGATCTTTCTTCTTCTTCTCGCGATGTGCATTCCTCTGCGCTTCTGTTGCATTCTCTGCAAGTTCTGGAACTCCTTCGTTCACGAATTCGAGCACATCTTGTGCTCCAAACAACACACGCATCTGTATGGACCAACGACTCCAATTCATACCATCGAACACTGGTAAGTGAGTGTTGAATCCTCCATTTCCATTCATCTTCTCGTTCTCTGTTCTTCACTCAATTGAAAAACTCACAATCACTCGTGTTTCCACCCTAGGATTCAGAGTTTGTGAATCCTTTCGATTTCGAATTCCAATTCGATGCGAATTGCAAACTCAAAATCACACGCACACTCACGTTCACTCGTGTTTCCCAGAATCATTCACCGCTCTAGATACCAATTTGTTGGATTCAAATGGAATCCATGAACACTCACACCTCACAAACAGAGAAAACTAGAGAGAAGAATTGAGAAGAACTGAATTCTTTATTGATAATAATCTGAATCAGTTACAAACTCATTTTTGATGTATTTATACTATCTAATTCTAGTATAATTCTGTTGCAGTGTTTAACTAACTAACAGAAGCTATTAACTGCACTATATTAACTAACTCACTTAATATCTATCTTAAGTGCTATATCACTGAATGTGCTTTATTTGAATTACTAAAATACAACACAAATAAGGCAACAAATTTTTTGGTTGCCACAAAATTACTTATGGCATCGATAATTATCAAAATAACAACGATAATTATTATTGTTAAAATATTAGTAATAGCAACGATATTAAATGTTGTTGCAAAACTTGTCGCAACGGGACTTATTGCAGCGACATGCAGCGACATTTTATTTGTGGGGAAATATAATTTTTGCAACAAAGTTGCAATTCTAACAACAATAAAAGTTGCTACAAAAAATCTATTTTCTTGTAGTGACACGTGGCATGTTCGTTGGATTCCCCGTGGTGGTATTTGCCGTTCGTTGAGGATGATGATCTTAGTTGATGATTGACTGGGCATGCAGGTTATGTTTGTCATACGTACTGTCGTGACTGTTACAGTGTGATGCGATCTCATTGCTCCTTACGTACGAGCCCTCCGTGGCTTCACTTTGTGGCATGTTGTGTTTATAGTGCTTTTGAGAGTGACTGTTTGATGTTGATTTGATGGATTGTGGTAGTCTTTGCTATTTTAGTTTCGGTCTTATATTTCTTATTTGGTTTGGACACTCTTTCTCACCCGTGCACCATTTTTTCAGATCGAATTCCAGGTGTTGTTGGAGCAGTCTTCTACGATCAGGAAGCGGTGAAGATGTGGTCTCTACGATCACCCAGTGACTTGAAGTAGGACACCCCGCATTGATGTTACTTTATTTTTATTTAATTGATTAAAGGTTTATTGCTCTGATTATGTGACATCGGGATTTGGGTTGTATTTTCAATATTATATTTCAGGTCATTTTCGGTTACTGTATTAAAATAAATGTTTTATCGCTTTAGTCGTAATGTTAGTATAAATCATGTTTATATGATTTAAGGAGTTGGTTGACATCTTCTACTTGCGAAAGGTATTTCGAAAATAGATTGACAATTTGATTTGAAAAAACAAATTTACTCGTTTTCCGCATTTTTTCATCTATAATTACTTTCGGGGTAAAAGGTGTCACATTTAGTGGTATCAGAGCAGTTCGGTCCTAACCGGACTGTTTATGTTTTCTATGTGTGTTCTTTTTTGTTTTCGATGTGTGAACTCTGAGTAGAGTTGCAGGCATTGCTTGTTTGATTCTAATTGATAGCCGTGAGGCTGACCAAACTAGTTGGTTAAGTTCTCAAGATAATAGGATGAGTAATAGGTATTCTTAGGGAAAAGTATCATGGTTAGGGCTGATATAAAGATGTTAGAGTCCAACCGAGAACTCAAACAACCATCATTCTTGAAGAGAATTTTTCATAGAGCTAGGTGTTTTCTTTACGTCGTGTGTTGTGTGTCTATTGTATCTTCTCTGTGTGAACTCCGTATCTTATTTTTTTGGTTTGTAACCAACTTGTTGTATGAACTTTGAATTTAGATTGTCTAAGCTTCTATGATTTTATTTTTTTTATTTTTTTTTTATCATTTGCGTTGTGTGGTTTGTGATTTTTTTTTTTAAAAATCGTTTATGCATGTGAACCATTATCTTACTATTTGTTTTATTGATGAATATTTACATAACCATTTAATTCGTTAGTGAATCTTGTGTACTATTAACTGTTGTAATTTTCTTTATCTTAATATATTAGTGCGGCAAACTGATGCATGTGGTGTTGATCCGCTGTCGCGCACGGATCAAAAACGAGTATTTTGAAAATATAGTATACGGTAACGACAACTCGAATATCGTTCTCAAGGATTCTTGTATAATAATTAACCAACTGAAATCGAATTAGGGGGTGTTTGGTTTAAGGTTCGATTTAACAAATAGAGTAAATAAGTGATTATCAAATAAGTTTAAAAATCAATTTACTGATTCGGATCCTGCCTATCATCGATTGTCGTAATTCCAACCGCAAATTATCTATTCCTATTCGACTATAATATCAATTGACAAGCGCAATTGATAGTATAAGTTGTATGTTCCTATTATCCGAATTAAGCAAACGGGATTAAGTTTCATGAATTACGCAAACATGAATTAAACGAACACGATAACGAATTAAGCAAACGATAACGTGACTATAGTTAGGATCATACAATCAATCGAATTAAACCAATATAACCTATGTAAATCAAATTAAGCAAACAAGAGACATAGATTTATATTGAAAGGAATAGAAAACCTGAATTATAATTACTAAAATCTCAAGGTGTCGGAACCTGAATACAGTAAATTGTCTGGATCGGTTAGTTCTCCATGAGAATTCGTACAAAAACTTCCAAAATATTTCGTGAATAGTAAACTCGATCCCTGAACAGTAAACGGCTGCCTAGGTATAATGGAAAACAAGGAATTCGGGTCATAACCCAACTGGGTCAAAAACATAAAAAAAAAACCGGCCCAAAATCGACCAAAACTTAAAAATATCTAATTCTTCAACTTCAACGAATTATTCAAGCCTTCTAAAGTCCGAATCATCTTCTAGCTTCAACATGAAAGTTGTAGCTCTTTCTCTTAGCTTTTCAACGCATATTAGAAAACGTCGATCCGATACTCGTAGCTCCCGTTATGAATTTTTCCGTGAAAGCTGCTAAAGCTGAAAATAAAATACGGAAATCAAATTAAACCAAAAATAAACTAAATTAGAAAAACATTATAAAACATAAAAATAAACAAAGCAAAACAAAGAAATGCTTAAGTACAAACATGGAAGAATGTGCATCAAAATGCACTGATCAAATTCCCCCACACTTGAACTTTTGCACTCCGAGCAAAATAAAATAAAAACTCAGGAAACACACAAGCATCATCAGTTACTCATTCCAGGCCACAAACTTTTCTTTAGTTAAGATTGCATCGATAGGTACTAATCTTGCACACTAAGGATATCGTAGGAACACTAATCCACAATTGTGCAATCATAAGTCTCCTGAATACACAAACCAATCTGAATCATGTTATTATGCCTAAGCCTAACTTACCCATACTCCTTTTTACTCTTTTTCATTTTGGCGCAATCACATTAAGCCTGTTATCTCCACACACTCATAGTAAGGCTACCGGTTAGTGACTCTGATCCTTTTTGCATGGGGTTCTGGAATTAAGTGGCATAAACCCCTGTTTACCCAATTGTAGTTGCGGGGGATCGGACCGTAATCCGCCCTACCAAGTTCAGCACCAGAAACCTCTGAACCAACTAACAACGGGGATCCTTTTTTTTGTATAGGTTCTACGACTGTTGGGTTAAGTGACCGGGTGAGGGTCACCAAACTTAGAAGGAGCATTCCCTATTTTTTTTCTTTTTTTAAAACTTGGATCACTCACTTATTTTCATTGGCTTCCTTACATAGAGCGTGTGTGAGATGGTGCCGACTGCAAAGATAAACTACTCAAGAGCTGTCAGAGAATGGGAATTCAAGGCTATGTCATAATAAGGATTCAAATTAATTTCCATATGCAGGAGACTCACGGTGTTAAGACGATACCGATCTTGTGAACTTTTCCCAAGTCTCCACAACCCAAAACTCAGATTAATCTATAACCCAAAACTTTCAAAAAGATGCATTTTTTTTTATAATAACTGAAAACAAAACAAAACAACGAACAAAAGCAAAGAAAACAAATGATTCCCTCCCCCACACTTAAAACAAGCATTGTCCTCAATGAAAGGACATAACTATGAAAGTAGAGAGAAGGAAAGAAGAACTCCCTGATCAAGTTGCAGTAGAGACTTTGTGCACAACTCCATACTTGCGGAGCAAAGCTTCCATGGTGCGGTTACAGAAATGAGTGCCTTGGTCACTTATGATAGCTCGCGGTATTCCAAACCTGCAAAAAATATTAGACTTGACAAAATCTGCAACAACTCTAGAATCATTAGTCCTAGTGGGAATAGCTTCTACCCACTTTGAAACATAATCAACAGCAAGTAAAATGTAGAGAAAACCAAATGATATAGGAAAGGGACCCATGAAGTCGATTCCCCATACATCAAATACCTCACAGAAAAGCATAGGTTGCTGAGGCATTTCACTCTTACGAGTGATGGCTGTACCTGCTATCTGGCACTCTTTACAAGTGCGGTAAGTCTCATAAGCATCCTTAAAAACAGTGGGCCAATAGAAACCTGAGTCTAGGACTTTTCTTGCAGTCCTTTGAGGACCAAAGTGTCCCCCGACTTGAGATGCATGAGAAAAATTCAAAATAGATTCAATCTCATAGTCGGGGACACATCTCCTAATTACCTGACCACTACCAAACTTCCAAAGATATGGATCATCCCAAACATAATACTTGGCATCACTCTTGAGTTTGTGAATTTGAGACCTAGATGCACCTGTAGGAAAAACACCAGCAACAAGATAATTAACAATGTCAGCAAACCAAGGGGTGATCCCATGCAAAAGTAAAAGTTGCTCATCAGGAAAGTCATCCTGAATGGGAAAAGGATCTTCATCTCTCTCTATCCTGCTCAAGTGATCAGCCACTAAGTTCTCAGCTCCACTTTTGTCTTTAATCTCTACATTAAACTCTTGGAGCAACAACATCCACCGAATCAATCTCGGTTTTGCTTCCGGCTTCTTCAACAAGTACTTTAAAGCTGCATGGTCAGTAAAAACAACAACCTTGGAACCTAGCAGATATGATCTGAATTTATCAAGAGCAAAAACAATAGCTAGAAGTTCTTTTTCAGTGGTGGTGTAATTTGACTGTGCAGAATCTAAAGTCCTAGAAGCATAATAAATAACATGGGCAGCCTTGTCAACTCTTTGTGCAAGGATAGCCCCAACCGCATAATTAGAAGCATCACACATAATCTCAAAAGGAAGGGTCCAGTCAGGGGGCTGGATGATGGGAGCGGAGGTCAATGCTTTCTTCAAGAAGTCAAATGCTTGCTTGCATTTGTCATCGAAGTTGAAAGTGACGTCATTCTTCAACAAGTTTGACAGCGGAAGAGCTATCTTGCTGAAATCCTTGATGAAACGCCTGTAAAAACCTGCATGACCAAGAAAAGAACGAATCTCGCGAACGCAAGAAGGGTAAGGCAGTGTAGAAATCACATCAATCTTAGCAGGGTCAACAGAAATTCCTTTTTCAGAAATTATGTGACCAAGAACAATTCCCTGCTCAACCATAAAATGGCATTTTTCATAATTTAAAACAAGGTCAGTCTCGATGCATCTCTGTAAAACCATATTCAAACTGCTCAAACATGCATCAAAAGAAGAACCATAAACAGTGAAATCATCCATAAAAACTTCCATGCAATTTTCAATAAAATCAGCAAAAATGCTAATCATGCATCGCTGGAAAGTGCCAGAGCATTGCAAAGACCAAAAGGCATCCTCCTGTAAGCAAAAGTACCGAATGGACAAGTAAAAGTGGTCTTCTCTTGATCTTCCGGTGCAATATGAATCTGAAAGTAACCTGAAAAACCATCAAGAAAACAGTAATGTGATTTACCAGCGAGCCGTTCAAGCATTTGGTCAATGAACGGTAAAGGAAAGTGATCCTTTCTAGTACCCTGGTTCAATCTCCTGTAATCAATACAAACTCTCCAACTGTTCTGAACTCTAGTGGGAACAAGTTCATTCTTTTCATTTTTCACCACTGTGAGTCCAGATTTCTTAGGTACAACCTGCACTGGGCTTACCCATTTACTGTCAGAGATAGGATAAATGATACCTGCTTGCAAGAGTTTGGTTACCTCTTTCTTCACAACATCAAGAATCAAAGGATTAAGCCTCCTTTGGGGCTGCCTTACTGTTTTCGCACCATCCTCAAGTAAAATCTTGTGCATACACATGGAAGGACTAATACCTGGGATGTCAGCTAATGTCCAACCAATTGCCTTCTTGTGCTTCTTCAAAACCTGCAAAAGTTTATTTTCCTGATCGAAATCAAGGTTAGAAGAAATAATAACAGGGAGTTTTTCATCACTCCCCAAATAAGCGTATTTCAGATTATCTGGGAGTTGTTTCAGCTCTAAGGACGGGGGCTGCTCGATGGATGGAGTGTTTGGGGCAGCCGGGATGTCGAGAGCATCAACTGTATAAACAACTTCATCGACAACAACTTCACCTGTAGGAAACATGTCACCCTGCAAGGCAGCATCAATCTCAGCACATACAACACAAAGGTTAGTGTCAGTACAATCAGCACATGAATAAATATCATCAAACCCAGATAAGGATGGAAAATCCAGTGAAAACAATTCAGAAAAAGTGTCATCAACCAATTCAGAGATCAATTCCATATGAAAAACCGAATGATCTTCCAAGGGATGTTTCATGGCATCATCAATGTTAAATTTTGCGACAATGTCACCAAATTCCATGGACATGGTTCCATCGTCAACATCAATTTTTGTTTTCGCCGTTTTCAAGAACGGTCTACCTAAAATGATGGGAGCCCTGCTCGACTTAGTTTCTCCTTCCATGTCCAGAATGTAAAAATCTGCAGGAAAAATTAAATCGTTAACTTGAACAAGAACATCTTCCACTACTCCGGTGGGGCGGGCGTTGCTCCTATTCGCCAGCTGGACGATCAAACCTGTATGCTGCAAAGGACCAAGATTAAGGTTATTATAAATGGAAGTAGGCATAACATTAATGCCCGCTCCTAAATCAAGCATGCAATTCTCAAATTTACTATCCCCGATGGTACAAGGAATAGCAAAAGTTCCTGGATCCTTCTGCTTTTGTGGCAAGACCTGAGTGAGGGCTGAAACATTTTGCTCGCCTGTAGCCTTTTCAGATGAAGGCTTGGGCTGAATAAAAGCAGAAATATTTCTTCCCAAGTTGACTCTTTCACTTCCCTTCATCCTCCTCTTGTTGGTACACAAATCTTTCAGAAACTTGGCGTACTTCGGAACCTGCTTAATTACATCAAGAAGCGGAATGTTGACCGCAACTTTTCTGAAAACATCCAAGATCTCCTTCTCTTTGTCTCCCTCCTCAATCCTTTTATTTTTCAGAACTCTTTGTGGGAAGGGGACTGGTGGTACATACTCCTTTTCTTTAATTTTTTCAGTTTTTACCACAACAGAATAAGGTTCAGATTCAGATGAAGAAGGCTCAGATGTTACCTCAAGAATTTTTTTACTTTTTTCGGGGGCTGTTTCTGTGACTTTGCCGGATCTCAAGGAAATTGCTCTCACATTAGCAGGACCTTTTGGATTCACAACTGTCTGGGCAGGAAGTTGGTTTGATCCTTGGGCTTGTATGGCATTCATTTGAGTAGCAAGCTGTCCAAACTGTGTATGCAAGGCCAGAATGCTAGAATCAGTTCTTTGTTGGAACTGGAGGTTGTTTACAGCCATTTGTTTGACAAGGTCCTCTAAGGAAGGTCCGGAAGGTGCAGGGGCAGCCACTTGGGGAGGGTTCTGTTGTTGGCTGGACTGTGGGTTTCCATATCGAAGGTTTGGATGGTTCCTCCAATTGGGGTGGTATTTGTTAGTGGACAGGTCAGGAGTGTTGTACCGGTTCTGATTGTTGCCTTGATTGTAAAGGTTTGCTGCGTAGGCTTGGGGCAACTCAGTGATAGACTCATCGTGCAAAATGGGACATGTATCGGTAGGATGTTCAGGAGAAGTACAAATACCACACAAGTTTGTTGCTTGAGTCTTACCTACTGCTAACTGTTTCACTAAAGAAGTAAGCTCATCAATTCTGGTTTCTAAAGCTTTGTTGGAAGAAACCTGAATCTCACTCACACCCTTGATCCGGACAGAATTGTTTCGAGTGGTGAACTGCTGGGAGTTGAGAGACATATTTTCAATAAGGGCTTTGGCAGCAGCTGGAGTTTTGTCAACAAGTGCTCCACCACTAGCAGCATCAAGAATGTTTCTATCCATCGGTAACAATCCCTCATAAAAGTATTGGATGAGTAATTGTTCAGTGATCTGGTGTTGAGGACAACTTGAAACTAACTTCTTAAATCTTTCCCAGTACTCAGCTAGTGACTCATTATCCTGTCTAATACCACATATATCTTTTCTGATTGATGCAGCTCTGGAGGCAGGAAAGTATCTTTCTAGGAACACTTTTTTCAGGGCATTCCAGCTTGTGATAGAATTAGGTTCAAGGTAATAAATCCAATCTTTTGCTGCACCTTGCAATGAGAACGGAAAGGCTCTGAGGTTGATGTGATCTTCTGTAATTCCTTCGGGCTTCGACGGTGTAGAGCACACAACCTGGAATTCCTTTAGATGCTTATGTGGATCCTCACCTGCAAGACCATTAAACTTTGGCAACAAGTGTATTAAACCAGATTTTAGTTCAAAAGGTGCATCAGCATCAGGATACTCAATGCATAAACCGTTATAATTCACATCAGGGGCAGCCAACTGCCTTAAAGTTCTTTGGTCAGCCATATCAAAAACTAATTCAGAATCGGAATCAAACAAGTTATGAAAATAATCCGAATCAGAATCAGACTCAATTGTGGGTGGTGAGCTATTGCTAGCCTGGACTGCTCTACGACGTGTATGCAAAGTTCTTTCTACCTCAGGATCGAAATCAAAAAAATCAGAACAAGAAGACCTAGTAGCCAGGACTAATGCACAGCAATGCAGCAACAATCGTGAAAATGCCAACAGTGTCCCTATAAGGCAAAAACAAACACCATGAAGGAAATCGATTAAACAAATTTCAGAAAAATAAAAAAAACACAAATTTTGATCTAATTAGATGAAATAAGAGTTTTAGAAATTTTTTTGGATTTTTCCGACTCTATGAAAACAGTAAATAATTCATAAAAAATAGAAAAAAGAGGAATTTGGCGATTTGAAATCGAAGTCCAGTAACTCTTCTAGAGTAAGGGACAAATGAGCCTGGAATTTTTCTGCTATAGATGCCCGGAACAGATTTCTAATCGGACGCAATTTTCCTAAAAACTAATATTTTTTTTGACTCTAAAATGCGAATTGGCTAAAACCGTGACGAAACTAGGGCCTAGACGAGAGAACACTAAACCTAAGATTCTAAAATTAGTTAATAACGACAAGAATCCCCGGCAACGGCGCCAATTTGATCCGCTGTCGCGCACAGATCAAAAACGAGTATTTTGAAAATATAGTATACAGTAACGACAACTCGAATATCGTTCTCAAGGATTCTTGTATAATAATTAACCAACTGAAATCGAATTAGGGGGTGTTTGGTTTAAGGTTCGATTTAACAAATAGAGTAAATAAGTGATTATCAAATAAGTTTAAAAATCAATTTACTGATTCGGTTCTTGCCTATCATCGATTGTCGTAATTCCAACCGCAAATTATCTATTCCTATTCGACTATAATATCAACTGACAAGCGCAATTGATAGTATAAGTTGTATGTTCCTATTATCCGAATTAAGCAAACGGGATTAAGTTTCATGAATTACGCAAACATGAATTAAACGAACACGATAACGAATTAAGCAAACGATAACGTGACTATAGTTAGGATCATACAATCAATCGAATTAAACCAATATAACCTATGTAAATCAAATTAAGCAAACAAGAGACATAGATTTATATTGAAAGGAATAGAAAACCTGAATTATAATTACTAAAATCTCAAGGTGTCGGAACCTGAATACAGCAAATTGTCTGGATCGGTTAGTTCTCCATGGGAATTCGTACAAAAGCTTCCAAAATATTTCGTGAATAGTAAACTCGATCCCTGAACAGTAAACGGCTGCCTAGGTATAATGGAAAACAAGGAATTCGGGTCATAACCCAACTGGGTCAAAAACATAAAAAAAAACCCTGCCCAAAATCGACCAAAACTTAAAAATATCTAATGCTGCAACTTCAACGAATTATTCAAGCCTGCTACAGTCCGAATCATCTTCTGGCTTCAACATGAAAGTTGTAGCTCTTTCTCTTAGCTTTTCAACGCATATTAGAAAGCGTCGATCCGATACTCGTAGCTCCAGATATGAATTTTTCCGTGAAAGCTGCTAAAGCTGAAAATAAAATACGGAAATCAAATTAAACCAAAAATAAACTAAATTAGAAAAACATTATAAAACATAAAAATAAACAAAGCAAAACATAGAAATGCTTAAGTGCAAACATGGAAGAATGTGCATCAAAATGCACTGATCAGGTGTTAATATTCTTCAAGCATGTGTGAAGGTATGAACTAGGATATCTATGCAGCCACATTAATGATTTTTTATTTTTTGTGAAAGTAATTGCATTAATGATTAAACCATATCATTGTCCACTTTTTTTTTTTTGACAAAATATCATTGTCCACTTATTCACCTTTTGTAGTAATATACTAAATTTTAATCAACATGCATATCCATTTACATACTCATATAGTGATAAGGTGGAATAACTTATACGTATATTCTCAAAATTCTTCTGTCGTTTTCTTGATGTTTTTCCACAAACAGGATACTCATGTTAATGTTTAAGATTTGATTTATTTAGTATAATGCTCCTCAAATCTTTGGTCTTTTTGTAAAAAAAAGAAAAAAAAAACTATTTGGTCTTAGACAAGCTTCCATTCAGCAAAAAAAATAAAAAATAAAAATCAAACATGTTTTTATCTTTCGCATCTTTTAAATTAATGCACCCATTCAAATGTTTTGTGACAGTAATCCATGTTTTTTTTATAAGCACCGTAATCCATGTTGTTTTATCCCTCTCATTTTTTTTAGCGTGGTACCCTTGTGCATACATATCTCGGTAGTCACTATGTTTTCATGTGAAGTCTCTTGTAGTCTTAGAAAACGAGCTAATTTGCATTTGAAAATTTCTTTTGTCATTATTAAAAGTGGCAAATTGTGCTTTGTCATTTACCGTAGCACATGTAACAACTATAGCGATTCCAAAACATTTATATGTATATTATTGTCCACTTGTACTTTTACTCCGTGAAGAATTTATCTGTTGTTTCTTTACCTTTATTTATACTCCTTAGATGGGTCAATTGCATGATAGTTGTGTTGCACGAGTCTTTTATTGTCGCGATTTCCATTTTATCTTGATATGGTAATTATAATTTGTGCTAAATGTGTTGTCTTTTAGTTTGCAGAGATGATGTATTAGTTTTGCAAAAATTGGCATTATGTGTAAAACTCGTTAAATTAGACCAGGTAGAAGGTTGTGCCCATGTTTTGATTATATTTGATAGCGTGCAAATAATCTGTCTTGGTAGTATTATATGCTCTATTTCTTTTTCCACAAAGCTTAGTGAAATAGTATGTTGGTAAAGAAGACAAAATGTGCTAGCTACTTCTTTAGAATAAAGAAAAAATTGCAATCTGAAAATGATGTCTACTTGTTATTTTCTTTTCTTGACAGTATACTATATTGGTTATTATGCCTAGGTGTTGGAACATTGGTGGTGAATTAAAAAGTCCCACATTGCTTGGACTAGGCACTTGAAGAGTGCTTATAAGTGGAGACTTCACACCTTTGGATTAGGGCCCAAAGGGTACCTATTTTTTTAAACGGGAAAGCACGCACACCATCAGACCACTACACGCGCGCTGCGGCCGCCCGGCCGGCTTGGCTTGTGTAAATATCTTTTTACGAAAATAATTAATTATTATTTTATTTTTTGGTGCGTTGCTTGTCCAGATTCGTTGAACCGTCTGGATATGATGAACTAACTGTTGCGTACAGAGCCGTTCTTATCCGCGTTTGTTCTTATCCGTTATAGTTTGGAGCGCAAGCACTCCGGTCTTATCCTCTACGACTTGCGCACCAAGTCAGTTTTGAAGCCTATAAATAGGCCCCTCCCTCACTTGACTCCACACACCGCTTGATGTTAAATTATACCTCAAGCTTTCTCTCCTCTCCCTCATTAATTCTCTTCTACTTTAAAGAATGGCCTACGAGCTTTATTCAAGAGTGGTCTACGAACCATATTATGGAGTGGTCTACGAACCATACTTGAGTGGTTTTTGAACCATACTTTGAAGGTGTATTTCTTGAGCGAAATTTTACTGTGCAGTAATATTTCGTAACAGTTTTGACTGGGTTGTTTTATCTTGGGGACGTCGTGGTTGATAGCCTGCCTGCACAATTTTGAGCAGTGCCACGAAACGTCTTAAAGAGAGCGACCTAGTCCGCAACTCAACCCAGTAATTTCTTGGGTGGATTGATTTTCCAAAATATTTTTCGGGAACTCAAAAACAACACTAGGTGATGACTTTTGTGTGTGCTATATTGTTTTTGTGAGCCTTATTTAATATCATTAAGATTGATCTATGCTTGTTAGTGGAATGCTTAGGTTTAGATTTTACAATATTTGGTAAGGCAACATGAGTTCATTAGTTACTCTTATAGCGACTGATGACCCATGATTTTTGGGGCGTGAGACTCTAAAGTCTCAAACTAATCTCATATCTCCTTCTAGACTTTTTTCCAGAAGTTTATCAAGATTTGACCTTGTAGCTCTCCTTCCCAAACTATCTAAGTTAATTCTGTTGACATTTCAACTATATTTTCCTTGCAATTTAAATGCTCTTTTAATTGACCTATGTGTTACTCAAAATTGTATTAGACAATTGAGTAAGTAAAGCCTCACCTTTATTCTTATTTTGAAAATTCCCTTGCTATTGCTAGAATGTGCCGGGATTAATTTTTTCTTGAGTTGTGACGCTTGTGAATACTTATGTGGAAGAATAAACTTCAATAGAGTTTTGGTTGTAAGGATGTGTTAGGCCGACACGTTATTTACAATCCGGAATATATTGGAGATATTTTGTACATTAAGTGTTCACCAATCTTGGTCGTAAAATTTTCACTTGCAAGTTTGTATCCGGTCTTTCGTTGATTCATTCCATTCCTTGCCTTTAATGTCGTTGCCTCATCCTCTCTTGTGACTCTGACAAGGTTTTGATAATCTCTCCATGTGTTTGAACTCCCGAAAATATTTATTCTTTCACTTTTTTTAACTTATCTAAATTTCGAGGACGAAATTTTTTTAAGGGGGGTTGAATTGGAACACCCCGATTTTGGTGCGTTATGGTTTTTTAAAATGTTTTCATTGTATGAAGTATTTTGGATTGATAAAATTAAATTATTTTAATTTATTGTGTGTTTGAGTTATTAAAACTACTTGAAAACACATTTAAATATATTTTTATATGCTACAAGTAATACTAGCCGCATGACCCGTGCTACGCACGGGGTTGACTAATTTTTAGTTAGCAAAATTAAAGTAAAATCGGAAGGGGAAAACCTCTTTAATAACCCAATCATTCAAGACAACAGTTTTTTGTCTACTGCAGGAATCAAACTCGGGAGCACTAAGTCGACCCCGTGTCCCAGGGTAGTTTATGCCAGTGGACCAATGATGTTGGTTTGTAAAATATATAGTCAAATAATTGTGGATTGAAATTAAATTATAGCTATAAATTAAATAAGAAGATTATAAAATTTAAAAAGAATATTGAAAAAAAAACGTTGAAATTAAACATCCATAGATAATGGGAAGAAAATGTCTAATATTTTTAATAACATAATCCATATTTATCATATGTAAATATAAAAAAATTAGCCCATAATAAGAAAGAAAAGAAGACAACACAATTAAAAACTAAAACACGTGGGTATCATGCATGGTTGTATGAAAACTCATGATAAAATAGGAGCAGTTATACAAAGTTGAAAGAAGATGCTGGAGGTTGTATTATAAATGTGACTGAAGTTCACGTTGAAAGAATATAAAAATTTAAACACCAGTTAAAGTATGTTTTTAATACCGTTTGATGCGAAATGACAAAAATATAGAAGACAACACAAATAGAAAGTGAAACACGTGGGTATCGTGCAGGGTTAGATGAAAACAACCAATAAAATAGAATCACCTATAGAAAGTTGAAATAACGGCGATGAGGGGGACCTATTGTAAACGTGGCCGAAATTCCCGTAAATAAAAATTAAATTAAAAAACTATAATTAAATAAAAATATTATAAAATTAAAAAGAAACATTAACAAAGACATTGAAATTCAACATCCATAGATAATAAGAAAAAAAAGTAAAGAATATTAATAACAACAAATACATTGAAATTGAACATCCATAGACAATTAGAAGAAAAAGTTTAAAAAACTTTAATAACGTTATCTATATTTATCAAATGTAAATATAAAAACATAACACATAATTAAAGAGAAAATAAGACAACATAATTAGAAAGTGAAACACGTACGTATAGGTATCATGCAGAGTTTGATTTAAAACCACCAATAAAATAGAGGCACATATACAAAGTTGAAACTATTTTTGAAGAAAGAAGTTCGCATATTTGAATAAAATAGAAGCACATAGAAACACTATTTAGTATAGCACTACATATTTGGTCACAAATTTTTTCCACCAAACGGGTTTTTGAGGAATGTGCTTTGTGTATCCGAACATGTAAAAAAATTTGAATCCTAAAATACCTCAACAAATTGTTTGGCATCACATTTTACGTATTTTGTCACGTATTTTTTTTTATTTTTCGTCAAACAGATTGTTGAGGAACAAACTTCACGTATCTGAACATATAAAATTTGTTCTGGACCCTAAAGTACCCCAAAATTCAATGTTGGCATCACACTTTACCTATTTTGTCACAAAGCTATTATTTATTTATTTTGACCAAACAGTTATTGAGGAAAAAACTTCGGGTGTTTGAACAGCTAATTTTTTTTTTCTAAATCCTAAAGTGCCTCAACACACACCGGTTAACATAGTACTTTATGTATTTTGTTAAAAAAAAAAATTACCATCAAGTATACCAAAGCACACTGTTTAAACATCGTACTTTATGTATTTTGTCATGAAATTAATTTTTTTTTCACCAAATCGATAATTGAAAAACAAAATTCGCATATTTAAACATGTAAATTTTTTTGAGACCGTAGAGTACTCGTTAAAATATTAAAAAGGAAATAATGGAAAACATTAAAATGAAAAAGAGGACAAAACAAAAAAAAGAAAAATAAAATAAAAGAAGTTAAAAACAAAAAATAAATTATCCTCGAATTGCTTATAATTAAGTCCGGAGAGAGTACACCAATACATCATGCAGGGGAGTACTAAGTATACTCCAACCCTATACAAATAAAATCAAAAAGAATGCTTTGAAAGCTGTAAACAAATAAACAATTTCAGGGAATTGTGCTTCACAGAGAATTGATTACACACTTGTCAGTAAGAATTCTATGTTGTTATTAATATTCTATGTTGAGCACAATTACTCAAATTAGTTCATATTCTATGTTGTATATATATAATATAAACATGCAAATTGTAATAATAGTAATAATTTGAAGCCTATGGTGTGTTTGATGTAAATGCATTAAACCAACCCCTTTTTTTGTGCCAATTTTTTTTATTACTATGTCATTGGTGCGTAGTTTCCACCGGCTTAATTTGTCGGTGACTAATCTACGTCGGGGAACCTGTGACTAATCTACGTCGGCTTACTATGTCATAGTGTTATCTATATTTGTTAGAAATATAAAAACTTAACCCATAATTAAAAAGAAAATAAGACAACACAAATAGAAAGTGAAAACATGTACGAAGGTATCATGAAGAGTCTGCTTTAAAACTAAAAACCATTTTAAGTATGTTTTTAATACTCGTTGGTGCGAAATTATCAAAATAAAGAAGAAAACACCAATTTGTGTAAAAAAATTTCTGGGCCATAAAGTACCCCAAAAAGCATCACATTTTACGTATTTTGTCATAAACTTATTATTATCTTTTACCAAACCGTTTACTTATGAAGAAACTTCTGGTATTTGAAGAGTTAAATTTTTTTATGAATCCTAAAGTACCCAAAAACATACTGCTTAACATTTCACTTTACGCATTTTTGTAAAAAATAATTTTTTTCACCATCAAATACACCAAAACACACTGTTTAGCATCTCATTACATATTTTGTAATCAAATTAAATCTTTTTTTTCACCAAATGGATTATTGAAGAACAAATTTATATTTTTAGATATCTAAATTTTTTCGAGACCGTAAAATATCCCTTAAAATATAAAAAAGAAAATATACAAAATCTTAAAATATAAAAGAAGAAAAAAACAAAACAAAAAAACATAAGAAAAAAAAACTGAAACCCAAAAAGGAAAAAGAGAAAAAAAAAGTGAAGACAAAAAGCAAAACATTAAAATATAAAAGAAGAAAAAATGGAAAGATAAAAAAGGAAAAGAATGAAAGAAACCAAAAAAAAAAATTAAAGGTTGGCGCCAATTTGGAAGGCAGTATGACAAGCGACATACATGATAGAGATATAATTGTTATTGAATATTTCTTTAATTTTTTAATAAATATTAGTATTTTAGATGTTATTTATTTTAGAATTATTTTTTTGTCAAATAGATTTTCAATAGTAGTCTAATCTATCTATCTATCTAATCTAATCTAATCTATCTAATCTCTATTTATTCAAACAAACAACTTAAAAAAAACAATTTTAGACATCTTCTTTTTTTGACACATCATCACTTTTGATTATTTCTCCTTTTTTAATTCTATTTTATCTTTCTCTCTCTCTCTCTCAATCTCACATTTCCCAATATTTCTCACTTTTTTACACATCTACTATTTGTGGTCCCCACACCCTTTATTTAAAAAAAAATTCCATATTTTTTTACTACCTCCGTCCCATTTTATATGTAGTTTTACTTTTTCTTTAAGTAATGTAACACTTTCCAAAAGGATTACATCAGCCGCACAATTATTACCTCCAATTTTATACTCCAATGCTGGCAAACATCAGTGAAAACTCAGCGAAGAGTTTTACAAGTAAACTCCAAGTGGAGATTACAAAAGACATTGCCAAACATGTGAAGAGTTTTTTGAGAAGGAAGTTTGAGATTTTTGAAAATGAAGATTGAGAATGACCCTTCTTTTTCAATAGTAGAAGATTCATTGGATAAGATGATTGTTGAAGATTCATTAGATAAGATGATTGTTGAAGATTCTATTGACAAAGAAGATGATGAAGACTCCAAGAGTGAAGAAGTTGTACAAGACTCCATAACTTTCCAAATGCGTTGAATAGTTTGTATAGGAACTGAAAATTGCAATGCCACAAACTTGGTCACCCCTTTTTTCAATTTTCCATCAATACTCTTCTCTAGTAAAGCTTCATAAATGATCCTTTTTTGAGCATTAGACAACACCGTTCTCTTTCTTCGTACTTCCAATTGTTCCACATTTATACCACCATTATTTGCATTTCCTTCTGTAGATAGGAAGAAAAACAACATTTTATCACTATAGATTAAATATTGGGAAAAAAATATAAAAGCAACTTAATTAGAATATATGATACCAAAATCCATTCTTGTATCTTCATGGGCATCATTATTTGCTGTATCATTCTCCTCATGGACATCGTTATCCTCATACGGTTCACTTTCAATTTCTATTGACCAAGCATTAAAACATAACAATAAATAAATATATAAGATATTAAAACCATTTAGTATTAGATACTCCAGCAAATACGACTTGAAAAATTGTACTAGCACTCCAACTTATGCAATATAACTTCACACCGTATACATACCATTATGCTCAGTGATGTTGTCATTTAAGCTTGTATGAGAAGGTTGCATCTTTAGATCAAATGAAAATTGATTTGTAGATGATATTGCTTGAAAATTTGGAGTGGTGTTGAGATCAATATCAACATTTTCAGCTGCACTCACATTTAAATCCAACAGATGATGAATTTCTCTTACATTTTGCTGTTGACCATCTTCAACATTACTACTAATTTCTGGATAAGTGAATTCAACATTCAAATCTATATCAAGTAATGGAGGTTTATGATTTGAAGCCATGTTACTAGTAATTGGAAGTATGTGCTATTTTCAGTTAACAATTTAAATATATATAGTGCAGTTACTATTAACATTTGAGAGACTTTAAGGAAAAGGAATGAAAATAATTTCATTATTGATGAAGAAAAGTTAATTGATTACAATGAGTTTCACCTTATATATATAGATTCAATCTCACCCAACTAATCAATAACAAACTAGTAACTAAACAAACTAACTCTAACCGAATTATAACTACTAACAACTTTTCTTAACTACTTAATCAACTAACTATAATATTTCTAATAGTCCACCGCAAGCTAGAAGTTATTCACAATACTTCTAGCTTGGAATGAACAATACAAAGTTACAACAAATCAAAAGAAAATTACATCAGTAGAAATCAAAGCTACAAGAACAAAATGAAATCGGATCCAAGAACAAAATCTGAATTGTTGTATTGGAAGACCTTTATAACATTGAGAAAGGGATGAAAAATTCGGTTGTTGAGGATATAACAAACGATGCCCAAAATCAAATTAAGCGCTCCAAACTCCAAGATAATTGCAAGAAGTGACAATAACTTGCTATGACGACAAAGTGCACAAAACAAGGCAATTATCATGCTAGCAATGTATATGGATGAAATTGTCAACAACAAATGCCCTGGAAAAGAAATGCACTCAGGAGATGAACACTTGAAAGGAGTTGTAGGAGGTGATATCACATTCTGAATCTGAATGTAGCAAGATTTCCAAGCGAGGCTATTCAGCAAACAGCTTGAATGCTTCTTGGTAAATAACTTCATGAACACATCACAACAATATGAAGCTGAATCACAAAATTGAACCGGTGACAATGATAGAAGCAACGCTAACCAAAATGAAAGGTCGCAAGAAAAGAGTGAAGATTCTGACATGAATCACAAATCTTCAAAACTGGATTAAAAAGGAATCTGAGAGTACCGCTTCAGATCACAATCATCGGAAATCAAGATGAAAGGAGGACAATGAAGCGAAATCGCAAAGCTGAACTGCAAGAATCACAAATCGAGTTGAAAGAAATTTAGAGACTTCAAGAATCGAATTGGAGAAGACAAATTGCAGAGATAGAGACACTCTCAAAGAAGCGAGAGGAAGGAGAAAACGGTCAAGGGAAGATTAACCGAAACCCTAACAGAGACGAATTTGCGAAATAAAGAGATTTTGAACATGAATTGAAGATCAAAACCAAAGATCGCAACAGAAATAGGAGGAGTTTCGAACAAGAGTTGAAGAACGAAACTGAGATGAAATCAAAGTCGAGAACCAGAAAAACAAATGGTCCAAAGACGAAATCGAATAGACGATAAACGAGAAAATGAGGATAAGAAACAAATAAAATGAAGATAAAATTAAGAAATCTCTTTTGATCATATATACCGCAATGAGCCACATTGTTCATGAATCGCAAAATAGAATAAGAAATTTGCGAGAAGGCGATGGAGGAATCATTGAGGAGAAAGGAATGCGGAAGCTACATAATCGCTCTTGATACCATATTAACATTTGAGAGACTTTAAGGAAAAGGAATGAAAACAATTTCATTATTGATGAAGAAAAGTTAATTGATTACAATGAGTTTGACCTTACATATATAGATTCAATCTCACCCAACTAATCAATAACAAACTAGTAACTAAACAAATTAACTCTAACCGAATTATAACTACTAACAACTTTTCTTAACTACTTAATCAACTAACTATAATATTTCTAATAGTTAATGGGTAGATTGAAATTTTTGGAAGGAAGAACATCGTTGTACCCAAATTTTGTCCGCTAGATTAATCGATTTTTTTTTCTTCTTCTTACAAGTATTTTTCTTGTTCTAACAATACACATGTTGTATTCTTTTTTACGTGTAAAGTTCTGTCATTTACGCATGTCATTTGAGTGCCTTTAGCGATTTTATTTTTATTATTAAGATTAATAAAATAGAAAAATCAAAAGTGTTTTTTTTTCTTTCAAAAAATAAAAAATAAATAAAAGAAAGAAAGAGAGAGGACGTGATGTTGTGCTGTTTGTCAAAGTTTAGAAAAAAAAAGTTTATCATTACAAGCAATTAAGGTTGCAAGCTGAGGGTACATATTCACAAGGAAATATAATACAATATACATAGAGTTGTTATAAATTAATGCAATGACTATGGAAAAAAGGGGGCTAGGCGTGGACTTCCTTCTCTTCACAGAGGGCAGATTTTTTTAAGCACTACATAGAATAGAGGACAAGAAACCAAGCTGTCCTAGCAAGAAGCCCTACACAACCAGTACCCAGCTACTCTGCTGAGACAAGCAATACATGACAAAATGCAGCAATATAAACAAGAGAAAGAATCCAAATGGAAGGTCCCATCTTTCTATGCACGTCCTGTCCTGAACAAGCAACCACAAATAAGGTTTAAGAAATCAGATAGTAGTCAAACAACTCTTTTTTTTTTTTGTTATTAAACAGGGACTTGGAGGAAGAAATTTGTTGCAGAGAAAACTTAAGACATCAAAACATGAAAGTCTTGAGAAAATACAAGATCAGAGTCTAAAAAAAATTTGACCATTCAGTGCTTTTATCCATACAAATTTTGGCTATAAATACAGCTTCAAAACATAGTAACAGGGAGGAGAACTGAGTTATCCACCACCAAAAGAATTTGAATTCAACATCAGAGTTCAAGTTCATTTAAGTGCAAACACTGGTGAGAAATTGATTGCTCACCATCAGGAAAGGGAAAGAAAGGCAGTAGATTACAACGTTTTTTTTAAAGCTTTGAGGTAGATTTGTATTTCCTCTATATATTATGAGAGTCTAAAATAGTATAGCATCTTTGCTTTGCTTTTCTGTTTAATGATTAAGATATCTTCATCGTTTGTAATATAGTATTTGTTTTGCCAAATAATAGCTTTGAAAGTATTTTAAGTAGTTTAGCCAAAAACAGTGTTAGATAAAATTAGTAACAAAAATAGAAGGAATAATCAAGAGAGTAGTTTTTGCTGAACCATTTCCATTTTGCTTTGAGTACAAGCTTTTGGGTACAACAACATAAGTAGAACAGAAAGTAAAGAGACAGATTTTGATTTGCTTAAAATAGATTTGTTTATTTTTTTTTATGAAACCCTAAAATGAAATTAGGAGAGGGAGAAGAAGAACAGATTAAGGTTAGATTGAAAAAAGAGAGAGAAGGATAAAACCTTACCTCCGGCAACCGCGGGTGGTGGTGGTCGCCGCCATTCCACCACCGTGAACCACCATCATCTCTTCGCAACAACCATCATCAAAACCACCCTCCTCACCATATAACCACCAGCGAAGCCGCCAAACAACCACCACCGTCGACACCGTAAGACCCGCTGTCGCCGTCACCTCTCACCGCCATCTCCACCGTGACCCCCTCTCTCTCCTCGTAACCACCACCATTACGAAAACAACCACGCCAAACATCTCAGCCACCGTCACCACCATCCCACTGGTAAACCACCGTTGCCACCCACTCTTTCTCTCTCCCCGAAATAGCCTCTCTCTTTCTCTTTGATTTTTTTTCAAAAAAACATCTCTCACAAAAGAAGAAAGAAGAAACGGCGCTGAGAGAGAGAGTTTACAAAATTAGGGTTTTGTTTTTTAAGTTGGTCTTTTTATGCTGTTAGTTCTTTTAGGCTTTTTCTTTATTATTTTTTGTAAATTCTGATTACTAATCACACCCCCTCGTTTCATTATCGCAACCCCTGTGTTTTTTATGAAAACTATTATTTGCAGGATTTAACTGTTTCAACCTCACGTTTTTTTTAATAAAAACTACTTCACACCCTTCTTTGTTTTGATGCCTTTCTTTTTATATAAATAAATAAATAATGATTTCTTTTCCAAAAAATCTATAAAAATACATAAACAAGTAATTTCAAGATGGGGGATTAAAGTCGACCGTACGGTCGGGTTAGTCTACTTTTTAGGGCCACAAATGAACCGTTACGGATCAAGTCCTAAAATCCTTATTTGAAGCACACAATTTCAAAAAATAAAAAATACAAACACACCCCTTTCATCCAAACAAAAAAAATCAATTTTTAAAATAGGGGATTAAGTCGATCGCACGATCGGATTAGTCAATATTCTAGGGCGAACGAACCGTTACGGATCAAAAGTCCTAGAACCCCTAGAATAAAAGACACAAACCAATCAAACTTTTTTCTACCCAAGAATTACGTAGCTTTGATTTCTACATCGCACCTGGAGATACGTAGGAGCGGGGGCCCACTCTCGTCAAGCACGAAAAACTAAAATTGTTATTAAGTCTTTCTAATTCACAATAAAAGGGTAAAATAAGCATTTTCAAAATTAACTTTCTCTTCTACAACTAATTAGCAGGTAACCTTCCTTAGGAAGGATGTCGTGGGGTGCTAGTACCTTCCCCACGCATAACTGACTCCCGAACCCTAATCTGGTCTCAAGGACTCTTATCCATTTCAAAGGGATTTTCCAATATTTGCCCTTAAACTAAACTTTGGTGGCGGCTTCATTTTTGAACCTTCGAGGAATCCTCACCCGGATTTTTCGGTCGCTACAGCTGGCGACTTCACAGGGAAATTTTTAGAGAGTCAAACCTAGTCTAATTAGTTGTATGATTAGTTTATAATTTAATGTTTATTTTTACCCTTCCTTTTTGTCTTTTATTTTTTGTTGCATATTATATTTATTTGATATGTATGTACACCTTAGGGTAGAAGACAATATTTTTTGTATTTGTGTTGGTTTGTTTTGCAGCTTAGGGGGTATATCCATATTTTGCTCCTACACACACTTCACTTTCACAAAGCACACACGTGAGAAAAAGTCCTATACCCGGACTAGAGCATAACCTAAGTTAGAACGAGACCGCGTAGTAATGGCCTTCTGGATGTTCGTCCAGCTCGGTGGTTACGAAGGTCTCACCTAGAGTTTGGTCCCTTTTAAGGGTGTTGTCGCTTCTGATAGCTTGCCTATTGTTGCGATTAACATTCTTAACTGGGGTCGTTGGCTCTAAGAACCTTATTTAGGACTCTATAGAGCTACCCTTTGAAAGGAATAAAAAAGCCTTAGATCCTTTCCTAAAGGAACCCTTCTAGGACACAAAGGAGCTTCGTACCCCTGTATTCAAACAAACCTAATACACTTTTTTTAAAAAAAAAAACATTTTTCCCTCTTACTTCTTTTGCAATATGTTAAAAAAAAAACAAACAAATACGCTTATTCTTTCAAAAATAAACTTCCAAAAAAAGGAAAGTCATATTTTTGCAAAATGTCTCATGCATTCTTTTTTTTTTTCTTCTTTCGCATAATATAAAAAAGAAATATATAAAGCATCTCATTTTGCATGCATTTCCATGACCGCCAGGGAATTGTAAGGTTTTTCGACAAGAAAATGGATCAGAACACAAAAATACGAAGAACCGTACATTTGAAAGTCAAGCAACCAGATTGGAAAAGTCTGCGGGACCTAAGAGATGAAATGCCATCATGGCGTCGTGATTCATTTATTGCCAAGTACGGGAACCTTCTCAGTCTTCTAAATGTCAAAGTGCAAGCCGAGGCTCTCACTGCGCTGGGCCAATATTATGATCCACCGTTACGGTGTTTCAGTTTCCAAGATTATCAGCTAGCTCCGACATTGGAAGAATATGAAAATATACTGTGTTTCCCTCCAACAAATAAAGAGCCTTATCGGTACGTAGAACATTACCCTCTCCCCGAAAACTTATTTAAGGTGTTGAAAGTTTCGGCAGCAGAGTTATCTAAAGCAGTGGTAGAAATAGATGGCGTAAAATGTCTGACCAGAAAATACTTAGAGAAGAAAGCTCTGTTCTTGGCCAAAAAAGAAGATTGGGCTACCTTCAAGGATGTCTTTGCTCTCCTCATCTACGGAATTGTTCTCTTTCCAAATGACAAGGATTTTGTTGACTACACCGCGATCGATGTTTTCCCGGCCTTCAAGCTCCGAGGGCAAAATCCTGCTCCGGTTATTCTTGCTGACACATACTATGCTCTCCACCAACGCCATAAGAAAAAGTCGGGCTTGATTCTATGTTGTTTGCCTGTATTGTATCGCTGGTTCACTTCTCATATTTTCAAAAGGAACCACCTCATAGAAGTAAATGGAAAGACCGAATGGGCTCAGTACATCGCCGGCCTCAAAGGGAGGGATATCTCTTGGTATTCTCGAGATCAGGATATCGGGGAAACTGTTTATCAGTGTGGGGATTTTCCAAATGTCCCCCTCATTGGGACCAAAGGTTGCATCACTTATAATCCTTCCATCGCTCTGAGGCAACTTGGTTACCCTATGACAAATCCACCTCCAAAAGAATCCCTGTTTGAAGTTGTGCTAGAGGAAAGAGGCTCTAAAGATCTCGATATGCTAAGAAGATTGAGTCGAGCTTGGGACAGAGTGGTTAAAAAGGGACGTGAACTGGGTCCTAGAGGAATTGACGCTGGGGAAAACTATCTTCAGTGGATCAGACTCAATGTCCAAGATGTTGGGCTACCTTTCCGCCCCGCCCTTACAGTTGGTCATGAAGCTTCTGCACCGGTTCCTATCCTTAATGAAGAAGTAGAAGATCTCAAAGCTGCTCTGACCAAATCTGAGCAAGAAAAGGCTGAGCTGCAAGACCAACTAGAAAAAGCACTTCAGGAAAAAAGAAGCCTGCAGCAAGAGAATGCCCTCAAAGAAACACGCATTGCTGAATATAAAGAAAGATTGAACATCGGTGATAAAAAAACTTCTCGATGTACAAGACTATCTTAGAGGTGCCAATGAGGAGATCAAGGTACGCAACCGAGATAGGGATAGAGCAATTGACAAAGCTTATGCATGGGAAGCACAGTTGAAGAGATCTGTAACGGTTGGGAAAGACTTGCGGGGTCAATTGGAGAGAATGCAATCTCAATTGGAAGGTCTTGTTGCTGAATATGAGGGCAAGCTCGTAACGGAAAGAAAAGCTAAAGAAGTGGTACGGGGAAGGCTCGAAGAATGTCAAGCAGCCCTACAAAAATTGTCTAGAGATACTAATGAATTGAAGGGGTTCGCTGATTACCAAGAGAAGTTCCGTGAGCAACTTGAGGCCGAACACGAGTATTTGAAGAAAGAATATATGAAGTTGAACGATCGCTGCCATCTCTCAGAAGAAAAGTTCTCACAGTTAGCTAAGGCGGCCAATGAAGCTATCATAGACATTCCAGAGCACTTGAGAGAGGCTGATATTGTCATGTGTGAGAGAAATACTCCAATTGGGGTCATCAAATTCATCGAGTATATGAAACGCCTCATTGTATTCTTAAAGATTAAGGCGAAATGGCCCGACACTTTGAAAAGAAAAAGAACGCCCTGGATGTAGTTGTTTTGACTTTCGATGTATTTTCTTTTTATTTTTATCCACAAAAACTCAGTTGATGTACTTCCCTTTTAATTTATCAATGAAAAACTCGTTTGGTTTGGTTAAATTTCGATCCACATTTATGTTTTTACTTGTCGAACAAAAGCGTACAATTCCCCAGGCGCGATGCTAAAACACGCATTTGCATCTCATGCACATTCATTCATATACTCATGTTAAAAATTTTGAAAAACAGAACAAAAAGGCAAACTGGTTCATCAACACCGTTACCGGACTCGCGCACAAAAGAAGAAAATGGCTGAAGGTCAAGATAACCAGGCGTTGAGAGATGATATCGAGAAGCTGAAAGAACAGATGACTGACATGATGGCCATGAAGGATCAGATGGCCGAACTCGTGAAGCTTCTTGAGAAGAGGAACGCAAATGAAGGCACCTCAACGGGAAATTCCGAAAATGTCGCTACAAGCCTTCCTCCGCCTCACAACTCTGGGTTTGATGGCCAGAATTATCATTGGCCCCGGTATGGACTTCCTATTGGTTACACACCTCCTACGATGGACGCCACTTCAGAGGGTATTCCTACGGGGGTCGTGAACATCAATCATAACATACCTCCAGGTCAGATTGAAATACCACAAGTTCAGATTCCTGTAACTATGCCACAGGTCATGTCACAAGGCTACACTCCACCATTGGTAACAAGCTGTCAGATTCCTGTGCACAATCTTGAGAATTCCTCCCACTTGTATCTCCAAAATGTGAACCCAACTGCAATTCCGATGGTTCCCCCATACAACCACTTGACAGGAGACTCTCAGTCTAAGGACAAATATCAAATGCTCGAGGAGCGACTAAGGGCTATAGAGGGGTCCAATACTGTGGCAAGGGAGGCTTATGATCTGTGTCTCGTCCCCAATGTAGTTATCCCTCCTAAATTCAAAGTGCCTGACTTTGATAAGTACAGGGGGCAACCTGTCCTATTAGTCATCTAACTATGTATTGTCGGAAGATGGCTGCATTTGCACATGACGACAAACTACTCATACATTATTTCCAGGACAGTCTAGCTGGGGCCGCCTCAAATTGGTACATGCAACTGGAACGCGCCCATATTAAATGTTGGAAAGATCTGGCGGATGCTTTCTTAAAACATTACCAGTACAACATCGATATGGCTCCTGACAGGACGCAATTGCAAAACATGGTTAAAAGAGACAATGAATCATTTAAAGAATATGCTCAACGCTGGAGAGGACTAGCAGCGCAAGTGGCACCACCCCTATTAGAGAAAGAGATGGTGTCCATGTTCATGGACACCCTGCAGACGCCATTCTATGAAAGACTAATTGGGAGTGTGTCTTCAAACTTTTCAGATATGGTCATTATAGGGGAAAGGCTAGAAGGTGGAATGAGGAACGGGAAAATCACTCAGGGGCCAGCTGGACCCAGTAACCTAAAGAAGCCTTTCTCTGGATTTCCCAAAAAGAAGGAAGGAGAAACCAATGCAATAACGGGATCCGGAAAACCTGCTTACCCCAATCCTTCTCACACCCTCCAATTCCCAGTACAAACACCACATACCCCACCTACCCAAAACACTCAAGGCTATAGACCACCAAATTATCGAGACAAAAAGCCCATCCAATTTGACCCAATCCCTATGTCATATTTCGACTTGTTTCACCAATTGCTCGGCCATAAACTGATCACTCCCCGCCCACTGAGACAGATTTATCCCCTTTTCCCAAAGGTTTTGACCCAAACGTCACTTGTGAATTCCATTCGGGGACGGCTGGTCATACCATAGAAAATTGTAAGGCACTGAAGTACGTGGTCCAAGACTTGATTGCCTTCGGTTGGTTGAATTTTAAAGAGGATGGTCCGAATGTGGCCACTAACCCTCTACCAGGACATGGGAGGCTCTCCGTTAATGCAGTTGGGAATTTTGAGCAGTCTCTAATTAAGAAAGTGGAAGACATCCGCACACCTTTAGCAGTGATTCGTGCCAGGCTGTGCCACTTTGAGATCATTGAAAAAGAATGCGTTGGAAAGGGTTCGTGTAACAGTATGCCATGTGGTGGGAATTGTGAAGCGTTCAAACAAGTCCTCCAAGACTTGTTAGACAGGCTTGTCATACATATGGGTCCTCTAAAGGAAGAGGAGGGTATATCAACTATCCAATCAAGCAGAAGGCCACTAGAGATTCACTACAATAAAGACTCACAGATGGCCCTTACTAGACCCAAACCAATAACCATTCAACTGTCGGCTCCCTTTCCCTTTAAGGATACCAATGCGGTCCCGTGGAATTACAATGTGAAGGTCCAGAGCAATCCTGATGTCACTAATATATCAGGAAATAGTAGAATAACTCGAAGCGGACGCATTTACATCCCTGAAGTCCTTAGTGATGGAAAGTCAAATGAAGAAGAAACGACTGATAAAAGGAAGAACCGAGAGGAGGAGTCTACTGATAAGAACACAAGCAAAAGAGTACTATCTGAGCAAGAAGCTGGTGAATTTTTGAAACTCATGAGGCAAAGTGAGTATAAAGTGGTTGATTAGTTGAACCAGACCCCAGCCAAGATATCTCTGTTGTCACTGTTGCTTAACTCAGAAGCCCATCGTGCGGCGTTAATGAAGGTATTGAATGAGGCCCATGTTACCCACGATATCACCGTTAATCAGTTTGATGGGATCGTTGGAAATCTTGTTGCAAGCAATTACCTCACATTCACAGACGACGAGATTCCAGCTGAAGGGAGAGGGCACAACAAAGCTCTACACATCTTTGTAAAATGTGGAGAGTATTCACTCGCTCGGGTGCTTATTGATAACGGATCATCCCTGAATGTCCTACCCAAATCAACTATGAACAAGCTAGACGTAGATTGTTCATACATGAAGCCCAGTTCTACACTGGTTAGGGCATTTGATGGGTCCAAAAGAGAAGTTATCGGAGAAATGGAGTTACCTGTACAGGTTGGTCCAGAAATCTTCATAGTGAACTTCCAAGTGATGGATATTGCTCCGTCTTATAGCTGTCTTCTGGGAAGGCCTTGGATCCATTCTGCAGGGGCAGTCCCCTCTTCTTTGCATCAAAAGCTCAAGTTCATAGTGAACAATGAGCTGGTGGTTATTTTTGGAGAAGAAGAGTTGCTAGTCAACAAGCCATCTTCTACTCGTTATATTGAGGCTGCAGAAGAATATTTCGAGACTGCCTTCCAAGCACTAGAAATTGCAAACACCACCTTCCTGGGGGAAGGAATCCACTCATCAAAGCTGAAATTGTCAAAGACTGCCATGATGGTTGCCAAAGTCATGGTAGGCAAGGGTTACCAAGCTGAAAGTGGTTTGGGAAAGACTGAACAAGGGATCGTGACCCCTATACAGTTGCATGAGAACAGAGACAGATGTGGGATAGGGTACTGTCCTAATCGCACTGACAAAAGGAAGATTGCCGAAGAGAAAAGAGAGCGGAGGTTGGCCAAGCTTGAAGGTCGAGAGCCAAACATGAAGAAGATTGTTATCTGCGACATCAAACAAAGCTTTCAGAGCGCGGGAATGCTGGATCCCAACCAGGTTGCTGCTATTGAAGATGATCCAAGTGCTGAAGATGGCGTTGTCAGTCTTGTGCACCATTGTCCTGCAAATGAAAAGCTCAAGAATTGGGAGATTGTTGACTTCCCTGTAATTTTTAGTTCAAAGTAATTTTCTGTAATGCAATCCTATGGCTCTGCCCAAGGCCTTAGGAAATCTCATTAGGGCACGCATGTTTTCTTTCAGTATCAGTATCAATGAAATGTTATTTTTGAATTCTCCAATAAAATTCCTTTTCGTTTCTTTTATCACTCGCCTTTTCTCTTCCTTTTATCCGCTTTTCATTTCGTCAATTTTCGCTAATGCATATCTAAAAAAATCATCTTTGAAAATAACGACGCCAATAACTCATACTGTAACTTTGATCACCCCATTAACCAAACTGAGGAAGATGTTGAAGATTACGGGGAAACTCCTCCAGAATTACTGAGAATGATGGAACATGAAGATAAAATAATCCAACCCCACGAGGAATTAACTGAAACATTTAACTTCGGCACCGTTCTTGACACCGTGAGAGAGCTTTGGAGTAAAAGAAGGAGATTGAAGACAAAGATTAAGTCTTTCTTTATTTTCGGGTTTTCTTATCTCTGTAATTCATGAACCCTATTTTTCTTTTATTGTTCTTTATTAATATTGATACGTAAATCCTCTTCTAGGGTCTTAGGTGGATCTTGCTAGTTTAGAGACTTTTATGTTCTAGTTTCTTATTTGAATTCATGTTTTTATTTCAATTAATATTGTCCTATTGTTTTTATCACATAATTAGGATTAGCTACCCTTTTCATGTTCATAATCAATTAGTTGATCAGTGACCGTACTGCAATTAGTTGGTGGACCTTTAGGATAATTGGGGTTATAATTAATGCATGACCAAACGAGGGTTTGTTTAGGAAAAATAATATTAATCACGAATGACCAAACGGATTAATAGCTTTAGTAAAGGGATTGGTAATTAAATAAAATAAAGGAATTTAAGTAGGAATTAGACATAGGGGAATCGAAGCTTGCAAGTGAAACCGTGACCCTTTACCTCTTTCCATTGAATTAAAACTTACTTTTTATTATTGTTATTTAGTTCTTTTTTTTTAGTTTCCATCACCATCAATTATTCGATCTTCTAAAAAATAATAAATAGGGTAAATTACACCAGAGGTCCTTTAAGTTATTTAATTGTAACAAGTTGGTCCTTTAAGTTTTTTTAGTACCACTTAGGTCCTTTAAGTTTTTTAATTGTAACAAGTTGGTCCTTTAAGTTATTTTGTACCACTTAGGTCCTCTAAGTTATTTTATTTGTAACAATTTGGGGCCGCAAAATGTAAGTTTTTTGGCCTTTAAAAGTTATAATTAAATAACATAAAGGACCAAATTGTTACAATTAAATAACTTAAAGGACCTAAGTGGTACGAAAAAAACTTAAAGGACAAACTTGTTACAGTTAAATAACTTAAAGGACCTAAGTGGTACGAAAAAAACTTAAAGGACCAACTTGTTACAATTAAATAACTTAAAGGACTTCTGGTGTAATTTAACCTAATAAATATTAAGTAGTTTGGTACTTGTTAATTAACCCCGTGGAGACGATAATCTTTAATACTACTTCTGCAAGAGAGTATAATTGCTCTAAGTGTGTTTTTAACGCAACACCCCCACTGGCGCTGGTTCTTCGTTTTGGCTTGGCACCGTGTGGGTAGGGACGAGATCCACTCAAGTCCCCCTCTTGCTCTTTTCTCTTTGTTTGGCTTGCACCTCTGTGTGGGTAGGGACGAGTTCTACTCAAGTCGTCCCCCCTCTTGCTCTTTTTTAACTTTTGATCCTCTAATACTCATGTATTTTGAATTTTTCTAGGCGTCATTGGAGTAGTGAATTTGTATATTCTTGAGAAATTTATCTTCATGCCGTGAATTGTTTAGGCTTTGAGTAGTAGATAGGGGCTGTAGCTATATTTTCTCTTCGAGATTCGGTTTGCGAGATAGTCTTTGTGCATGTCTTATTTTCTAATTGCTTTCAATGGACGACCTCAAGAGAGGGGGTTGTCAACAAGTTTTCTTTTTGTTCATCATACTTGTTTTAATTACATACCCCCTGTCATGCAGGTCTTCCTTGATGCTGAGGATAAAGAAGACAGCCCGGGAGCATGGTCCGTATCAAGGGACCATTCATGCTTTGAGGGAGTCTGGTTATCAGATCGGGGAATCGTCAGAGGGGTGTGGCGAGCCCTTGGCGTCAAAGTCAGTAGAGTTGGAGGTAGGGATGTCAACGGGGCGGGGCGGGCTCGGGTAGCAACTACCCGCTACCCGCCCCGTTTAGTAAAAATGGGACCCGTACCCGCCCCGTACCTGCACGGGTACCCGCTTAGCGGGTCTTAAATGGGTATTGTTTCTTAACGGGTACCCACGGGTGCCCACAGATATTTGTAAATCAATAAAAATATTTTTTAGAAAAAAATAAAATTTGAAATACCATGTAAAATTAATCCTTTGAACACTATTTTTTCGATTCATTTATATAAGAAAATTAGGTATTTCGATACGCATTTATCTTTTCAACTATTTACTAATATGTAATCGTTAATGAATGGAGAATTGGAGATAAAGAACACTAAAATTATAATAATTCCCAACTTTGAAAATAACAAGTCACTAACATTATCCAAAATAATAGAATAAATCTTAGTATATTTTGCTAGGTATATATATGAGGGGTATTTAAGTATATTTTACTACGGGTCCGGGTACCAACGGGCACGGGTACCTCACTACCCGGCCCTGCCCCGTTTACTAACGAGTAGTTTGACTATCCGTTTATTCAACCCGTGGGTGCCCGTTTGACTACCCGCCCGGACCCGTCACGGGTTTTACCCGCGGGTCTGGGTTTTTTTTGCCATCCCTAGTTGGAGGCACCTTGCTTTGTTGTCTCCTCATTCCTCTAGGGAATCTAACTTTCAATCCGATCTTGAGATAGTAGAGATAGATGGCATTAACTATGATTGGGTTGCACTGAGTCATTTATGCTTCGGGGGGTAAAGTTCGTCCAAAAGTCATTTTTTCTTTAAACTGCGTTGTGAGTCTCAAAAGGACTGGAAAGTGAGGTACTTTTATCTTGTCCCTTCAAGCAGAGTGTCGTGGATAGGATGGGGGTTTTTGATGATGAGGGGGCTCTGGTTAGGGACAAGTTTCATCTTCGCTGGTTAAATGTGGACGCTACGCACGTTAGTCAATCATATATCATTCCCCCGGTCCTACTGTTAGCGTCGGAGAACAAGACTTTGGATATGCTTAGTTAAGGCTATTTACTTGTAGTAGCTTAGTTAAGGCTATGACCACGGGTGACGCTGTTAAGATCTTAGGTAGTTTGCTCGTTTGTACTTATTCATCCTTTTACATTGTGTTTTTCTTGGTACTAATGTTTTTCATTGCTCCTTTACAGATATGATGGTTGGCCCCCTTTCCTTTGATGATTTTCTCTCTTGGGCTGGAAGGAAGAATCCTCTAGGTGGAGAACCTAATGAAGACAGCCCCGTTCCTGCTCCCTTTACTGCTTCTGCCACCCTTCTAAAGGGCCAAGCTTGGGGGTGCCCTCACGGGCTTGCAAGGATCCTTTCGGGGTTCTGTTGGCTTCAGTTGATCGTCGAGGTAAAGGAGTTTGTGATCCGATTGCCACTCCCCCGGGGACACATACCAAGTTCCAACATAAGAAACGTCAAGGTGGGCACTCCTCTTCTGAGGTTGGTATAGGGAACTTTATTGAGGCTGAACGTGAGCATTATTTAAAACATCCTTTTCTACTTGCCACACATATGCTCAGGATTGGGTCGGAGTAACATTCGAAGTGGTAGGCTGATGTCGGGGACGGCGAGTCAGGTAGTCCTCTTGGACTTATCCTTTTGTGTTAAGTATTTTGATTTGTTTGAGGTGCAGGCCGTTTGTCTTATTATGATGATTTGTTTTTTGTAGGGATAAGGGAAGAAAGACATCGATTCCGTGTGGAGAATCAGAAACTTCAAAGGGAGCTTGGTGAATCCAGAGAGACTGTTTGGCATCTTCAAAAAGACCGGGAGGCCTTTACTGCGAGGGATGAGCATCTAAAGAAAGTGCAGGGGGTCTAGAGTCAGCTTGAGGGTGTGCAGTCTGAGTTGGAGGGGATGAAGAAATTAGAAGATGATGCGGAGGAGAAAGTGCAGATGGTGGATTCTCAGGTAGTAGACTTCACCTATGGTGCCTAGGAGAAAGCTTTGAGTCATGTCTGCTTCTTGTATCCGGAGGCCGTGTTGGAGTCGGATGTCTTTCAGTTCGAGCATGAGGTTCTTCATGGGAGGATCATCAAATACCTCCCCAACAAGACTGACTTTGATGTCATAGCCCCCACTCCCTAATTATCTTGTTATGTTTACATCTTTTTAGTTATGTACTTCATCTTTTGTACTTGCTGGATTTTGGTGGGGACCTCGGCATCGATTCGGGGTCGCCTTTATCATGTGTATTTTTGTCTAAGAGCCCGACCATCTCTGGGATGACTATCTATGTTGTGTGTTGGGTTATCCATGTTTTCCTCATGTTGGCTTTTATTCTTCTATGCATGAATTTACTATCTATCCAATTTATTTCCTATCATTGCTTATGTGGACTGAACCTTGAGCTTGACTGGTGTGAACTTGGATTTCATCGGGCATAAGTCATGCCTTGCGCATATCAAGAGCGTAACACCAACATCACATTGGGATCAGGTATGCTCTGGGTATAGTTTATCACAACCCGGTATGATTTTAACTCTCCCTTCAGAGGTTGCGACATGTTTTAAAGTCACTTTGTGAAGCAAGTCAGCGGAATCGCGCCTCGATTTATAGGGAAGCGCAAATGATTCCAGCGTCGATATCATGCCGCCCTTTCTACCCTCTGGTTTTCAGTTTTACTTTCCCGGTCCCGCTTCTTTGTATTGGGGCCGAACTTTCTATTCTGCACGTAGTAGTAAGTATTTGCAAAATACCATTTAGATTAATGACGATAAATTTTCATTCATTCGTGTATATTGCTCGCTTATGTCATTACATTGGTTTCTCCTACTTGACATAAAAGTTTCATTCATACAACGAATTTCCTTAGCTTATCTAAGTTCCACGTTCTAGGAATTGGTTCCTTGCTAAAGGTTTCAGGTTTGAAGGCGGCGTTCTCCGTTTTTGAGGTTATTTTGTATGGTCCTTCCCTGTTGAGGGCCAGCTTCCCTTGAGCGGCGTTCTTCAAACCTACGTCTTCCCTTCGTAGGACTAGGTCGCCCACCTCGAATGTTCTTGGGACCACTTTAGCGTTGAATCTTGCCGCCATCCTCTGCTGGATCACCATCTCCTAGAGGGCTGCCTGGCTTCTGAATTCTTCTACGAGATCCAACTCCTCTCAAAGTCTTTGTTCATTGGTTTCTGGAGGGTTTGGATGTTTGGTCCTCCAGCTCAACTCTCCAATTTCAACAGGTATGACTGCCTCTACTCTCTATGCCAAACGGAAAGGTGATTCCTTAGTTGACGAGTGTGGGGTGGTTTTGTATGCCCGCAAGACATAGGGTAGCTCTTCTGGCTAGCTTCCCTCTGCTTCATCAATCCTCCTTCATAGTCCTCTTAGGATTACCCTGTTGGCTGCTTCTGCCAGGACATTGGTTTGAGGATGCTCTACGAACGTGAAGTGGTGCTTGACGCCTAGGTCGGCCATCAGTTTTTTGAAGCCTTTATCTGCAAACTGTGTTCTGTTGTCAGTGATGACTACCTCAAGTATGCCGAATCTGATCATGATATTCTTCTTGAAAAACTTCATGTCGTTCTTCGCCGTGATGGTGCCCAAGGGCTCTGTCTCAATCCATTTGGTGAAGTAGTCGACTGCCACGATCAAGTATTTAATCTGCCCTGGGTCAGAAGGGAAAGGACCTAAGAGGTTGATTCCCCACCAAGCGAAAGGCCAGGGGGAGGTCATAGATGTCAATTCTGTTGGGGCGATATGCACATCGGCATGTTTTTGACACTTGTCACACTTCATGACATACTTTTGGGCATCTTCGTTCATGGTATGCCAGTAGTATCCCGCTCTTAGTGCTTTTGTTGGTAGGGATCGTCCTCCCAATTGCGCCCTCAGATCCCCTCATGGATCTTTGTGAGGAGGTAGTCAGCTTCAGCTCCATTAATACATTTTAATAAAGGCATTGAGAAACCTCTACAAAATAGTCTCCCCTCAATGACTGAGTATGACGCTACTCGCCTTCTTACAGAAGCTGCTTCTTTTGCGTCAGTGGGATCTTGCCCCTCGAGGATATACTTGAGGATCGAGGTTATCCAATTCTGACTTGCTTCGACGGTGAGAATGGACGAAGGTGATCCAGACTCCAAAGGAACACTATGCCTGGACAGAGTTTCTTGTATGACGCCTCGGTGGTTTCCGGGTGCTCTGGTGCTGGCCAGCTTGGAAAGTATGCCAGCCCTGGTGTTGTCCCCTCGGGGTACATGTTTTACTTCTGCATTCTTAAACAATTTCAAGAGCTTGCGCACTCTAGTTAGGTACCTTTGTAACAATGGATAGTAAGCACCAAACGTCGTCTTAATCTACGAGACTACTAGAAGTGAGTCCGTGTGGAGTACCTTTGTCGCCCCAAAATCTCTGGCCAACTGTAGGCGGGCTATGCAATCCCCATATGCTTGATTGTTTGAGGAGGAGAACAAAAATGTCAAGGATACTTCGATCATTTGACGACCCGTCCACATGGAGGGTCCATGTTGTTTCCATGTTGCCTCCTTGTGGGGCTACCGTCATTTCTACAATGAAGTCTGCCAGGATCTTAGCCTTCATGGCCAGCCTTGACTTGTACTTGATCCCAAACTCTGATAGCTCAACCACCCATTTAATCATTCTTCCATCCAGATCGGGGTGATGGAGGATTTGTCTGATTGGCTAGTTGGTTCAAACCACTACTTGATGTGCCACGAAGTAGGTCCTTAGGTGCCTAGCTGCAATTACCAGCGCCAGGACGACCTTCTCTACCTTCTGGTATCACAATTCAGGACCTTGTAATGCCTTGCTTACTAAGTATACTAGCTTTTTCTCAGCTTGTTTCTCTAATCAGTATCGCACTTAATGCCTCGTCGGCAACTGAAAGATATAAGTACATGGTCTCCCCTTCTTTTGGACGTGTTAAGATGCATGGCTCGGAAAGATTTGTTTTCAACAGATTCAGCGCCCGCTCTTGCTCGGCGATCCAGTTGAAGTCTGTTTCTTTCTTGAGCAGCTTGAACAAGGGTAGAGACTTATGTGCTGCCTTCGAAATGAAGCGGGATAGAGCCGCAATCATGCTAGTAAGCTTTTGGATTTCTTTCTTCGTAGTTGGTGAGGTCATTTCAGTTACAGCCCTGCACTTGTCAGGGTTGGCCTCTATACCTCTTTTCGTGAGATAGAAACCGAGGAATTTTTCTGCTCGAACCCCGAAGGTGCACTTCTCTGGGTTCAAACTCATGTTGTTCTTTCGGTTTTCCGTAAATATCTCGGTTTCATCTTTGAGATGGTCTGGATCGGTTTTGCTTTTAATTATCATGTCATCTACATATACCTCAATTACTTGGCCTATTTAGAACTCATTCTCATTTGGCTCATCACAAACACACCCAAGTCTATTGAATCTTGTCTCTATACCTTCAATATAGAAAGACCAAAAAGTAAGAGACTCTTTAGCTAGGTAACCTTGGCTGTAGACCCTTCTGGTTGAGCCTTTTTACCTACAAAGCACTTCAAGTGACCCAATTCCCTTCGGCTAATAGTTCTCATCGATAGCAAACTCTTTGGAAGCTTGATGTTACTGAAAGAGTGAAGTGCTTTAACTTGTTGTTATGCCACTTGACTACTAATGCCAGGAAATATCATATGAATATTGGTGTGCCTTTGTGTACATTTTGCAAGGATGTTTAAGAAACAACTTGAATGTTTTGCGTGATTGTACGCTTGCTTACAATGGTGTGGATGAACTTGGTTAGTGTGGAGTAGTTTGACACATCTTTTGATGGAAATCTAATGCAAGGGGTTGATGCTATCTTTTGTCTAGTAATTGTTTCGTTTCTTCTCGTGATTGGACTGCTACTTGAGCCGCTACTTGTCATTACTTGTAAACTTTTCGTAATAAGTCCATTCATTATAGTTGTTTTGTTTGACCTTTTTTTTCCTTGGAATGCAGTGAAAGCTTCATGTGCTGCTTATGATCGTGCAACAAAGACCTATTACCTTGTGCAAGATCGTCTGAAGAAGGTGATTAATGTATGTTGGTTTCCTCCTCTCAATGGTTGGATTTAGTTAAGTATAGATGGTGTAGTGAAGGATGCTTCAACTATTGTGGGGAGGACTCTTTAGAGGAGAGTTTCGTAATTGGATTTGTGGTTTTTCCAGAAAAGTTGGCTCTTGTTCCCCATACATTGATGAGTTATGGGGAGTGTTTGATGGTTTAACTATTGCAAAAGCAAAAGGATTCTCTCGAGTGTAGGTTCATCTCGACTCATTTGTTGTTGCTTAACAACTTGAAAACTTGTCTGAGGTGGGCCCCCACGGCCTCTCCCTCACTCTTCGTATCCATGCTCTCTTGCTGCCTGGCTAGGAGGTCAGGTTGTGCATTTTTATCGTGAAGCTAATTATGGCTGTGAATATGTTTTAGCTACTCTAGCTTGCTTGTTTTCAAGATGTGGATTTCATGATGTATGAGCATTGTGAATATGTTTTAGCTACTCTAGCTTGCTTGTTTTCAAGATGTGGATTTCATGATGTATGAGCATTCGCATGTGGATGTACTCTCATTGCTTTTAGCTAATTCTAGTGGAGTCTTTACTCCTAAAATAGTCCTTGTGTAATCTCTCTCACTCTCTTGGGCTTTTGCCACACCCAAGACTCGAACCCAAGATCTTGGGGTGGGATTCGAGTCAAGTTACTACTTGAACCAACATTTTTATCTTAATAAGTATGCATGTAATTAATTGTTCATATGTTTTTTTATTGTCACCAGTTCCGTTCCTGACATTTTATGGGCCCTAGGCAATTTGTGAGAAATGGGCCACCCTTGCATAACTATTTTTTAATTTGCAATTATTTCAATAGAAGACAAAAAAAAACAACTTATTTCAATTAAAATAATACGTCTTAATACATAATAATGGTTTTACAAAATATCAAAAGTTTTCTCTTTTCTTGGAAAGCCATAAGAAGCGTTTTCTTCGAGCATTTTGAAATGCAAAATCATTTATAATCTCATCAGCATCATTGTTCTCCAACATATCCTTCTCGATTGACAAAGTTGCCAAACCTTTCAATCTCTCTTGTGACATTGAAGATTTCAAGTAGGTTTTATAATAGAGAAATGAATGGGGTGTGTTGGGAAAGAAGGAATTGAATGGAATCATGAGGACTAATTATTACGTGGAGTGAGAGCTAGGATATTTCAGAATTTGTAGAGATAATTTGGGCTTTTTTTATTTAAATTCTTTTTTATACTAGTATAATTTAGGCTTAGTATAAAAAAAATTGTACAAGTAAAATTTAGGCTTAGTATAAAATTTTTTGGGGCCCCTTAAAAACGTGGGCCCTAGGCATTCGCACCCCCGACCTATCCCCAGGGCCGGCCCTGACTGTCACATAGGGTTTATATATGTTCTTTAAACAACTAAAAAAACATAAGGGTTCCTTTGGTATCATGGAAAAGTAATGGAAAAGAAAGGAAAGGAAAGAAAACACATTTTCCAACAATTTTTCCTTTGTTTGGTAGAGGTGAAAAAGCGGAAGGACGGAAAAAAATCACATGGAACCCACAAAAATGCTTTCTCTCCAATTTGTGAAGAAAAGGTGAATGAGACAATATTTTTTTATCTTTTTCCAATTTTACCCAAAACTTTTATAGAGTATTTCTATTTCTAAGGGTATTTTTGTAATATTAAATTTTACTACTTTATTTTCTTTTCACTTTCTATTCAACCAAACAAGGGAAGAGAACATTTTTTTATCTTTCATTCCTTAACTTTTCACCTCTACCAAACAACCTAAAAATCATCTCACTTTCTACTTATTTTCTCTTATTTTTCTTTCCTTTCCTTTCTCTTCTTTACTTCTACTTTTCTTTCTTGATCCAAACATAGGCAAAAGTTCTTTAAAAGTGTATTAGTTAATAAATAAACTCCTAATATAGTATTTAAAGTAATATGAAGAATTTTTTTGACCAAAAAGTAATATGAAGAATAAAATATGTAATAGTGGACAAAAAAATAAAAATGAAATGATCATTTGATCGAGTTCAAACCATTGTTTATTAGATTAGATTTTTTTGGTGGATGAAGATAAAATCAAAAGAAAAACAGCAAAACAGAAAAAATAAAAACAAAAACACGCTAGCGCCTAGCAACTGGAATCCTGGCGGCATCTCCTTGAAGGACATGCAGCACTTCCCCTTCGGAGGAATTGGGAACTCTTGCCAAGAAGCTGAACCTGATGAACCAATTTTAGCCAAGCAATCTGATGCAGTGTAAGCTTCTCACCAAGTATGAATAATCTGAATTCTCCAATCTTTCTCCACAAAATCTTTGATGGTACTAATGATTGACGCATAGTGGTGCTAAGGGTTGAGGTCATTGCTAACTAGATGGATAGCAAGCATAGAATCAGAGTAACAGATCAAGTCTCTGAAGCCTTTCTCCCAAGCCACCTTCAAACCGAAATATAAAGCTAGAAGTTCCACATGAAGAATCGTAGATTTGCCTACCGAGCTCGCAAAACCAGTAATCCAGGTCCCATCCGGTTGACGTAACATGAGACGACCCTCAACCTTGTCATAGTAACCCTTTATACTTAATCTCTTAATCTCAAAACTGGATAAATTTAAAACTTAAAATACTCATATAACTGAACATATAAAAACATAATGATAAGAGTTTTACAAAAAATGTGGCAACACTAAAGCCACTCACATATATCAGAGTTTGCAAAACAACGGAAAGTAAGAACATAAAACAAAACCAGCTGAATAACTAATATCATAAGACTCAAAGACTGACACACTGACTAAACAAAACACGGATTCTCTCAGTGAGACGTCTGACTCATTCGTCATATTGCACTGGCATCCTTGATGTCTTCAATGCTCGTTGTGGAAGGAAAACCATCACCATCTGCTCCAACTGACTCCTCGACTGGATCTAAGAAAACATGTAGGGCTAAGATACATGTATAAGTCAGAAAAATTGAAAGATAAGGTAAAGCTTAATTTAAACATGTCACAAGCACATCAAATAAAATTATTTCTTATATTCCATCCTTTATTTATATCTTATGATTCTCTTAGAGTCGACATTTCGGCGGCTGCACGCTACAGTGCTTAACTCGGTCTTACGGTCAGCCCCTCCGTATGTAGCCCTTTCCGATCTGCCGACAATCAGTTCTTGTACCAGTTGATTATACAATCTTATTTTAGTTTCCTCATTATACTTGTTTATCTTATTTCTATCATGAAGTGAAATCATGCTTCTCTACATAGTGATAAAATAAAACATTTAAGCAATTCCACAAATAATCACAAATAACACATAAGCATTTCATAACATGTAAACAATCAAAGCAATCAAGAAATCAATCAATCACTCAACCAATCAAATAATAATATAGAAGTTTCATATGCGTTAATTGGTCCTCGACGGCCTAAACTTCATTTAATCATAACTCTGAAGAGTAGTCAAATGATCTTTAGGTATCGCTGATTATTTAACTCTAGTAGAGCTTGTGTCACTCTACACATATTTAAATTAAAACTTTACGTTAACCGTCCTGACGAATACGGTATCTTGCCCCCACCTGAAATATAGCACAAACATAATAATCACTCCGGCATCGCCAACACGTGCTCGAATACTAACACAAAGGTACGCACACGATGGTATGAATTAACTGTTTTGGTTGAATGGCGGAAGGTTTATAAAGAGGAAGGAAATGATTTTGTGTTATGAATGATGAGAATAAAATCCCTCTTACCTTGCTTTTATACACAACAACCACCTCCCATGATTATCTTATGGTGTAAAGTTATTTTTAAGGTTGCATGAATCTATGGATTCAAAGGAATGACTCATGAGACAATCACCTAAGTGGCCTAACTCTCATTCATCTAACGTAAAAGTGGTGAAGAATGAGGTGCTAACTCCTCATGCAATTGCTTCATATAGAAGTATGTATCTATTCTTTACTTGTTTTTAAAATACATTCTTTAATCAAAACATTAACAATAGATGTATATAATTATTTATAGATTTAGAAAACAATTATTATATCTTACTATAACAATGATCTAATTAAAGGAATACACACATAATTTAGTTTTAAGAAATATGGGGTGTTACACTTAGACTTCTCTAAGCCCCAAATCACACAATTAAAATAAAACAATTTCCAAAACAAGTCTTAACAGCTATTTAGAAAAAGTGGGGTGTTACATAACCCACCATCAAATCCAGATTCCCCATCATTGAGAACCACAATTGTCCCTTCCACCGGATGCCAAGACACCAATCTAGTGGTCATTACTGTTGTATCGGGCAAATGAAAAGCATCAAGAAATTGCTTAGCAAGATTAAAGATCTGCAAGTTTAAATAATGGGCTGACACAGTTTTGTTGGCCATACACAACTGATTTCTCGCCCTCCAAATCCACCAACAAGAATATAAAAACAAATGAGGTTTCTCCGAAGAAATCCCACGCCTTATCCAATCGATGATGTCTTGTCTAGAGAAAAACTGATGTTGTAAAACCCCAGAGATAACCAAAGGCGTCTAGGAAGTTTGCAATCCCTCAAGCAATGCAAAATAGTTTCAGGCAAATTAGAATATCTAGGACAATTTGCAGAGTTAAACATACCCCTTTTATTTAGAAGCAATCTGGTTGGGAGAGCTTCATGACAAGCTGTCCAAATGAAGAACTTGATTTTCTCCGGAACCTCAATTTTCCAAATCCAATTCCAGGACGAGTGATCATCCACTATCTCATCACTTGGTTTTGTTAACCAATCATAACCAGCATTAACCGAATATACTCCATCAAGGAGCCCTTTCCAAGTGAAACCATCGTGAATGTGAGCATTTAGGCAAATAGAAATTGTAGAGATTGTGTCTAAAATAGCATGAGGAAGATTAGTGTATAAGTTATTAAAGTTCCACTTGCCATTTTGAATCACATCAGCAATAGTCAAATGAAGACCACGTATATATCTACATACCACACTTGATCACTTAACTTTCCATGCCTTGTCCACAGAGTAGACCAAAGAGGAGAAGAGTCATCATCCAACCTAAACTCAAAACCATCTCGCAGCGCTGCTTTAGCTTTCATGATAGAATTCCAAACCACTGACCCCTGCTTTTTAGGAATGTCCATGAAATGATTCTCACCAACATATTTGTGTTGCAGTAAGGACACCCGTAATTTGTCAGCATTACTATGGATGTCCCAGACCAATTTGCCCAACAAAGCAGTATTAGAAGCTCTTGCCATACGAATACCCAAACCACCCTCCTTCTTTGGCTTAGTAATTTTGTCCCAACCCACCAGATGAATGCCTCTACCAGAATTCCCCTTCCAGATAAAATTCCTAGAGGACTTATCAATTTGGTCACAGATAGAATTTGGCAGCCAAGATATTTGCATATAATAAGTGGGAATAGATGTCAACACAGATTGAACCAAGGCTAACCTGCCAGCCTTGTTCAATAGCTTACTTTTCCACGAGTTCAGCCTATGATGGATTTTGTCAATCAGGAAATCATAGTCTCTCTTATGAAGTCACCCATGGATCATTGGAAAGCCTAGGTACTTCTCCATAGATGTCGTGGGCTTGATGCTAGTGATAGAGACAATAGTATCAATCTTGCTTCTTCTGGTTGCTGGTGAAAAGAAAGGTCTAGATTTCTGAACATTCACCCTTAGGCCAGACTTCCTTGCAAACTCAGTCAATATACCTTCAATCACAGTAGCTTGAGAAGCACTTGCCTTTGAGAAGAGGAGAACGCCATCTGCAAAAAACAAATGAAACAGAGAAGGACCATTCCTAGTAATAGTCATAGGCTTCCAATGGTTACTATCTACAGCTAGGGGTGGCAACCGAACTAACTCGAACATAGTTCAAAACTCGACTCGACAAATAGCTCGTTGAACTTGGTTCATGAACCAAATGAGTTGAACTTGAGCTGAAGATTGAGCTCGTTAAATAAATGAGTCGAACTTGAGCTAGATGTAGTTCGACTCGTCTAGTTCATGAACCGGCTCGACAACTATATATATATATATATATATATATATATATATTATTTTACCATTTTTTTTCCAATATGATCTCTCATTTTTCATCTTATGCATTTTATGTTTCTAGAGCAAAGTTTTTTGTTTATTGGTTGGTAGCAATAGCTATTATACCATTATATTATTCTCAAATTGTTTTATTATTATGCTTGTTTATATTTTTCATTAAACTCATGAGATAGGTAAACAAAAATGTTATATTTATATTTATATTTTCAATTCGGTAATTGTTTCATTGAAAAACTTCCTGTAAATTGCTATGTGAAAATATCAAAAATCTAGAATTTTTCAGTTTTTTTTTTAACTTTTCATCATGCGAGCTGAGCTAACGAGTTGAATTGAGCTGCTCGCGAGCTTGAACCGAGTCGAGTCGAGCTGAAAAAAAAGGTTCATGTCGAACTCGAGTCAAGCTACGAGCTGAACCTATTCTTATCGAGTCGAGTTGAACCAAGTTCGACCCAACTCGACTCATTTCCAGCCCTATCTACAGCCTTCAAAAGAGAATGAGATAGAAACTCCATACAGATAACAAAAAAGATATGGTGCGAGGGGGTCCCTTTAACGGAGGCCTCTAATAGGAGCAAAAGAAGGCAACCTCTTACCATTCCAAATAATCGACAAATTAGAAGATGTAACACAATGCACAATAAGATAAATGGTTATAGGAGGGAAGCTAAATTATTGGAGGCAGCTTCTCAGAAATCCCCAATTAACGTGATCATAAGCCTTCTCCACCTTTTTCTTTTTAGACTTCCTTATAGAATAGATGACTTCTTAAAAATAATTGTATTATCACTAGTCCCTCTTCTAGATAGGGGCGAAGTCTATTCACCAACACTTTGCTAATCAGCAAATATCATATAAATTAAATGGAATAAATTATTAGTTCAACACCCAACCATTACCCGACACCAAACACACTTGAACCCACCCACTACACAGGGTCGTTTAGGTCATTTGACTATTACTAGAAAACAGCAACATACTACTACTACTAGTAGCTAGGAGCAGCCTGCAGACAATGGATATTTGTCAGTGAGATACAGAACTGACTAGCCGCATTTTCTCTCTGCACTTCTCCTTCTTTCCTTCCTTCACACTATTCCACGTATCTTCTTAGTACCCTGACACACGCCTCCTCATAGAAACTGAGACAGAGAGAGAAACGAGTAATTCCTTTTCAGCAACATTTTCCCATAAATCCAGCCGCGAATTCTCAAATACTAGTACCAAGTTTCAAAGCTCCAGTTTTCACCTTTTCAGCCACACAACACTTTCTAAGTTGGATTTAAAATGCAGGAGATACATTCCATTGAAAACGGAAGAAATTTCTTCAGCGGCGTAAATAGGAGGATGAATCCCCACCACCAGAATAATCAAATTGCTTTCAACTGTCCTCGTTGTAATTCCCTCAACACCAAGTTTTGTTACTACAATAACTACAACCTCTCTCAGCCTCGTTATTTTTGCAAGAACTGCCGGAGATACTGGACTAAAGGCGGCGTCCTCCGTAACGTCCCTGTCGGCGGTGGTTCTCGCAAAGCTAAACGCTCTACTAAACCTAACAACAAAAAATCACCTCCCTCCACTACTTTAGAAACTGCTCAGGTAACCATAGAACCACCGCAGTCACTACCGGAACGAAAATCCAACTCTCACTCTAGCAGCGAAAGCTCAACCCTTACCGCCGCCGCAGCCACGGAGGCGATTTCAGCTCCGGCCTCAAACGCCGCGTCGAACTTGTTTTCTGTTGTTCCTGAACAACTTGGTGGAAGTCTCACTTCAAATTCTTATGGATTTCGGAATAATAAAGTGCTCGATGCGTCGTCGTTTTGTTTCGGTAATATGCATCAGCAGCTGCATGGGTACAATCAGGTACACGTGGCGCATGTCGTTTGCTGATCAAGCGATGCCTACTCTGTATGGTGGATTTGGATCGTTGGATTGGCATACTGGTATGGGTCAAAGTTTGTTTGATCTTCCTAACACCGTTGATCAGTCTTACTGGGCTAACCTTCACTGGCCTGGTCATTATACTTCTACTACTACTCTATTTCAGTTTCCCTGAATTGAAAGCCTCGAGAATTTTCTCTTTTTTTGGTTAGCTTATGGAATGAGGAAAGAATATTTTTAATCAAAACTAAAGAATGAAAAGTTTGAAAGAATGCGAAGGATTTCGTAACATGTATTTTTTGTTTGTTTTTTTTTTGGTGGATCTTAGTGATGGTTGTGCAACTAACGTATTCATGTTGGCTTGGTTTGATTTGCACTTAATCAAATTAAAAGTTAAACTTAGAATTTCTTTTGAGCTTTGGAATAATATGCGATGAGAATGAAACTTCGACATGAAGCTAGTCATAAATCTAGTTGTGTTTGAAATTTGGAATAATATGCAATGAATATGAAATTTCAACTGGGAAGATGTTCTTAATGCAACAAATCCATCAAGCTAACTCGCAACAATATTTACAAAACTTTGGAGGTAAGAAAATGTATAATAGTTGGGCTTGGATTCATTTTTTTGTAGAGGCAAAGATGTAATATATAGAAAGCAAAGCACAAGGGTACTCAACTCATATACAAAAGATGAATTAATTAAAAAGTTGTGTTTATTGATGAATTCTGTTATTCATGTGTGTTCTGTTTCAATGTGAAAGAATCTTGTGATTGTTCCCAATCGGACCGACGGTATATATGAAGGTTGAGCCGAACCTCACTACCCGAAGGAGAAAGAAATCATCCCAAATCATCCCTCATATCCATCGGTCGGCTCATATCATCCACAAGACCTTCCCCATCCTTTAGTCAGAAGACTCACTTGTAATACCCAACAATACACTTATAGGATCCCTGATATTCCTCTACTTGTTTTGTAACAGTCACGACGGTGGTCATAATATGTAAATAACCTCATTTATTTTGCATGGAATATAAATATAGCTCTCAGAGGCCAATAAACGAATCAAAACCTTTTCACTGCGCATCCAAATCATGCTATTTCGAATACTCTTTCAATTTGTGTTCAGTTTAGTTGCATCCAGCAAATGTAGAGGACCATCGGCGCCCACCCTGGGGAATGGTAAATTGTTTCTTGCGCTCCACAAATCAGTTTCACACAGATTTGAGGATAGAAGAACTCTTATGCTTCAAACTCTACGGGCCCAAAACTTAAAACAAGAATGTAGAAAAAAGGAGCAGAATGATCACATCCAAATTTTAGAAACTAGAGAAAAGCATTTACAGAATCAACTGAACGCCATGCGATGGTTTGCTCAGGTACTCGAAGCCATCAGTCCCCATCAAAGGCTCGTCAGCCACTCCCCATGGAAGCCCAGATAGTATAAACACTCCACGGACCGCTGGACTTTTGAAATCATGATAACGTCTCTCAAACCCAAGGGCTACTCAGTAATGGTAATGATGTCACTAGCAGAAAAATGTTTGTAGAGACTTAGGCAGATGTGACTCTTAAATGGTTGAAGGAGTGGCTCGCTCTCCTGAAACATCAAACCCCAAACCCCTCACTCAGAGACACAACCAATATAGCATAAGGACGGACAAATCAGCTTACCCGAACCCCAAAATTATTTGTCTTCTACGCCTCCCTAAACACAAACTTTCGGTCATCTTAACGAGACATTGAAAAGTGGGATGATAAAGTGACTGAAACCTTTTTCTAGTCATGGGAAGATGCCCCAATTCTTATTGTAGATACCATTGGAGGAACAGTGATACGATAGACGAATGATGGACCCTTAAGCAACAATTTGAGAACCTCATCTCGAAAGGTCGCCTAAGACGAGTCCTAAAGGGAGATGAACAGAAGCCAACTGAAAAAAGTAACACGACCCAAAGTGACAACCACAAAGAAGCAGATAACCAACCTGTGGGCTCAATTGCAGGAGGATTCTCTGACAAAAGAGTGACGTCATCATCAAAGAAAATGCATGTTTGCTCGGTTGTGTTTGTAAACAAATATGAACTTGATTTTATTGTGCTAGAATATATACCGATCATCACATTTGACAGACAAGACTTTGAGGGAGTCCAACTTCACGCAGGCGATCCTTTTGTTATATCCATCACCATTAGAGGCTTCAATGTCACACGGGTACTAATTGATGGGGGAAGCTTGTCCAATGTCATGTACTGGGCATGCTTCGAGGAGTTGCAATTGCCAACCAAAACACTGAAAAACTTTACAGGTAATCTGCGGGATTCTCGAGCAAACAAGTGGAGGTGTGCGGCTACCTCAACCTGCAGACTACTTTTAAACATGAAGGTTACACCAAAACAATGACGCTCCAATATATGGTAACCAAGGCAACATCATCTTGGACAGATTGGCCTTTAATTCCCTAGCAGTGGCAATATCATACCCAGGCAGGAGAATCAGTGTTGTCAGAGGAGATCAAGCGACCGCCTGAAAGTACTATGCAGAAAGCGAAAAAGTGAATACGGTGCGGAAAAAGGAAACAAAAGCTCAAGACTGGAGTTTCTTGCATCTATACCCAAGATTATATGACTAGGAGAAGGAAGGAAAAACACCCATAGCCAGTCATGCACGGACTTCAAAGAATCCATGATCGGCCCAATCGAACATCAAAAGACCAAAATCGACATTGCGTTAACCGTAGACGTGGAGAAACTACTAGGTATTGACATGGTCCCCATAGAACATGCCAGGTATTGACCCTAACTTTAGTTGCCATCATTTATCACTAAGCCTTGTTGTTAAACTTTGTGGCATAAAGGAAAAGAAAGCAATGAGAGGAGAAAACCAAAGCAATAAGAGAAGAGACCAACAAGCTCGTAAGAGCTAAATTCATCCCAAAAGTCAAATACCCGACTTGTCTTATGATTCTTGTGATGGTGAAGAAATCTAATGGAAAATGGAGAATGTGCATGGACTACGCTGATTTAAATAAGGTTAGTCAGAAGGATACTTACCCCTTACCCAACATTGACAGCCTGGTGGACGGAGCGTCCAGTTACAAACTGTTCAGTTTCATGGAAGGTTATATAGGATACAAACAAATTCGAATAATCCCCGTGGACGAGGAGAAGACAACCTTTATGAACAGTCGGGAAAATTTCTCCTACAAAGTGATGCTTTCAGTTTAAAAAATGTGTGTGCAACATACCAACAATTGATGGAAAAAATCTTTGAAGAAATTATTGATTAAGCAGTTGAGGTTTACGTGTATGACATTGTGGTAAAATCAACATCCGATAATGGGCACTAGGAATATCTGTCAAAAGTTTTTCATTTACTAAAAAAGCATAATCTCAAACTCAGCCTGGTGAAACACTCGTTCGACGTACAAACTGGGAAATTTCTTAGCTTCGTCCTCACACTGAGGAATCAATGATAAACCTACCAAGTGTCGAGCCATCATCATAATGAAAAGTCAGAAGGAAGCCATTTAGATTCTAGCTGGAAGAGGAGCGACCCTGTCAAATTTTATCGTGATTGGACAGGTCACAGGTGCCTTCAGCACTTAGGATGAAATGCTGATCAAATTCAAATATCTTTACAAGGTACAAGGATCGAAACTTAAATTCAAATAATTCGAACTAACCCATGTACGTAGAGAGTAAAATAGTTGGGCAAATATACTAGCTAAGCTAGCTAACACAAAGAAGTCGGGCAACAACCACTCAATGATACAAGAAACAATTTTGCAACCCAGCATAAATGAAACCCAAGTTCTCTCAACAGATATAGAGTCCAACTACTGGATGACCGGTATCCTTGCATATTTGCGAGGCGAACAACCCCAGCTAGAAAGCGCATAAATGCAAAATTAATCAAGAATTCCAGTAAATACACGGTGATCAGATCAGATCTATACAAGAGAGGATTCTCAGTGCCTCTCCTTAGATACATACCCTAGAGCCGAACTAAAGAGATAATAACAGAAATTCACGAAGGGGGTATGTGGCTGTCACATTGGCGGCCAAGCTTTGGCCTACAAAATAGTGTGAGTACGGTACTACTAACCGACAATCAAGATGGGTTCCATGGAATACGTAAAAAAAAATAGATAAGTGTCAGCGTCAATCCGACATCCCAAGAGCTCCCCCTACCCTTTTATAATTGGTTGTGGGTAGATATCCTCAGTCCATTTCCTTTCGCCCCCAGACTGTTTAAGTTCTTGGTAGTAGTAGTTGATTATTTTTACCATATGGATCGAAGAAGAACCAATAGAAGCAATCACAGCCCAAAAGATCAATAAGTTCTATTGGAAGAAACTAATATGCAGATTCGGAGTCCCGTCAACCATATCAACTGGTGACGACACTTGATTTGCTTCTCAATTTGTGGCTAACTTTGGCAGCACTTTGAAAATTCACCAAACATTCACATCTGTAGAACATCCCCTAACGAACAACCAGACAGAAGCAGCTAACAAGATCATCTTGAATGACATGAAAAAGTGACTAGACGATGCGAAAGAAAATTAGACAAATGATCATCTAATATTTTGATATATATATATATATATATGTATATAATTGATTAAATAATTAGATTTAGAAGGAATGAAGGCAGGGGCGAAGGGTAGCCTTGTAATTGGGCAGTCTTGGCTACCCCAAAAAAATATACATTTGAATAATTAGGTCTAATATATATTTAATTACTACAATAATATATTAGTAAGCTACCCCAACTAAGATAAAATAGTAACAGTAAATCCATTAGTTTAAATCCATTGACTACCCCCCAAAAAAAATACATTTGAATAAGGTTGATTATATATTTAACTACTATAACAATATATTAGTAAGCTACCCAACTAAGATAAAAGAGTAATCGGTAAATCCATTAGTCTATTATTAGCCCAAACAAAACATGTTTCATAAATCACAATTATATTAAAAAAATAACAATATAGTCATATTTTTCTACTTATTTATTACTTATTTACTACGTTTAATAGTTTATTTTCAAAAAGGTCTAATTGAATTTTTTGGTCCAACTTTCTTAGTTTGGCTTTTTTGCTTAAAAATCATGAATTATTTGCATTTGTAGTCCCTAAAAATCTTGAATTTTGCGAAAACGGGAGATAAAAATGCACAATCCATAATTTTTGAGGATGAACAATGCAATGAAAAAATCAAAGGGATTGAAATAGCCAAGTCGAGAAAATTGGGAAAGCAAAATCAACAAAAATAAGATAGAGGGACCAAACTCTCAAACGAAGAAATTTGAGGAACCAAAAATATAATTAACCATTTATATTTAGCCTTCTCATAAAAATTGGCCTAGCACCGCCACTGAATGAAGGAATGAGAATGAAGAAGTGAGAAGTAAGAATCAATAAGAATGAAAGAGTGAGAAGGAATGAGAATGAGGAAGAAAGATAAGAAAGGGGGAAAATGTAGGAGGAAGATACATCGAGATATTTATGGAGACCAGAGAGTATAAGAAAGAAGAAAGATAAGATAGAGAAAAAAATAGGAGAGAATGAGAAGGAAATAAAGAGTGAAATTAGAAGAGTAGGAGAAAGTTTTATGTATAGGCATTTCCGGACGTTTTGACGGTTTCTGGCCGCCGGTAATTACCGTCGGTTTTTGACAGCCAGTAATGTAACTTTTCTTTTTTTAATTATCGATAGCCAAAAACCGCGGGTAATGTATTTTTTTTTTTTGTTTTTTACCGCTTGTTCAAAACCGCTGAAATGCTACCGACATCGTTACAGGCGGCTATGGCCGCTGAAAATTACCGGCGGACCCAAGCCGTCGAAAATTACCGGTGGACCATGGTTGGATTGATCGCCGATAATCCGCATTTTTCTAATAGTGTCAATGCAAAAACAACAAAATATGAAGAAACAACAAAAAGAAGGAAAAGAAGCAATTCAAATGAAGATAACTTAGGCTTGCACCTCCTTTTATAGCCGAAGGGAGAGCAAGTTACAAAAGACATTTATGAGTCAAGGGAAAGAAACCCAGATGATAAGGTCAAAATCAGACAGCCAAACAAGTCAAAAACGTTCATCAATCATAACTGTCAAGCAACAGTAGCGCACAAAGGACTACAACCCAAGAACCAAAAGATTCAAGCAACGCCTGAAGGAATTGATGGTCGAGGGACTAACTTGTAACCCCCAACAAGGCACTTATTAGGATCCCTGGTATTCCTTTGTCTTGTAACGGCCACAACAGCCATAATATGTAATTAACCTCATTTATTTCTTCTGTAATATAAATATAGCTTCGAGAGGCCAATAAACGTATCGAGACCTTTTCACTAATTACCCTACTCATACAAATCATACTATTTTGAATATTCTCTATCAATTTGTATTCGTCTTGTTGCATAATGGCTATGATCATAAAGGGTGACAAAGCTCTCTTAAGAGTTTCAATGTTCTTGGGTTCGCAAGTCTGGTGTTAAGAGTATCATATCAGACGTGATATGGCCTGAAAAATAGTTTATAAATGGAAGACATCCCTCACCTTACAAGCCAGTCTTATGGGGTTGAGTTAGGCCAAAACCACATTCTAATATGGTATCAGAGTCAATCCAAGATCCGCTGGGCCACCCACTATCAGGCCACTCGGGTCACGCTCCAGTTGTCCAGTCCTAGGCGTGAGAAGGTGTGTTAATTAAGAGTCTTACATCGGATCTGATATGACCTGAAAAATAGTTTATAAATGGAATACATCCATCATCTTATAAACCGGTTTTGTGGGGTTGAGTTAAACCCAAACCACATTCTAATAGCTTGATTAACTCTCTAGGTCCTTTTTGCTTAAAAATGATTTAATGATAAGTGCGCAGCTCAAATTATAATTATAATTTAATTATAAAAAATGTAGCAAAGTAAAGAATTAATGTCTGTTCGGTGGCCGTGCGTGGGATTGTTATCTTATTTTGGTGTGTTTGAGATACTATTCCGTCCACACTATGAATGGCTTTGAGTGGATAACGACACACAACACTTATTTTATAATAATTTGCCACGCCATTGTGGCATTGTGTATGTTGATGGTGGCCTTAATCAATAATCATGGCATGATCTTAGCTTATTATGGGGTTGATTCTTTCGGTAAATCATAAATAAATATTTAAGAAATAGAAGAAAGGATATTTGTTGGATATGTTTAGGATATTTTGTGAGTTTGAACGAGGAAAGAGACAATTACAATGTGGGGGCTGCACAGTACCAAGCAGTCACAATCACTATCATGATTCCACGTGGCGGTAACGATGGATGGACGAATGCAAAGTGGGAGATGTAGACTTAGGTGACAAGACATGAATGTGATGTGAGAGTGGTAGGCTTTGTCTGTTGTCTGTTGTCATAAAATTATCGAAATGGAGTGATGGTAGTAAAAGAAATTGGACACAAGGGTGATGTTGAATAGTCCTATATGGTCTTAAGGTTAGAGTTGTTGTTATTGATGATGGTATAGGTGGGTGGGACTCTGGGACCTTGAGGCAATGTTATGAGGTTGTTCACGCATTATGTGCTCAATACATTGCATATTGGTTCGATTGTAAACTCAAAATCATTCAATTCGCAAGGCAAGAATACATATAGTTTCTCAAGAATACATATAGTTTGATTTGTTTCGGTAAACTTTGTTTTAATTTTTTTTAACTAATCCAATTTCAACCAATGCGGTTTAGATTGATTTGGTTGATTTGATCTTTTAGAGTAAGAAAACATAATTTGATTATAAAGTTAAAGTAACTAAGTTATTTCTAAAGCCAATCCAACATTAAACAATTAAATATAGAAAGTATAGAAGCTGCATGAAAACTTTAATAAGCTTAAGATGTAGAAACAACAACTTAAAATATTTTATATAGTAAAACTAATTTAAAAACATATATAATTGGATTGTAGTTTTAGTTTATAATTTCAAACTTTGGTTTTGTAACTATGTAACTTGTAAGTGTGTGCAGTAGCGCATCTATTAGGTTTTAATAAAAAAACTCTAATGTCCCTCAAAATGTCCCTAACAACTACTTTGGCTAAATCTAACCGTTAGAAGAGTTTGTTAGTTTGTTAAGGCAGTTACAACAGTAGTAACTGCCCCAACTGCTACAACAAACTATCTATGATTATGTATATATATAACATTCAGTTCATTTTGTATATACACAGAGATTTTGAATAAAAATTTACAACAAGCTTTCTGTTTTACCCTAGTTGTGCTATTCTTCTTCTATATTGTGTGTATCTTCATTTTGGTCTTTTGAGAGATTTGTGAGCCCAGAAACTCAACAAGTGGTTGAAGAGATCCTCACAAAACAGAGAGAAAACAAAGTTAGATTAGTATTTTCAGTGACTGAAAATACACAAAGAGAGAAGAAAAATACAGAGAAAGGGAAAGAGAAAGGCTACCTTCGTGATTTCAAGAGGAGATCCTTGACTTGCCTCTGTGAGTGTTCTTCAGAACACGTTTTTGAGTGCATGTGAACACAAAATCACAAAACTAGGAGTTAGGGTTTGTGATTTCACAGAAATTGTAAAGAAAGAAACAATAGGAAAAAGATCGTGTAGTGTATAACCTTGTTTGAGGCTTGATTTTAAGACTCAAGCATCAGGTGCAGCAACCCTAGCAAATAGAAAGTTCGTGAGCAACAAACCTCAGATTGCTGTGATTCAGTGCAATAACCATAGAGGTTTTGCATCATCATCATCATCATCATCATCAAGCATCATCATTGGTGAGAGAGTGAAGAGTTTCATCGCTTCTATCACTGAAAGTCAGTGAGAACAGTGAAACCCTAGCAAAGGGTCTGAGAGAGAAGAAAAAGAGAAAGAAAGAACGCAACAAGAAGAAAAGAGATAATTTCTTGAAGATTCTGAGCCAAAACCCTAATTTTGGGAGTATATACACCGGGTCATCACTTAGCCCGTGTGTTTTTCATTTGAGTTGGGTTTTGGGTGCCGCATGGGCATTACTTGACCTGGCTGGATTGAAATGGATTTCATTTGGACCTGCCTGGTACAAATTTAATATTTGCACCCCTTGTATTGTGGAATACAACCCCTATAGAGACAAATATTGAAAGAGTCAATATTACAAGAGTATCTAGGACCCTAACTCAGGGTGGTCACGATTTAATTTAGTAATTAATATACATCGTCGTGTAGAAAATTTTTATAACGTCAGTCAATCAAAAAACAACACATCGTAAAAAATATTTGACATTACCTCACCTACCTTAAAAAGTTTTTGTAGCGATGGTGTATACCAAAAAAACAAATTCCGCTCTTCTAATTTAGTAATTTTGGTCCTTGTGATTTTTTTATTGCATTTTTGGTTGCTAAAAATCATGGGTTATGAAATTTTATTCCCTCATTTTCCCAAAATTCAAGATTTTTAGGACCAAAAGTGCAAATAATATATGATTTTGAGGGAAAAAATTATGAAATTAAGAAAAATGGAGACCAAAATTGTCAAAAGTAAAATAAAAGTGCTAAAATCACCAAGTTAACAAAAATCATCATATTTGTTTGTGATAATAATAGACTAATGAGACTAATTAAACTAATGGACCTTTTGTTGTCAAAATTAAACTAATGGGCGTATTATTGTTCTTTTATTTCCTTAGGCAAATAAGCTTAGTTAGAGTAGCTAAATAACATATTACTAGAGTAGCTAAATATAAAATAAACCTAATTATTCAAATACATATATTATTTTTGGATAGCCAAAACTATCTGATAGTTACACTACCAACCGCTCATAAAATAATAATATGTGCAATTTTGTTGGTTTGGTTGTGGAGAAAAAACTGTCATCCTAACCTAACTGATCACTTGATTCAAAAAGCGATTCGAACACATCCAAACAAAAGTGGTTTTTTGCAGTTTTCGGTTTGGTTTTGATCAATTTGCGGTTTTTGTTTGGGTTGGTTTGGATTTGAACACCCTATACTTCACTTCAAACTTAACTGGGTGTTACAGCCAAGTTTTGAAATGGAATAAGCTAAAAAGACACACCAGTAAGTGAGCTAGAGAGTGAGACTTCATGAGACTAGGGCTTCGAAATGCACAGGAGGTTTTGAATGTAGTTTCCAAGGCAGAATTCGAAGTCATTTTCAAAGCGTGCCGAAGTCAAGACCGATTCTGGTAGTTATCTTAGACGGTTTGCAAGTGCGAGGACATGTTTAAAACATAGCAGATCATCAACAATCATTAGTTAGTTATTAGTTTAGTCTATTTTCGAATTGGATATGTGTCTCTCATGAAACTAGGTAGTTTCTGCTTGTAAAATCTAAAAATAGATGTTTGTAAGTAGCTATTTCTAGGGGCGCATTTCACATAGAATCTCTGACAATTCTGGTGAACAATGTATGTTTGAGCCAATCTTCCATGTATTTCGAAACTTTACTTTTATCAAATCAATTTCACTTTGACAATCAGGTGTATTTCTCTTCGCATTCAATTCTACAATTTATTTTACTCTTTTTGCTTTTACACTTTGTTCCCATCCGAACCAGTCGGTACATACATTCGCTCAGCTATTGAGGGACTTCCATGATGACTGATCGATCGACCCCTAAATATGTCGCCTATACCTCTCCCAGAAAGGAATGAAGTGCAATTAGAGGAATCAGAGGAAAATGCCCCTAATTTCTCATCTGTTTGTAACTGTCAACTCGATCATTAATTGTAATTATGAGTATTTAATCACAATTGTAATATAAATACATCCCTTGAAGGCCAATAAACGGATCCCACTTGTCATTCTTCATTCCAATATATGTTCTTAGTTATTTCATACTGTATACATGTTTGGTCCCTTTCTCACCAGGGAAATCGATCGTAACATTGACGCCCACCGTGGGGCCTGGTAAAGAGTACTTCCCACGTCCACACAGAAAGCCAAAAAATCATCCCTGCAATGGCAGAAACTTATTTCATCCTCAATGATCTTTCAAAAACCCAGCCTTCGGCGGACTCGTCGACGGTGGAAGCTCTGTAACTTGATGTATTGGGATTTTTTCGACCAGTTGCATATGCCCAGTGAAGGGCTCGAAAACTTCCCCGCGTCCTAACAGGCTTCTCCGGATAGAAAACAAAGGTGTGCAGCTACCTCGACCTACTGATAACTCTATTTTATATAGAGTTATATACACATCTAAACCTAAATAATTGTTTAGAATCAAGTACAATATGTGTTAAATATAGTAGTATGAATAAAATAAACAACATTCAAGGTGTATACTCTTGACTTAGCATTTTGTATATATATTGGTATGTTTGATGTGTTTGTTCAGTGCACCTGCAGTTGATGCATCTGCACCGGAAAACAAGCAGTGCATCTGCACTAGATGCAGCTGCACCAGATTACCACAGTGCAACCAAATTTAGTGCATCTGCACCATCCTGCACCAAAGACAGAATTACTCCACAATGGAAGCACCTCAATTCATACAATGGCATAAATATCTCTATGACATCATGTTTAGTCACAAGTCACATGGAGGCACCATGGCAACTTGCAAAAGGATGCACCTGCATCTCATGCAGCTGCACTACATGCAGCTGCACCATCCTGAAAGGGAGGAAAAATGCCAACACTGGAAGCACCTCAAACTCAAAGAAGATAAAGACACCACAAGATGACATCATAATTGGTCACAAATCACATGGGTCACACGGGAACCTTTCAAAGGAGGTGCCTACAATATATGACCATTTGAAGAGTCATCTTATAAAGGACACATGGCTACACCTAATTGGACCATTCTTTGCACTTGAGTGAAAAACTCAAATGGCATCATCAACTTCTGAAAAGTAACCATGGTTAAGTTAACTTTGTCTCCAAGCAAACCCTCACTTGAAGGAAATCTCAAGCCCTATATAAAGGACTCAACTCTTCACTTGAAATAGATATAGATTTTTACATACTTACTTCTTGTTCTTTCTATTTTAGTTTTTTATAGTTTTCAAGTTTATTTTCTTGTAGTTCTTTTTATATTTTCTTAGTGTTAGAAATTAGTTGTAAGCAAATATATGCAAGAGTCTTTCAATTGTTGTAATTCTTACTCTTTTGAATTCTCTTGTACTTTCCTTCATTGCAACATGTTTTCATTCAATTATATTTGCTTTGATATGCTCATCATGAGCTAATTCCCTTAAGTTGGGATGTTCTAACTTTCCAATGATCTTTTGAGGAAAGTTATTGAGTTTTCAAGTGGTGTAAGTACTTTAGTTCTTGTGTTTAAATACTTAATCTTGTTTAAGGTTGATTACTTAGAACAAGTAGAGTTATATTCATTTAATTGGCTTATAACAAGAAATCAAGAACTAAGTAAGGATAAGTGTTTAATAAAGCTTTTTGTTAAACTAGTTTTAATGAAGTTAGCTTGTTAATTCCATGTTAATTCCTAACCTTAGGTTAACATAGTCCTTACAAGAGTGTAGTAAGATCTTAAGATACAAGAGTGTACTTATTTAGCAAATTGGATTATCTGTAAGGGGGCGAGAGAGGCACTGACAACCCTACTCTTTACCGCAAAAAAACAGGATCATAAGAGCTTGTAACGAAACTCTGAAGAAAGTAGCTGACCAGCACACACTGATGCAGCTGCACTAAGTGCAACTGCACCACAAGAAAACACAATACACTCAAAAGTGATTTAGCTTGTGAAGACATCTCAACTTTCATTCTCAACTGATTTCTTACACAATTTACTTGCTTTCTGTTTATTTATTTTCATTTCAACTTCAACCAAAACCCAAAAATCTGAATAGTGTAGTTGCACTAATTTGCATTTCTTTACAATAACATATAAGAGTTAATTCAATCTCTGTGGGTTCGATCTTTTATACTATAACTTGTGACTGTGTATACTTGCACACGTGTGTTTCAATGACAATCCCAAATGCTTATTGGTTGGGGCATGGAATCACTTGCTTCCGTATGCCAAATACATGAGACTTCTAACAAAAAGAAGACAGAGAAAGGATGATATTTTCTTCTTATCCTATTATCCACCCTAACTTAGGTTTTGAATGACAAGTCTAGCTAAAGACTATAAAATAAGCGCTACTGGGAGGCAACCCAGATTTTTAGGACTAGTTGTGTTTTGTGTGCTTTTGTTTTTACTTTTGCAGGTGTGAATGAGTGTCTTGTGCAGATGCTGTCAATTATGCAGAATTCTGATGCAGTAGCACAGTGTGCAGCTGCATTAGTGGCTGAAGATATCTGCCACAAGACTTAGTCAGGCTGAAGACTCTTAAATCAAGCGCTTATGGGAGGCAACCCATGATTTTGAAGTATTAATTATGTTAGTTTTAATTTATGTTTTGAAGTGTTTTGTATGAAAACAGGTTAAGAGAATTCCCAGTGCAGCTGCACTGCATGTACCTGCACTATCAAAATTTCAGTGCTCCTGCATCAAACTCCACAACATACTTGGGTGAAAATTTAGATGTTGAGAAGAATGTTGCAGAGCAACTTGATGCAGGTGCACCTGAAGCAACTGCATCCACCACTGATGTACCTGATGCAAGTGCAACTGGTGCAGGTGCATCCAAACCTGAGGAGCTTAAAAAGAAGAGACAGAAGGTGAAGCATTCTGCAGTGAGGTCTAGCTCAAGGCTATGGAGTGGGGCATCAAAACAGTAATTATATTTGAATGTTGTTAACTATTTTGTTTAATTATACTTTTATATTTTGCCTTACGATATTTTGTGAACTAATCCTCTTCCCATGGTTTTTTAAAGAGCAGTGAGGACACTGCTCAACTTTAAGTTGGGGGGAGAAGTTAACTTATCATATTATGCATATGTGTTTAACTATAGTATGTGTGTCTGCTTTGATATATGTTCGTTCTTATATATGTTTGTTTGTTTTTATGTGTGTCTACATGTTTAAATATGTGTTAGGATTTGATAGATTTGAAGCATGATCAGCTTAGAAATCTTTTTCACAAATATAGACAAATGCATCTCTTTGAACTGGTTTTTAATGATGAAAGGAAGAAAAAGAAAAGAAGCCTTGTTTTCCTCAAATGACCAATTTTATTATTACTTCAACACATCAAAGCTGAGTTTTGAAAAGAACCTTGCTATTTAAAAAGCTATCTGATGCAAGAGGGATTTTTAGAAAACTAAGGTAAAAAACAAATTTTTATTAAAAATATAGAAGAGCTTAAAGAATTAAGTTTGGGGGAGTTTTTATACAAAGGCAAGAGTATGAAAAACTTAGAGTAGTCAATGTATATAGGTTACCAAAAGAGCTCAAAATGAGAGAAAGCTTTATTGCCTGAGTCATAAACTGTACCTGTTCCAATAGTGCATTTGGTCAGAAAAAGAAAAATTCAAAGAAAAAGAAAAAGAAGAAAAGAAGACAGAACTGACCAAAGAAAAAAGTATGCATAAGGAGGACAGTGAGGAGGGCAATATAAGCTACAAGTCTTGAAAAGAAGTATCAAGTGCAGTTGCACTAAATGTAACTGCACCATCAAAAAGTTCAGTGCATCTGCACTAGTTCAAAAATACCTAGTGCAACTGCACCCCAGAAAAACGATGCACCTGCACTCACTGCATTTGCATCAAGAAAAAGAACCCCCACAAATACAAATAGTGCATTGACTCAACAGTTTTGAATTACTCCTTCCAAGCCCTTTGTTGTGCTTAAAAGTCCCCAAGTCTTGAGGATTTTATTAGTCTATTCTATATTTTGAAACATCTTTGTTTTGACCAAACGTGATCTAAACTTTTCAAAGGCTAGGAGAAACTTATTACTTGGCTTTGGAACTGATTGAATCTCAGTGGGGCACACACTCACACAAATGAGTTTTAATAGCTTTGGATGTTTTGGAATTCAAAGGCACAAAGACAAAAAAAAAAATTCTGAAAAATGAAGTTCATAAGTTGCATTTATTGAAAATCATTTTACGAAAAAGATGTGAGCTGATCTGTTCTTCTTGATTATAAAAATCTTATTTGTGTTTTCTTTTTGTCATTGCTTGAGGACAAGCAACGAATTAAGTTTGGGGGTGTGATAACTCTAGTTTATATAGAGTTATTCGTGCTTCTACACTTAAATAATTGCCCATAATCGAGTATAATATGTGTTAAATATGGTAGTATGAATAAAATAACAACATTTATGGTTTTAAGGTGAAAGATGTTCATAACTTAGCATTTTGCATGTATATTGGTATGTTTGATGTGTTTGTTCCGTGCAGCTGCAGTTAGGTGCATCTGCACCAGAAACAATTCTCACAGTGCATCTGCACTTGGTGCAACTGCACCCTCCTGCACCGAAGCAGCTCACAACCCCACATTGGAAGCACCTCAATTCTTACCATTGCCATAATGCTTTGATGGCATGCTGCTTGCTTAAGAGTCACATTGGGGCACATGGCCACTTGCAAAAGGAGGCGCCTACCATATAAAGACCATCATGAAGGTCCTTTCACATAGGGACACTTGGCCATCCATAAGTGGACCTCTCTTTGAGGATGAGTGTTGGACTCAAATGGCTTTATCAAAGTTCTGAAAAGTAACCATGGTTAACTCCTCAAAGTTAACTTAATCTCCAAGCAAACCCTCACTTGAAGGAAAGCTCAAAGCCTATATAAAGACCTTCATTCTTCACTTGGAAAACCATCTCAAATCTCATATATCTCATTTTCATTTCTTAGAGATCACTTTAGATAGTACTTTTATTTCATTTTCTTTATAGTTTAAATTAGTTGTTAGTTTGTAAGAAGGTGAGGAAGGAATTGACGACTTTTCCCTTCACTTCTTCATAGAGTTAGCTAGTGCAAGGAATCAGTGCATCTGCACTGCTTGGCAAACTTATGCAAGAGTTCTTCAATCGGTGTAATCTCTACCCTATTGTTTTCTCTTGTAATTTCCTTTACTTCAACATGTTTTATTTCATCTTTATTTGCCTTGCAATGCCTATGATGAGCTAAACTTCTTTAGTTGAGATGTTCTAACCTTATAATGATCTTTTGAGAAAGTTATTGTGTTTTTATATGGTGTATGCATTTTGGTTCTTGTGTTATACTACATCCATCTTATTTTAAGGGTGATCGCTTAGAATAAGTAGAGTTATATTCACAGACATGGTTTATAACTAGAAATCAAGAACTAATAAGGGTGAGTGTTTAATAAAGCCTTTGTTAACTTGTTTAATAAAGAAAGCTTGTTAATTCCATGTTAAGTCCTAGACATAGGATAACATAGTCCTTAGGGTGATACAGTGGGTACTTCAAAGGCAGGAGTGAACTTATTTAGCATGCCTAGACATAGGAAGCTTGTAACGAAACTCTGAAGAAAGTAGCTGAAAGGCACATACTGATGCAGCTGCACTCAGTGCATCTGCACCACATAAAAGCACATAACTCTTGAAAGTGACTTATTTGGTGAAGACATCTCAACTATCATTCTCAACTGATTTCCTCTACTTTTTATTGCCTATTTACATTCTGTTTTCTTTTCAACTCCATCCAAAACTGTGAGTAGTGTAGCTGCACTAATTTATATCTTCTTAAGCATACAAGAGTTAATCCAATCCCTGTGGGTTCGATCTTTTATACTATAACTTGGGACTGTGTATACTTGCACATGCTGTTATCTATTTACACACACCACCTACCAACAACATTCGGGGACTAGGGGTGGGAAAAAACGGCGACCCTTAAATACATGGTGATCAAGGCACCGTTTGCGTAAAACATGATTTTGGGTCGACCAGCTTTGAACATCTTAGCAGCGGCAGTGTCCTACCCCCAGCTCTGCATGAAGTTCCCACTATCGAACGACATACGGTAATGCTATGTCGAGAGCGCAAATGTACAAACAGTACAGAACAAACCAGCGCTATACCAGGATTGCAGATTCCTAGACTCTGATGCTTGGTTGCACGACCCTCCAGATAAAAAAAAACGCCCAAATCTGGCTGACGACCTAAAAGAAATCAAAATCGGCCCAACCGACCACCAAAAGACAAAGACCGGGGCTAGCCTAGCCTCAGACGCAGAGCAAAGGCTCTCCACGTTTCTTGTCGACAATCTGAACGTGTTTGCATGGCCCCCCTGGACATGCCAGATATCGATCCTAACTTTATTTGTCACCATTTATCACTAATCCCTTTTGCAAGACCTGTGGCACAGAGGAAAAGAAAACAGGCAGAAGAGAAGATGGCGGTCATAAGAGAGGAAACCAACAAACTTGTCGAAGCTGAATTCATCAGGGACAAATGGAGGATGTGTGTAGACTACACAGATCTAAACAAGGCCTACCCCAAAGACTCATACCCTCTGCTTAGCATTGATAGTCTGGTGGATGGAGCGTCAGGATACAAATTGCTGAGCTTGATGGACGCTTATTCAAGATACAACCAAATCCGCATAAGCCCAGTCGATGAAGAAAGACGAACTTCATGATAGAACGATCCAACTTCTGTTATAAGGTAATGCCCTTCGGGTTGAAAAATGCAGGAGCGACCTACCAGTGCCTGATGCATAGGGTTTTCGAATAAGTAATCTGCAAAGCTATCGAGGCATACATTGATGACATGGTCGTAAAAGCCGAAACCAATGAGGCGCACCTTAACAACTTGTCCAAGGTCTTCCAATTACTGAAGCAGCACAACTTAAGGCTCAACCCCAACAAATGCTCTTTCGGTGTGCAGGTCGGAGAATTCTTGGGTTTCGTCCTAACTCATAGAGGAATCGAAGCCAACCCTGCCAAATGCAGAGCCTTAATCGACATGAGAAGTCCAAAGGAAGCAAAAGAGGTCCAAATCCTGACAGGGAGAATAGCTGCTATGTCACGTTTCATGGCCCGATCGGTAGATAAGGTGAAGCCCCTCTTCTAGCTATTGAGAAAAAAATACCTCTTTCCAATGGTCGGAAGAATGCGTCCAGGCATTCCAATCAATCAAACGGTTCATAAAAACTCCACCAATACTGAAGGCCCCCATCCAAGGAGCCCCGCTGCCACTCTACTTGGCCATTTCCGAAAATGCATGAAACGCAGTACTCATCCTAGAGCAGAACAAACAACAACGACTGGTCTATTATGTGAGCAAGGTAAGGCAAGGACCGGAAATCAGATACCAAAAAATAGAAAAAACAGCGTTCGCGATGGTCTTAGCCGCCAGGATTTCACTCTTTTCTGTTCAGCTTGATTTTCCTCATCTCTTTTCCATTTGCAACTTCATTACTCATTCCATCTATGATGACCTCGTATTTCCTTTTCTCATCGCATTTTTCAATTTGAGCTTACTTTGTTTATGTTCTTTTACTGGAGATCCTTCAAGAGAAGAAACAAATAATTTTGGTACCCAAGACTTATTGGGTCCTTGACTGTTAGTGTACCTCTTCTCAAAATCAGTGAGATAACCTTGAATGAGCTCAATCAAGATGATATAATCATGAACATATATTTGGTCCGATTGATGCATGACATATGACTATGAGTAAACAATATAAGATTACATGTCTGCATTTAGTCATTTACTCTTTTTGACTCTTAATACTCATTATAATCACTTTGGAAAAACTAAGCATAATGTTCATATTTAATTCCAAGATTTTATACAGCTCAATACTAAGGTTTCCTTTTAACGCTACTGAGTAGATGTCTTAGAAAACAATGTTTGGGCATGATGAGAAACTTAGCACATTTCATAGGTAACACACATTTAAATTCGAATCAAAAGATACTGATTTATGCATGCAATCTAAAGATGTAAGTCATTTTTATAATCACATGAAAGTCGGTATCTACCAATATTTAAAATAGCGCATCATGAGTTTTGGTCCACTGTTCATTGTTTTAATGTGCATGAGATACATGAGAATTAGCTTTCTTGATTTTTCCAAAAATCTGACATGAAAATAGATATGCATGAAGATTATTTTTCAGAACATGTAACATTTTAGGCATAAATCACCTGTGTTCAGTTCCTAGTCTTTTTAACTTTTAATGGCATATTAATAAAACATGGTAACAACCATTTTAGACATTTGCATTTGCATTTAAATCTCAAGTAGGTAGCTTAGTTGGTGAGCTAAAGGATACCGAAGGAGTGCACCAAAGAAGTGCAAGAAGGAGGTCCCGGGTTCAAACCCCGGAAACTAACATTCCTCCTCACCCACTAACATTGCTTATCAAAAAAAATGTAAAATATTAAGCTTCTACCTCATGTGTTCGAATGTTGTATTTGAGCTCACCATGTTTGCAAGGTTTTAGCTTTGGTAAGCATTGTAGATGATATGAAATTTGTAGTGCTAGCTCCTACTTTTCTTTTATCCTTGCTGCAACATATTTCCCGATCTTACCATACTTTCAAGATTGAAGTATTGGAATCGTTCTTATATATTGGAAGAAGAGATGCTTCTGACATTCCAATGTTTGGTCGTGTTGAGTTCTTGCTTTTTGACTCTTTCCTCTTCTTTGTGATTCTTCATCCTTGTTTGAGTCACTTCCTCATCTTACTCCAATCTGTCTAGATTGATTTCCCTTTTGAAGTTCCTCTTTCTTCAAGAATGGTTCTTTTGTGAGCTTGATAGAGAATATATTTATCAGTATGCAATCCTTCTAGCAACAACTAGTTTGTTGTTTCCATGTTGACTTATCTCCTTTAAGCAGTATTTGTAAAGTGTGGAGCTCTCTATTTGATCTGCTTTTGTTGACTTTTCTTAATAAATTTTTTGATATAGATCTCATCTTTCTTTATCTTCATAGAGGGATGGAAGAATTTGAGAGCAGCCTTCTAAACGTTTTTTACATTTGGTTGATCATCATTTTATCTAGAATCTTTTTCTCTCCACATTGTTAAGTGTGTTTTCCCCAAAAGAAACCTGGCTCTGATACCAATTGAAGTGAACAAAAGTCAACTAGAGTCACAAGAAAGGGGGTTTGAATTGTGACCCTTTTTAAATTTTTTATATTGATCAACCAATATACTTAAGTGTCAAGCTGATCTGCTGAACTTAAGGAAACTTGGGAAGCATGGTCAAAAGATACTTACATCTTCTGAATCAATCATTCAGGAAAATGCGTATTGATGAAAGGTGGATATATAGGTCATAGTATTGAGAAGGTAATTTGAGTATATTTGAGAGTGTTTGAATGTCTTCTAAGTACTCAAGCAGTGGTAAGAAGATATAAACATAGGAATGGTTGGATATGATATTATAACACATGATAAGGTATGCGAGAATACTATTTGATGTAGTATTTCTATGTATTCCAGACGTTCTCACATAAATGATGTAAGTGCAGTGTATTGAGAAAAGGGTTATGGTTTAAGAGAATGTTTAGATGTTTAGAAGATATCTCATGATTATTAATCATTGAGATTGTAAGGCAATGCTTACAATAGAGTGGAAGAATGATTTATGTGATTGAGCATGAGCTGTGATGAGTAGACTATTAAGAAGGCAATGCTTACAATAGAGTGGAAGAATTTTTTAATTTTGTACATGTGTTGTAGAACAGATTAGTGAGAAAACTTTACATTCCTTTTTAGAAACAGGAATTCCTCAACCATTTGAGCACTCTATTCCATTATACACTACAAAAACATGAAAAGCAATGAAAACTTTCTCACAAATAATAACCAAAATGGTGAATGGTTTTTACCAATGTTTTAAAAATCGGACCGAGCCGGGCGGTTCAACCGGTTGGACCGGACACTCGGGCGGTTGGGTAACCCCATTTGAACCGCAGGCACGTTGAACCGCATAGAACCGGGTTAGACCGAATTGAACCACGGTTCAACCGCTTTGAACCGCCAATTGACCCGGGGTTGAACCGCCCGAAATACACTTTTTGATTTTTTTATTGACTTTTTCTCCAAAATTTAATACTTTTCTTATTTTTTATTTAATTATTACTCATCCGGTTCAACCATGGTTCAACCGAGTGAACCGATTGAACCATGACCCGGAGCTCTCTCCGGTTCAATCTCCGGTCCGGTTCTAAAAACATTGGCTTTTACACACTTTAAAACATGCTCATACACTCCTCTTCATATGAGATCCCTGTTGTAGGCCTCTAAGCATCAGAAAGACAAGAGGCCTAGAACAACACTCAAGGTTAGAATGGATGGCTTTACCAGGGTTGATTATGAGGCTTATATGGACAACCCCTTCGCCTTATGCAAGAAGGTGTCGGAGTATGGGTATGAGATGTTCGAGAAGTTGAAAACATCAAAATCCAAATTGGCATTTTTGACCACTGTCATTCTGGTCCCAAAGACAAAGTTCATCTTGAACTTGTGATCGGTTGTTCGGTAAGCACCAGTATTTGCTGCCACATCAAGGTTCGAGATATTGTAAGCAATACCTTCATTCAGGATAGACTCAAACTTATAGATGAAACTCGATCAATTAGGACCAACTCAATAGAGAAAGGTATTTTGCTGGAATTGAGGTCAGGAACTTGCCACATCCTGAATATACCCACAAGGAGATTCAAGTTTGAAGGTCTAGCGGTGATGGCAGAGAGCATGTCATATTTGGAAGTCATTTTACGGACAAATTACACTTTTTCAGAAGGAAGAGTAAATGAGTCTGAAATATGTTTGTACGTTCATTTTAATGTATTATGTTGTATATTAATTTGAAAACTTAATGCAGTATGTTAATTATGTATTGTGTTGAATATTATTTTGAAGACTTTTTTCAGTATAGTGAAAACTGAAATAAATACAAAATCTTTAATACTCCTATTTATGTATTTATGGTATAGAATAACAACTCATGTATTACAACTAATTAATTTGCGTAAGGTAATTAATTATATTTATATGTACCAGATAATGACCATAAAATTCATAATTGCTTATTACTTATTATATAACATTTGTTTAAATAAAATAGATAAAAGAAGAAGGTTTAAATTTCGAAAATAGTGGACATATCAGATACAAATTCAAAACCGATTTCTTTTTAAACCTGTTATTTGTTAAAAATTTCTTTTCAAAAAATAATATCAATTTTGATCATATATATAAATTATTTTTTTTTGTCAAATAATTTTTTTATCGTAAACAATTCGCAGAATAAAAGTTAGTGGGTTTTATGATAAAGTTATTGGCTAGATCAAGTAAGGTTAATATGACTGTTCTCAACATTTTGATTAAAAGATAAAACCAATAAGATAAAACGATAACAAAACTGAAAAAAAAGGTAAAATATAAATAAAACTTCATCAAGTCTTTAGCAGGGGCGGATCTTCTCAAGGGCTGGGGAGGGCCACGGCCCGCCCTAAAAAATGTGAAATTACTAAAATATTCATGTTATTAGATATCAACTATTAAATATATATTTATACTCCGCGCAACAATTAACAAGGCGAGTGTGATTGTTGAACTGGTTAAGAGTTACTGTCGTTGCTGAAGGGTGTCGAGTTCGAATCCTTGGGGGATATTTTGTTAATTTTTTTTTTGTATTGCTGAAGACATGCTTATTTATATTCTTGCCAACAAAATATATATTTGGGGAATTGAACCTATGACCAAGGCATTACAAAACAACACTCTTTACCACTAGACCAATGTTTGTAAACTACATTTTTATAAATTTAAAATAAATACAATACATTAGTAAACTATGTTTTTTTTTATATATTAATAATATTTATTTTGCTCAATGTATAGGTAATCTATATAACAAGATATATATACACATACCTATGTTTGGTACTTTTTTTTTATATTTTTGGAATATAAACTTTATTAGTATATTATTATCATTATCACGCCTCTTATATTTGAATTAGAAATTATTAAATATATGGTTAATAATTTTTGAAAAAAATATCTTCAGCATATTAAAATTAGAAACAAATAAATTTAAAAGTATGTTTTTTACAAACAATTTCAAATGAGCCTCTGTGAAATCAAAATCACGTTTTAGTCATTTAATTTTCTCTATAAATAATTTTAAGTTATATTTATTTTTTAATTGTATCATTGTGCCTGTGTCCATGTTTATGCGCTTTTGAATTTCCAGATCTCTTTAAGTAGCGGCCCTCCCTGACATTTTAGTCAAGATCCGCCACTGGTCTTTAGTAACGGGAAATTACACGACCTTGTAGATAAAATTAAAATCAATATAAAAACTAAATATAAATCTGAAGACTCATCTATCCATACTGGATCTAACTAATCAATGGCTAAAGTGGAGAATTGCAATGCTAGATCTATGTTTGAGGAACTTCCATAAATTCGCTTCTTGAAGCTTGTGTTGGCAATGTCACAATACAGAGTTGCTTCATCATTATTTTCAGAAGTTTAAGCTATTGCAGTTGTAGTCGACCGAGCAAAAGTAACTGCGACACGATATTCATATAAAGTAATAACAAACAAAAGTTAGTAATTAGTATAAAAAGTTATATAAGATAATAAATTGGGAGACTTCAATATTTTAAAAAAAGTTATCTTTTATGAAATTTAGTAATCAAGGTAATAATAACCTCTATATCCATTCTATATTGAAAGTTATCTATTATCTCCTGGTAACAACATATGTTGATGATTAACAAACCTCAAATGTGAGAAGCTTAAGTTATTCGATTTCGTATGCTATTAATGCTTCTTTTTTTTTTGGTCAAATACTAATGCTTCTTCTTAAGTGAACAATAAGAACAGGAATATCCAAGCTAAATATCAAGAAGGTACATGCTTATGAGAAGCATCATATGTGAGAAGACTTAGGAGAATGCTGCTCACAATATTCTTAAAGAAGAAACCTTCTCTTGATAAGATCAAAAGATCAAGGCCATATGGTAAACTTGAGAAGGATCATCATGAGAAGCTTCATCTATATCTGTGGCAACATGAGAAGTATAAACAAGAAGGATCAACCTAAGAAGCATCATGACTAAACTATATGAAAGAAGATGAGAAGCATCAGACGAGAAGAATCAAGTTGAGAAGAGTCATGACCATCAGAAGGGCCATGATGAGAATAGTCAAGTTGAGAAAGGTCATACTACTAGTATCTTCATTAGAAGCATCAACTTGAGAAGCATCATGTTCAACATCTGTCATAATTGAGAAGAGTCACAATTGAGAAGAGTCATGACAATTGGAAACAGTTGTCTTCTGCAAAAAAGCAGAAACACAGCTGTATTAAACAGACAGCTTCTCCAACGGCTATATACTTTTGCCAACGACTCTTTTCCATGGACTAGAGGTTATTACACATAATTTCAGCTATAAATAAATGCTCCTGGCCATCATTGATCCGTGTGAGAGTACATTGAGCTCAAATCTTCCAACCTTCTCAAGTGTCAAAGTTTTCTCTCATCCATACTCAGCTGCTACAAAACTGAAGGGATTCACTTGATCTCTAAGTATGTATTAAGTCTTGTGTTGTTGTATTTGTTGAATACTCCAATTGTATCAACCAAGTTTTAGAAATCCCACAAACCCAAACACTTAAACAGAAAACTTGTAGGACACCTTCTCAAGTAGTATGTGTTGCTGTAGGGCTTGAGAAGTGAGTGCTTCTATGATAGAAGTAGTCCAATTGATCAGAAGGATCTTATTAGGGGTGTAAACAGTAGGTAGAGCTGTGTGAAGAAAACTACCGAAAGGACTTTTAGCCTAGGGAGGTGTAAAAATTGTAAACTATTTGGAAAATAGTGGAAATACTCACAGGGAGTGAGGAGTGGATGTAGCCCAGGGTTTTGGGTGAACCACTGTACATCATTGTGTGATTTACTGCTTTTCCTAAGTTGTTTTAATCTATAAGATAAAAGCTTTCCTCTTGGAGAAGCTTTATGAAAACTAAGAAGACAGCTTGCTGACCCTTCTTTGCTAAGAACTGTTTTAAAATAAAACATTGTTTTCAACCCTTCTCACCTCTCTCCTAAACAAAGAAATACTTAGGAAGTCTCTTGATGTGTTTGAAATGAGTTAATATATCACACACACACACACACACACACACACACACACACACACACACACTTGTACTAATAACTAAGAAGTTAAGGGATAAAACAGTAAGTGATGAAAATAGAACTTGCTGACCCTTCTCAACTCTATTATAGTTGAGAAGACAATTGAGTCTAAACCTTCTCTACTTACTAGAATTTTTAAGAAGACATTTTCACTCACTCTTCTTAACCTAAAGCACTCACAATCTTAATATCTAATCATACTTGTGAAGATAGTTTTAATATCTCAGGTGAATTTAAAAAGGATCACAGTTCCAACCCACCTTCCTTGTGACATTTATTGACTTCAGACCATGTAGATAAAATTAAAATCAATATAAAAACTAAATATAAATCTGAAGACTAATCGATCCATACTGGATCTAACTAATCAATGGCCAAAGTGGAGAATTGCAATGCTAGATCTATGTTTGAGGAACTTTCGTAAATTAGCTTCTTGAAGCTTGTGTTGACAACGGCACAATACAGAGTTGCTTCATCATTGTTTTCGGAAGTTTCGGCTATTGCAGTTGTAGTCGACTGAGCAAAAGTAACTGCGACACGATATTGATACAAATTAATAACAAACAAAAGTTAGTAATTAGGATAAAAATTTATATAAGATGATAAATTGAGAGACTTCACTATTTGAATAAAAAGTTATCTTTTATGAAATTTAGTAATCAAGGTAATAACCTTTATATCCATTCTATATTGAAAGTTATCTATTATCTCCTTATTCATACATATGTTGGTAACAACATATGTATGATCAGTAGCAAATGATTGGGTGCTAGGGCAAGAAATGTTAAAAAGAAAAGACTGTTTGAATTCACCGGTAAAACGAAATGCACCAGATACCTACGAAAAATATAATATAATAATTAGATACATATAATCATTGCAATGTATCATAGAAAAACTATATATAAACAGAATGATGATGCATGATTTCGTTGGAATTCTATAATTTTTGTTTACATAATCTTTCAGAATAAAATTAGGAGAACCTCGGCGATCAATCACTCTAGGTTGAATTCCAAACCTACAAAAAATCAATGAAAAAAAGTTAAAAAATCATTAAAGAAATAAACAACAGACATACAAAATGAAAACTATTGCCTCACCAATCAGCTGAAATTATTTCAGACACATAACTGATAACTACATGATCTGAATCCTGTTAACACAATATATAGGATAAAAAATAAAAAAAACATTTGAATTACTGAATCTGAAAGGAATTTTGGAAAATGACTGCGAAAGGCATTGCGATTTCTTTAAATATAAAATCTGACTAACGAAGAATTTTTTAATTTTGTACATGTGTTCTAGAATGGATTAATTGAGCAAGGTTTACATTCCTATTTAGCAACAGGAATTCCTTAACCATTTGATCACTATATTCCATTATACACTACAAAAACTTGAAAAATAATGAAAACTTGCTCACAAATAATAACAAAAATGGTGAATGGTTTTTACACACTTTAAAACGTGCTCATACACTCTTCTTCCTATGGGATCCTTGTTCTAGGCCTCTAAGCATCAGAAAGAAAAGACGCCTAGAACAACACTCAAGGTTAGAATGGACAGCTTTACCCGGGATGATTATGAGGCCTAGAACAACACTCAAGGTTAGAATAATGATTCATAATATTACAGATGTTATTATATATAACAAAAAGAAGCATACTTCTCGATCAATTAGGACCAACTCAATAGAGAAAGGCATTTTGATTAAATTGAGGTTAGGAACTTGCCATATCCTGAATATACCCACAAGGAGATTCAAGTTTGAAGGTCTAGCGGTGATGGTAGAGAGCATGTCATATTTGGGAGCCATTTTGCAGACAAATGACATTGTTTCAGAGTATATGAGTCTTAAATATGTTTGTACGTTAGATGTGGTTATCAATCCCTATTTTATAAGAGGGTGTGCATGTTATTTCGAGCAAGGATCTGAAAGATCAATTTACACAAATTGACAATACACAAATTGATAATTACCCTTCTATTGAGGAATATATTAGGCAAGAATTTAAAATTTGAAATAATAAAATTTGGAAATTGTTAATAGCATAATCATAAGTCATAAGTATATTCAATCATGAATTGTCCACCCGGACAATCCATGTAAGCGACCGAAAAAAGCCACACATTATTCCTGAAAAATACGTGGCATGTCAGCTACTCCTAATCATAAACGACTCAAATAATCTGAACGGCTGTTAGGTATTGAATCGGAACGCTGGCAGAATGGACGACACATGCTTCAAACCAATAAATGTAATTAAACTGATTGCCTAAAAATAGGTAACGGATGGCAAGATATTATTAAGGCAACGACTGACAATGGAATAACACATTCATGATTTCAAATAATAATAAAGCATTCCCTAATTTCTTGGATCTTAAATTATTGCACCTTCTTAACCATTCTTACCAAGCAAGCCATTAAAATTTGATCAACGTTACACCTCCAAATAACAACCAACATATACGAATGAGATGCATATATATGTATGTGCAGCCAGTGAACATGGCAAAGACTAATATCATGTATTCCAAAAATGTTGAAAGAAGTGTGAGAAGGCAACTTAATAGGGATTCTGGTTTCAAGGAGGTGACTAATTTGGGCAAATACTTGGGTGTTCCTCTGCTAGGAAGTGCTCCTAAGCGAGCTGATTACCAATATTTGATTGAGAAGGTTAATGAGAAGTTAGCAGGTTGGAAAGCTAGGCATCTTTCCTTTGCAGGAGGAACAACTTTGGCCAAGGCTGTCATAGAAGCTATGCCCATCTTCCCCATGATGGTGGCTGCTGTTCCTAAAGGGATTCTCCATGATATTCAAAAGAAACAACGCTCCTTTATTTGGGGAGACACTGAGACTCAAAGGAAGCTGCATGCCGTTAACTGGGACACTGTGACTAGACCTAAGGAGCTTGGAGGTCTTGGTCTGAGAAGTCTTATTACTATGAACAAAGCTTGCCTTATGAAACTAGGATGGGAAATTCGAAGTCATGTTATTACTTAGTGGAGTCATGTGATGATGGGCAAATACAGTAGACTTGTGGACAATAATAACAAATGGACATCAAAAGGGTCTGATTCAAGCTTATGGAAAGCTATCACCTCTCTTGAGAATCAATTGGAAAAATTCGAATATTGGTCTCTTGGCAATGGGAGAAATGTCCATGCTTGGACTCAGACATGGATTGATTGTGAAACAAAAATTACTGACCTGACTCTGAGCATACCTGATAACCTGATTAACTACTGTGTGGCTGACCTTGTGTTGCCCAATGGTGAGTGGGATATTGATATTCTGAATCCTTGGTTGCCTGAGGAGATTATATCAAGACTACAAGCCATTCCCCCTCCATCCTCTGATGATGGTGAAGACTTGTGCCTATGGCCAGGTAGCAAGGATGGCAAGTACTCTGTTGCTTTTGCTTACAGATATCTGTGCCAGTATACCAACCCTGTCAATGACAACTGGGCCAAAATTTGGAAACTAGCAGTCAAGGAAAGAGTTAGGCAGTTTCTGTGGCTTCTTAGTCATGACAGACTGCTTACTAATTCCAGAAAGGCTAGAATGCATCTTGGTAATGCCAACTGTTTTCACTGCAGCCATGTTGAAGAAACTACTCTCCATGTCTTGCGTGATTGTCCCCTAGCTTTAAATGTGTGGCTGCATTTGGTGAATCCTAGTCACAGAAACAGTTTTCTCGATTGCAATCTCCATGAATGGATTAACTTGGGCCAATACTAGTCATTTATTGTGGATGTGGAGGAATAAACTCATTCATGATGATAACTACACAATGCCTTGGAACCCGTGGTTTATAGCCATTAAGGAAACCAAAGACTACAAGCAGCTGAACAACATTCAAATAATTAGCAAGAGTAGAGATAGAATCACCAAGCTTATAGGTTGGAAATCTCCAAGTATGGGCTGGCTCAAGATGAACACTGATGGTGCTAGCAATAGAGATTGTGGGCTTGCTGGTTGTGGTGGGCTGATTAGGGATCATGAGGGTAATTGGTTGTGTGGTTTCTCTAAGAGCCTTGGATTCTGTTCAACTCATGTGGCAGAACTGTGGGGCATTTATGAAGGCCTAAAGCTTGCCAAAGTCAAAGGATACAACCAGCTTATAGTTGAGATTGATTCTCATCAGATTGTTTCTAACCTGCAGAATAACAAGAAAGGCAGTAGTGAAGGTTGGAGGCTAATGCTTAAAATTATGCAGGAAATCAAGGCTAACTGTTGGCAGATTCAAATTGTGCACTGCTATAAAGAAGCAAACATAACTGCTCATTTATTAGCTTCCTTAGGCAGTAACCAGTTGGTAGATTTAGCTTTACATGATGTTATGCCTGCTAGTATTGTTAAAGCAGTTCATGATGATATTAGAGGGCTAGTCTTCCCTCGAGACGTAGTTGTATAATCTCTTTTCTTGGGCATTTTAGCCCTCAATTAATTCAAAAAAAAAAGGAGATGCATATATGTATTTGACTGAATTTTTTTTTAAATCTCTCTCCCACTCTCAAATTCGATCCTTTTGTTACCTATTCACCTAGCTACATTTGTCATACATACGTTGCTCATCATTTCCTTAGCTGTGGATAATGAATTTACCTGTTTCATTTTTTGATGATTTACTTCAAAGATACGAATATGTCAACATTGGGTTTTTAGATACTGGTCTTCCCCCACAAGTAATTTTTTTAAAATTACGTATGATGTTAGATAGCTTATGAACCAGTGCCGCGTTTTGCAATCTCATTTTTTCATTGTTTCAGGAAGCACCGTATGTTGTGATGGCGCATATCGTTGGCATCGTTTCAACTAACGCGTAATTTTCCTACTCAAATATTATCGTACATTCACCATTTGTTCCTTCCAAATATAATGTTTACGTCTTATTTTTTTGTAGTTTCGGTATTAATATCATAGTTGAAGATCACACTGGAAGAACAATCTTCATCCTCAGGGGAGAGTTGGCCTTCCAATTTTACGGCCAACACCTTCTTACCAACGAAATTCATTAACCAGTAATATCCTGTTTCTTGCCCAATTTACCTTTACGAATTAGGATGGTCTATTTTACATTATTTAACATTATATTTGTTTAATTGTTTAGAATTCACTTCCATTTGCTCTGGATGAAAGTTGGTTTCAAACTTATCTTTTTAAGATTGATTACACCAACCATGTCACGGTCGATGGTCGAAATGGGTACATTGTTTCCAAAATATGCATGGTGAAGGAAATCGTTGATCATTTCGTGCTCTACAAGATGGATGAAGAGGTAAAATCGGCGTTATATGTTTTACTTGAGCATAAACATAATCATTATTCGATCAATTTCTAAATTTTGGTTTTATACATTATAAGCTAGTTGATCTTATTTTATACAAACAGGAATACCAGTCCTATTGTCAAGCGATATTTGTTGCTATATCATTGGCTACAGGGTACGTAAATGGTGGACTGAATATATCCTCTTACCGCCCAGGTGGTGTTGCTCTTGGTGTAGGGTTCAGGAAACCTATATACGCCCCGTATAAGATGTAGATCAGTTGTTTGAAATTGGGACCTTGCAACTTTTTATGATTTACTTATTTGAGTACTTGATTATTTACCTCATTGTTGTTCTTCATCTTGATTAAACGTCCGTCAGGGCGATCTCAGAAATATAGTGTTTGCTTCGATTATTTCATTTCGTTACTTGATTACGCGATAAAACTATATGGATTATTCCTGTGTGCGAGTTATACGTAATTTCATGGATTATTGAATTCTATATTTTAACACTGCTTTCGATATGACCTATGGCGAATTAAGATGAACAAATAAACATCGGGTACGTTTTGATATATTTCAAAATATTGTTGGCAAATTTTAGCCTTACATTAACAAATTTTGTTACTAAATAATATGGAAAGCATCTATATCATTTATCCAATCCAAAGCATATTTTTTAATTGATGTTTAATAGGCCACCGACTATCAAAGCTGAGTTAAAATTAATTTGACTCATGGAAACCAAGGATCGATAAACCCTACTACTTTGTTGTTAATAGAAAAAACTATAGAAATGTCTTCTTTTTTTTTTGACAATTATAGAAATGTCTTTTATAAATATACTATGGTACAGCTTGATGAAATTTTGTTGCATATGCTGAACAAAGTATATAGAGCGTGTTCAATACTCTATGAAAGTTTAGATTTTTAATTCCCAAATTTGTCACCCAAGTCATTTATCTTTGATAAGATACAATGTTAAATGCTTAATTATAACATTTTTCAAATATCATACCTTATAAAGGAGGTCTGAATGTCAATCAGAAATTTGAAAGCCGTGTATTTTGAAATTTTACCTGTATTAAATGTGGTGCAACAAGGATTCAAATTAATGAGACATCATTTCAAATAGTCAATATCCCCCCATCAAGCAAGTTTACTACAATAAACGAATGGAGGCATTAAAATTTGTAATTAGGTTAGGAATAACGTATATCAGATTTAATTCAAGTACAACATAACACTCTGCCAACAGCTTGCATTTCACAGTTCACTGTCTCCGCGTACACACGATGGGGAGATAGCACCTTACTCTTCCATCTCAGATCTGCTTCTCGTCGAACAACTACAGGTACGCGTTCCAAAACATCTCTTCTCAGTATTCTTAAAGTGAGAAGGAGTGGTCAGAAGCGGCAACAAGATAGAAGAAGATTAGAAGAGGAGTATCGTAACTCTATTTTCTTCCCAGATGGATATCGCAATTACGGGTTTCATGTTGGCGATTTCAGGAATTGTTTTGAGCCTTTGCATCTGAAAGGAGAATCACGATTTGAGGAGAGTGGTTGGAAGCACACCAAGTGTTTGTAATTTTGCCTAAACTGAATTTCAGTTTGCACACCAACTGTTTGTAAAAATTCTCAAAACCAAAATTCTTGCTCTGTTCTCTCTCTTCAGGCGTGGTGCATGTGGGCTACTTGATTACCCACAGTATTCCGGTCCCAGCGGGAAGCCGACTCTATTGGGGTTGTTGAACACCTCTCAAACTCCCTGTTGAATCCGAGAAAAGGCAAGGTTTCTTCGACTGTATCGGTGATCGAACTCTTAGCTCTGCATCTACAATCTAGTGACGATTTCAGTATGACAGGGGGGTGGCAGATTCGCCCCGGCGGATAAGGATGGGTGGCATCGGGTTAGAAGCATTCAAGAGAGGAAGGGAGGGGGTCGTGGAGGTTTTAGATCTATTGATGTTGCTCTTGGCTCTAGGAAGAATACCATGGGGAGGTCATATCGCTCTATTTTTTCTCTTTTCCGGAGAGTTGGCGTGCTAGGGATTTGCTTCATCTATTTGATAGGCAAGGAAGAGTCCATGAGGTGGTTATCTCGGCTCGAAGGAATGCGCAAGGTAGGAGATTTGGTTTTGTTCGCTTTCTCGATGTTAAAGACCCGGACCGTCTTGCTACCTTACTTGATAACATATTCATAGAGGGGGAGAAGATTCATGTAAACCTCCCTAGATTCAAAAGGGAGGTGCCGAAGGATCCTTTTAATCATCAGCAGGCAGCTAGGCACCCGAAGCCCATCAAGCAAGTTTGGGTGAAGAAGTCACCGCCAAACGACGTTGGGGCATCCGAGGCCAAGGGGAGAAATAAGGATGGAGCATGGATATGCATCATGCAATCAGAACCTCTTCTAGCTTTAGCGATGGTAGGAGAAGTCATTACTCCGGGGAAATCTTATTTCATACAGGATGAATTATCTCAGTAGGGTGTGTTTGCAATCAAAGCTACTCCTATGGGTTCCAACTTGGTTCTATTGGAAGGAGACATAGAAGATGGGAATTTTTTTTGAGTACATTGATGATGCTCGTGAATGGCTTTATCAATGGTTCAAATGGATTCGGCCATGGAAGCCAACGGATGTTGACCCAGAGAGGACTACTTGGCTAAGGTGTTATGGCATTCCGGTGCACGCTTGGAACTCGCTATTTTTTTCCAAGTTGGCTGCGCATGTTGGTGAGTTTGTTTGTGCTGACCTTAACACTGAGAAGAAGAGATCCTATGATGTCGCACGGATTATGGTTCGTACTCAGGTGCCGGGAATGGTGAATAAGGAAATTCACGTTGTTATTAACAATGTTCCTTTCTCTATCAAAGTTGTGGAGGATTGGGGAGGTCCGGTTGAATGGTGTAACAAGGCACAAAATTATGACGAGGGGGATGACGTTGACTCAAGTTCAGGTGATGATTATTCAGATCATATGTACGCAGGCACCGGAGACGTTCATGGTGAGGAAGAGCTAGGGGAATTGGAATTGAATGCGATGCTTAATGGCATGCGAAATTCCGGCAAGGTTGACCCGAACATAATGGTTAACGTTTTGACTGAAGCGTTAAGAGTCTCCAACGACGAAGTTCTAAGAATGTCCAATGGAGTTAGTCCGTCCAACGGATGCTCCCCTATTCTTTCTGTTGGTAGTTTTGTGCAGGAAACAAATCCATCTATCACTGACAAGCTGGTCGGTACTGCCGTGGGAGGATCACGTGTTGTTAAGTCTCAATAAGTGGTTCCCCAATCTTGCCCATCGAAACATCTCACAGGTTGTCAATCTCTAGATCTCCCTTCAATTCCAAATGTGCTTAGTTCTCCAAATCCAGGTCATGCCTTACCGAAAAGAAAGCAGAGAAAATTGTTACGAGTAGGAGTCAAAAGGAAACCGTCGTCTGGTAAACTGAAGAAAGCTACCCGAGAGCTTACCGAAGTCTCGGGTGAGTCTAACCAGGCAGCTGTTGAACCGCAACCGTCCCATCAAGTAAGTAAGCATGATTCATCTTTGTTTTCAGCTGGCACAGTTTTATGTGGGGGTTCAATTTCGAGTGGAGACATTGGTTTGTGCAACAATAAGTTCTGGGCCCTCCAGAGTAAGGGGGTAGCAAGAAAAGTCTGGGAAAATTCCAAGCGTTTAGGGGTTGAAGGTAACTTACCGGATGATCATTATATTGAGCTGATTGAAAACGGGGAAAGAAGAGACAAAGCAGAGAGTAGTAGGAGGGTGCATAACAACCTGAATCCATGAATATCTTATCTTTAAATATTAGAGGGTGGAGTGACCGCGGGAAGCGTCGCCAATTGGTTTCTGTTATAAATTCAGGTTCTTTCGATTTTGTTTGCATTCAGGAGACGAAAAGGGAGGTGATGGTAGAGGGAGAGGTTGGAATGTTATGGGGAAACCGATCCTTCCAATGGCTTCATCAACCCTCAAGTGGTTCTTCGGGAGGGATTCTATGTTCTTGGCTTGAAGGGGCCTGTTTGGTGACGTCTCATTTTTCTAGTCTTGGTTTTCTTGGCATTAGTGCGGTTGTTCGTAATAAAGTTGTTCATGTGGTAAACATCTATGCACCGTGCTCTGCGGGTGCGAGACGAAGGGTGTGGGCTGAGTTGTTAGCGGTTAATCAAAGTCTAGGGGCTGGAGAGTGGTGTATTGTAGGGGATTTTAATGCTGTTTCTAGCAGTTCTGAAAGAAGGGGCAGAAGTGGGAGTACCTCTCAAGTTGAGTTAGATGATTTTAACAGCTTCATTGTAGACATGGATCTTGTTGATGTTCCGATGTCGGGGAAGAAATTCTCTTGGTTTTGCTCAAATGGAATCTCTATGAGCAGGTTGGACAGGTTTTTGATTTCAGAGGGTCTTATGGTTGATTGGGGGATCACAGGTCAGTGGATTGGCAATCGGGACATCTCCGATCATTCACCTATTTGGCTTCTTCGGTCATCAAATGATTGGGGCCCGAAGCCGTTTCGTTTCTTCAACGCATGGCTGAGTCATGATGACTTTTTACCTTTTGTTCAATATTGTTGGAATGGTTTTAGCAATACAGGTCATAAGGCTTTTGTTTTAAAAGAAAAGTTGAAGTCTCTCAAAGGAAGCATTCGGAGTTGGAATAAAGAGGTTTTTGGTCAAGTCGACTTGAACATGTTGGACGATATGTTGTGTGAAGGGTGGGATAGTGACGTTGTGGCAAACAGAAGAGAAGTTTCTGCCTCGCTTTGGAAGGAAATTCGTGTGAAGGAGTCTTTCTTGGCTCAAAAGTCTCGAGCAAGGTTGATAAAGGAGGGGGATATGAATTCAAAATACTTCCACTCTCCAATGAGGTATAGAAGAAGACGGTGTAGTGTGGTTATTCTTAGAGATAACGGGGAGCAAGTGGAGGAGGTGGATGCGGTGAAATCTTTTGTAAAACAACATTTTGAGAAGTGCATTTCTGAGGCAAATCATAATAGGCCACTTTTGGGCGGTCTTCAATTCAAGCGTTTGACTTCATCTCAAGCGGATTCTTTGATTCAACCTTTTACTGAGGAAGAAATAAGGATGGGTGTCTGGGAGTGTGATGGGGATAAAAGTCCGGGTCCGGATGGGTTCAATCTCAACTTCATTAAGTCTGGTTGGAGTTTCATGAAAGAGGATGTGGTAGGTTTTTTCAATGAGTTTTTTGCGAATGCTTTCCTCCCCAAAGCTATCTCGGCTTCATTCATCGCCTTGGTTCTTAAGAACGAGAATCCGCAAGGTTTGGGGGAGTTTAGGCCTATATGTTTGATTGGGTGCATATACAAAATATTGGCCAAGGTCTTAGCTTCTCGGCTCAAGAAAGTTATGCCAAGTATTATTTCTCATCATCAATCAGCATTTATAGGGGGGACGACAAATTCTTGACGGTGTTGTGATGGCGAACGAGTTGGTTGATTATGCCAAAAGAAGCAAGGAAGAATGTATGTTGTTCAAGGTGGACTTTGAAAAAGCTTATGATTCCATCTCTTGGAATTTCTTGTTTTACATGTTGACTAGAATGGGTTTCCCCCAACGTTGGATTGCTTGGATTAAGTCTTGTGTGTGTACTAGCTCCATGTCGGTTCTAGTGAATGGTAGCCCAGCTCAAGATTTCAAAGTTCAGCGTGGTCTGCGACAAGTGGACCCTTTGTCGCCTTTCCTCTTTCTTATAGTGCCAGAGGCCTTGTCGGTGATGATGATGGCGGTGGATATTGGTGATTATCAAGGTTTTTCTTTCAATGAGGATTTGAACTTTTCTATTCTTCAATTTGCGGATGACACAATGTTTGTGGGCAAAGCTTCTTGGGCAAATCTTTGGAGTATCAAGTCTATTTTGAGATCCTTTGAGCTTGTTTCCGGTTTGAAGGTAAATTTTCACAAGAGCAAGCTTATAGGTATCCACACTCCGGATGGGTTTTTGGAGAGAGCTAGCACTTTCCTATTTTGTAGAACGGAATCTATCCCCTTCAAGTTTCTGGGAATCCCAATTGGCGCTAATCCGAGGAGGAAAGCAACTTGGAGCTATGTTTTAGGAGCAGTTAGAAAGCGGTTGTCTTTGTGGAAGGGTCGGTTTCTATCCATTGGAGGCCGGGTAACTCTTATAAACTCTGTTCTTAATAGCATGCCGCTATATATGTTTTCTTTCTATAAAGCTCCGAAGGTAGTAATCAAGAAGATGGTTAAAATCCAAAGGGATTTTCTTTGGGGTATCAAAGAGAAAGAGAGGGGAATGTGTTGGGTGGCTTGGGATAGTTTTTGTAAACCAAAGGAAGAGGGAGGTCTCGGGATCAAAAACCTGGAGTTATTTAATATAACTTTGTTGTCTAAGTGGAAATGGAGAGCTTTATCAGATCCATGTGTGAGTTGGAGTCGTATGCTATCTTGTAGGTACGGAGATTTGGCCTCTTCATTGGTTCAGGATTTGGTGGATGGTAATCGTCGTAGGGACTCGGGATCCATTTGGTGGAGGGACTTGGTGAACTTGGATGTTAATGTAGAGGAACAAAGAAGGTTTGCTTGGTGTGTTAGAAGAGGTTTGGGTGATGGTGCTTCAATTAATTTCTGGAAATACCAATGGCTTGGGATTGACCCTTTGTTTAAGGTCTTTCCTCTCCTGTATAATGGTGTTGGACAGCAGAATTTAACGGTGGCTGAGTCCAGTGTCTAGCATAATGATTCTTAGCGTTGGTTGGAACCTTGGCATCTCGGTAATGACGCTGTCCGAACAGCTGAGGTAGATATTCTGCGAGATATTCTCCAGCCCGTGGCTCCAACGAGAATGAAGATGGATTCTTGGATTTGGCCGCTCGATAAATCGAAGAATTATTCGGTTAAAACCTTTTATATTCAGTTGGTCCGTGGTGATTTATCCTCTAATGTCTCGGTGCAGCAGAATTTTTTTGCAGGTTTATGGAAATCAATAGTGCCTTCGAAAGTGTTGGTTTTTGGCTGGCGGTTGCTGTTGGTTGCGTTGCCGGTGCGCGAGCAACTATTGCGCAGGAATGTTCTCTACTTGGAAGACGATGCTCGTTGCTCATTCTGTCACGTTCAGCGTGAGTCCGTGAATCATTTGTTCCTCCATTGTGGGTTCGCGAATTCGGTTTGGAAGTGTGTTACATCTTGGATTGGTGTTGCTCTTGATTTGTCTTTGGATGTTGTTGGTCTTGTCCACCAGTGTTGCTGCTTGTGTAAGGGGAAGAAAGCAAAACGCACGAAGCACGTGGTTTGGTTAACTACTTGTTGGAGCATATGGCTGGCGAGAAATGGAGCTATTTTCAATAATGAGGAGCCTAATATCGAGATGGTGGTGAATCGTATTAAGAGTCTTTCTTGGTGTTGGTGTATTTATAGATTGAATTATAATTCCTCCTTTTCCATTTCAATGTGGTGGTCTAATCCACTACAATGCTTAAACAATTTGTAGTCTTTAGGGGGAGAAACAGTGAGTTAGGTTGCTTATCCTCACTGTAGTGCAGGTGGTACGAGGTACTCTTTTTCCTCCCTGAGTCTTTTTCCATTTGGGTTTTGGCTTAGGGAGGTTTTGAGGAGACCCTCCCCCTTTCCTTTATTCCCATTGTAAGGGCTGGGCACCCCTTGTGCTCCCTTCAATAAAAGTATTGTTTATCTAAAAAAACGTATATCAAATTTAGAAAAGCAGATATTAGACCCATTAGAAATTTCCTGAAATACTACTGCATCAGCGACATGAAATAAAGGCCGAATTTATAGTGCACAAATAATGGATCAGCATTTAATTTTATAATCAGCAATTTATGTACTAAATCAATTACTTGCTAATTAGTATTTCAATACAATCATAATTAGTTGTAATCCCTGATTACTTGCTAAGAAGACACTGATTTAGGAAATCACCCAAACCCACAGGTCAGCCTTATAAATATCCGTAAGGGCACAACAAATAAAACACAAAATACACAAACCTGAATATCCTCACTTCCTCAGCTTTGCGAAAACAGTGCCTTCTCAGAACTCAGCGAAATGGCCTCAAAGAGCAAGATGGCAGTTGTTGCACAAAAGAAGGTCCAGCTCTTAGCTACTCTCACTCCAGATGAAGAAAGCTCTGCCAACGTTGATAGGGTACTCAGAAAGTGGTGTGTCTACTCAGCCAGAAGTGGGAACCAACCTGTTGCCGTTGAAATGGTTTTAGCCGAAAAGGAGGTATCATTGCTGATTTAGTCATATAAACTGCAAATATATATTTAGATTCAACTTAGAATGTATGATTTATCATCTATATTGAAGACACAATGAAAGGAAATATCTATATCAGCTATAATTTTTATAGGGAATGATCATCATTATGCAATGTTGAAGCTATATTATGCCAAACATCTTAAGGAAATTTGTATAAATCAGTCAGTTCCTGTGTACCCAATAGTCTATTAATCAACATCTTGCTATGAAGTTCGCTAGATTTCCTTAAGTTATGATGAAAGTAATATGTATGTCAGAGAAACTTGATAAAAAGGCTGGAATTCGTATGCAATATTGAAGGATTATTGTATTTAATACTAACTAATCAGAAAATTGGTACACATTACTTGACAAATAATTGGGAACTGCAGTAAATAATTGGGACAAATATGGACGTGTTTCTTTCAAGTCACATTTTCCACATTAGGTATTGGAATATTAGTAAAATATTGAAAGGGGAACTTCATTTTTGGAAGTGAAATTTGTGACACCATTTACCCCGAAAGTATTTATAAGTGAAAAATACGAAAAATGAGTAAATTTGTTTTTCAAATAAAACTAACAATTCATTTTATGAAATGGCTTACGTAAGTAAAAGTTAAATCACATATAAACGATTATAATAATATTAAAGACTAAAACATTGAAGCATTTCTTTCAATACAGGAATAATAATGATTTTAAATATAATATCGAGAATAAAACTCAAATCCCAATGTCACATGATCAGAGCAATTAGCCTTTAATCCAATAAACTAAAACTGGAGTGACATCAACGCGCAGAATCAAATCTCTCCCGCTGTACGATCCTAGAAGGCCACTTCAACGGCATCTGGAACTCAATCTAAAAGGTGGTGCACGGGTGAGAAAGAGCGTCCAAACCATATAAGGAACATACACCAAAATTGACGCACCATTTGCGGTGCAATTTTGCAATTAAGTGGAAGTTTTCAATTTTCACGGCTACATTTAGCATCGGTTGTTTGAACAACCGATGCTAAATGTGTGTGTCTAACACATTTAGCATCGGTGTATAAACAACAGATGCTAAAGGTCTCTTTTTATTTCTAAAACACGCGTTCTCTTCCTCTCAGTCACTTCTCTTCTCTCGCTCGTTCTCTTCTCTTCTCTCACTCTCAGTTAATGGAGAAAGACTGAAACCATCACTTCTCTCACTCTCGTTCTCTCCACCTCCGCTCCGTCAACAATCACCGATGTCCTCACCACCACCGTCCTCGCCACCGCCGTTCTCATGCTCTCGTCTCTCGTCTCTCGTCTCTCGTCATCTGAACTTTGAACCTTCAACTCTGGTTCTTGTTCTCAGCTCTCAACTCTCAACTCTCGTTCTCAGCTCTTGTTTCTCCATTTACGGTAAACTTCAGAACTGGTTTGCTATATTGAACTGATTTACCCCAAATTCCCTAAACCCTAACTTTTTGTTTGGTGAACAAAGCAAACAAAATTGATTAGATCTCTGTAAACCGAGGCCATTTTCTCTTCCTTTATTAATGCAATCAACTAATCAAATAACACTTCTCACTGTAATTCTGGAATAAGTTAGTGTAATTCTGAAATGCTGCCAACACTTCTCACTGTAAATCTCTCACTCTCAACACTGTCGCCGTCGCCTTCCTCGCTGTTGCCGTCCTTGCCGTCACCTTCCTCACACCTTATCACCTGGTTTGTATTCTCTCTGGTTTGATTAATTGCTTCCATATTGTTTTGAAACCCTAATTGTTCTCTAATGTTTCTGATTCGTCGTTTTTTTCATCTAAGCAGTGACAAGAATTTCGAACAACGCTCAACCAGGTATGGCCCTTCGGTACTCTTCCCCCATTATTCTGATTTCGTTTCTACTTGGAACTTATGATTTTGTTTTTGTGTTCTTAGGTTTTGTATTTTCATGTAACTGGAGGTAATTTTCAACCATCAAAATCATAAGAACACAAAAATTACCTTCACCTTCCCCCATTATTCTGATTTAGTTTCTACTTGGAACTTATAATTTTGATTCATTGAATTATTATGTCTTAATGTTTATAAGTATTTTCCTCGGTTTATTGTATTTTTATGTGTATTGACACTAAAAATGAATAATTTTTCAGGTTTACCTTGCTCAAGGTAGAAGAACGAATTACTTGACCACTCCAAAAGTGTAACGTATCTAATTGCTTCCCTGCGTTGATTCATATTCACATCTATTTTGTTGTTGTGATTCTTAATTATTAATTGGTTTTATGGTGTGATTGGTGATTGTTGATTGTTGGTAAGTGGGAACACATCTACAGGACCTTTAGATTATTTGGTTAGTTTGGATTATCCAGGCTTCAAAATACACTCTCAATTTGATTTAGGGAATGAACTTGAGGCCCTCAACAGAACTGGTGTTGCACTCACGAGTTCTCAATTTGAGTTTTTTTAATTGGTGAGTATAAATAATATATTTCTCCAAACACATTTCAATTAGTGTTTGCTAGAGCCTGGATGCATTGCTTTTAATCTGGTGATTTGTTCACATTTCAAGCAGTGGTTGGTTTTTTACTTATCTTAGGGGATTTGATGTTGGATTGAAAATCATAATTTCAGTTTCAACACTAGAATGATATGGTTGTGCTTGTGCCAAGTTCTTGATTAGGGGTTACTTTTTTGAGTTGAAGGATGAATGCAAGAGCACCTATTGTTGTGCCGGTTTTAATTTATATTTTGGATTGAATATAAACGGTTTGCTAAGGCAAGTATCCTTCCCTTAAAATTAGTATATGCATTATTTGATATATGTTGATGGAAGTCATGGGACATTCTATTGAAGGCTTTTCATTGCATTATTTGATATATGTTGATGGAAGTCATGTGTCACTCAAGATTATATTGCTTATAATGCATTATTTCTACTTCATTTGTGTTTTTGAGTTTGCTTTCTTTTGTCCTTGATTTCCATTTTTTAGCAGCTTCTCCATTTATTCCAATCTATTTTGTTTCAGGAAACGGTACTAACCATTTTTGTTACGTGTTCTCTTTGCAAGCTAATATGCAAGTGGAAAAGGGCGTGATGAGAGAGAGGCTCTCACTTCTCTCTAGGATCGCCAAATCTCCTCCCAACCCTAGGGTTAGTGGAGGCTTTCCCCTCCACCATGGAGGCTCCAACCCCCTCCGCCATGGAGGCTCTCCATCCCCCCACCGGTTGGGGTTTGCCGCTGTTCTCCTTCGTTGTTGTTCCCTCACCACCACCGTAACCCATACTTCCCTAACCACAAAACCCCTCTTTCTCCATCTCCCTGTCACCCTCACCGAAATCCTCCCATACCAGCGACCCAACCCCCATCGATCTCAATCCATTGCATCTCCTTTACCGTTCACCACACCTCTCTTCTCATCTACCTTCATGAGCAACCACCATTACCATATCCCTACACCCTTTCACCAAATCAACATGGTGACCGCGAGATCTGCTTCATCCGCTAGGATCCCTCCATCGCTGTCCCCGGTGACTCCTTCGCGAGGTCTTATTCTTCCGCCACGATCCTCCGCCGTGCCGCAACGGCCTCCTCCAGAGCCTCCCCCACCAGAATATGTCACTGTTATGAAAGAACCTTATGCATCTGTGTGCTCATGGGAATCTGCTCGCTCACTTTTGAAGCTTGGTTTGATGGTTCCTTTGCCTGTTGGTGTGTTCCTCCTTCGGCCACCACCAAAGCCACCATGGGCTTGCTTCAGGTTTTTCTCTCTGACAAGGCTGAGTTTTGTGTATGGTGCTTTTATGGTTGCTCTATTTTCTCTTTTGCTCCTGAATCATGCTCAACATAGAGCTGCACTCATACTGTTTGCCAAAAGTCCCCACAGAGATTCTGGTGTGTTTTGCATTTTGCTGTGTGCATTTTGGCACCTCATCATAGGGACTGAAGAGGACTATGTGGCTAGCACCAGTTGCCTCGGTCTCTCTAGGTATCTTTCAGCTATCGAATACCAGGGAAATTGGTTGAATCCTGAGAACAAAATTAGTCGAAATGTGCCTTTCAGAAGTCAAAAATCATCCGGATTGGATTTGGAGAAAAAGACGAGAGTTTCTCTTTTCATGTGATTGCCAAGGACTGGGAGAGGAAGCTACTGATAGTTTGGTTATTAGATTGGCGTGATTGGTTTGTCTATGTCCCCATAGTTTCTAAACGATCTATGAGTTGTGGCTATAATGTTTATGTTGCTTTCGTTGAGATGATGATCTTAGGTTGTGGATGGGAAATGTCCCAACACATTTGCTTTCATTCTAGCTGTAATGTTGTATTTGATTTCTTTTGAATGAAGATGTCTTACCTTTAAAAAAAAAATATGCAAGTGACAGTTATCTACAATTGACAATGCATATAACTGAGATGGGTTGCATGGTTAGTGTCTATGGGCCCTCTTTTGGATCGAAATGGTGTCTTCTTTAATTTAATATCCTTATCTATTTATGCTTTGACTCGGTTGGTGAAATTATAAATGGAGTTCCATACAATGGGCTATTTTAGCAAACCATTATCTTATCACTTTGATTCGTTTTTAGTAATACTTAGACATGAGCGATGTTTGCAATTTTTCTATATGAATTTCTTGGCACTGATTTCTATTTGATGAGATGTTAAAAAAGACATGAAGTTGCAAATCAGAAGAAATCTGGCATAGCATTAGATCAGATTTTGTTATATGTGTGGTGAATGACCGATGAATTTGCTGCTATTAGTTTTCTTTCACTTATACCTCATTTGTTGATTTTATTAGGTGTTGTTAAAAACCAGTTGTGCTATTATAGACTGGCATCTTACTGTGATGAAGAAATTGCCATGCAAGGGCAATGATCTTTCCCAAGTGGTGTAGGAAGGAAAATATTCACTAGTGGAAAAATGACTTTAGAAAGCATCATTTAGCATCGGTTGTTTGAACAGCTGATGCTAAATGTAGACGCGGTGGCAATTTTGCAATTAAGTGGAAGTTTTCTATTTTCACGCCTACATTTAGCATCGGTTGTTTTAACAACCGATACTAAATGATGCTTTCTTAAGTTATTTTCCCACTGTTAAGTACTTTCAGCATCGGTTGTTTAAACAACCGATGCTAAACGTCCATTTTTATTTCTAAAAATTACTCGTTAACACGTTCTCAGTCTGTCACTCTCAGTCTCTCAGTCTCTTCGTTCAACAAGTCTCTCACTCTCAGTCTCTTCGTTCTCTGAAGTCTCTCACTCCCAGTCTCTTCATTCACGCCGTCGCCGTCCTCCCTCGCCGTCGCCGTTCAACGCTCAACGTTCATTGCCAGTTCGTTCACTTCGTTTTCGTTTTCGTTCACTTCGTTCAGAATGTTCAAGCTCAGTTCATTCAGAATATTCAAGCTTCGTTTTCGGTTTCAAATGGTAAGCATCTTGGCTCTCTCTTCCTCTCCCTTTGTTTTCGTTTTGAAACCCTAAGCTTATAAATAACATTCTGAAATTTGGGATTTTTTTAGAATCTTCAATGTCAAACTACTCTTCGTTTTCAGAATGTTCAATCTCATAGTACCTCATCGTTTTAGAATCTTCAATGTCAAACTACTCTTCGTTTTCATTCAAAATCTTCAATGTCAAACTACTCTTCGTTTTCAGAATGTTCAATTTGAAACCCTAAGTTCGTTTTTCATGTTCTCCGCTTGAACCCTAAGTTTGTTTCGTTGTTAATTTTGATTTTGCCAAGTTTCTAGTTCAGTTTATTCGGTTTCATGTTTTGTTTTAATCTTTAGGCTTCTTTGCTTCTTGGTAAAATCAATGTTAGGATAGGGATTGTACATTTATACATATTGTTTCTCAGTCACAAAAAGAATTTGCCAGTAACCGAACAATATGTGTCTGTTGAACTTTAAAGTGGATAAATTTGCCCTAATTTGGAGTTTGAGATTCTCAGTACTGAACAATATTTGATCCACCAACACTGAATTTTTTGTGGGTTTCATGCAGGTAAGTTGCAATTGATATTCCAAGTGATTTTTTAGATCAAATTGGAGAAGTTAAGTTCCACTTACACAAGATACCTAGCTATCTATCTATAAGAACTATATTGTATTGATACTTTTGCAGTATGGGTATTTGCTCTTGATTCTGTATGCTGCTACTGGGACTTTTGGTTGCATTATTGAACTCTATTATAGTGACTACTTTCAATTTTATTTCTCTCAGATGATTTTGAAGTTGGGAGAAACCTTCAGTTTTGTTATAAATTTTATGAATTGTTAGTCATTTGTTGTAAAAGGCGACCATGTAGCCAAGGCTTTGGTGTTTTAGTTGTTTGTCATAGTTGGTTTGATGATTTTTAGCGATTTAAATATCCAATCAGTGCAGACTTGGGTTCAATTTAACACCATCTCAGGCTCACCTTTACCTCGTAACACATCCTTGTTTTTCCTTTAGATAAGAGTAACTCATGCGTGTTTGTTTGAGACTTCATTATTTCTTTGGAGATGTGAAACTTTAAACCTGCAAACATATGATATTGAGCTAGAGAATTATGGATTACCATTTTCCCGAACAGAAGGTGGAAAAATATATCAGAGCGCATTTGGTGGTCAAAGTTTAAACTATGGAAAAGGTATATCCAGGTTTTGGAGTAGGGTTGTCTTCTTTTTCTTTTGAGAACAGTTCTGATATTGGCCTTCATTTGTCGCTACAATACAGGTGGTCAAGCTTACCGCTGTGCCTGCTCTGCTGATCGAACTGGGCATGCTTTATTGCACACTCTATATGGCCAGGCTATGAAACACAATACACAGTTTTTTGTGGAATATTTTGCCTTGGATCTTTTGATGAATAGTGATGGTGAGTTGTTGTACAAAACAGTTTACTTTCTCTTAATATAATATGCGGTCAATTACTCTAACTAGGTCTGAGCATTTAAACAAGCAATTTCTTCATGTCGATACCAGTTTCTGTTGTCTACAGTTATAAATGATATCTCTCTGTCATACCAATTGCTTTAGCAAAAATGTTACAGCGGTGAAAAGCGGGAAAAAGAACATATTTGTATCTGTCATAGTTAATGACTATGTTAACTATGTTCCATATTGGATATGTAGGCACTTGCCAAGGAGTGATTGCCTTAAATATGGAGGATGGAACACTACATCGTTTCCAAGCTGCTTCAACAATTTTGGCCACAGGGGTAGCGTGATTTTTTTGTGGAGGCTTTTCACCGTGAGTTTACTTCTATCTCTAAACATTAGGGAACTTTTATTCAACAGGAGATATTATTTTCTGAGTGATATGAAATCTGATGAGTTGTATTTGTTGTTTCAAATTATACGTGAGGACACTAATTTCTACTTATGAATTTTGTATTTGTTTCATTTGTTTCAAATTAATCACAGATTACTGTAGTGACAACTACATGCGTTTCAGAAAGGATTACTTTCCATTATGTTTGTTATTAGATATAGTTGATTGATTTGTTGTCTTAAAGCAATGTTTGTCAGTTTGGGTATAGGGCACATGCTTGGTATTGCAGCTTCATGGCTTGTCCAAGTAGGAATAAGAATATTAGACAGATGATTTTCATAGCCACAGTTAGATGCAATGCATCTCTGATTTTTGCCTCTATTGGAGAAGGTATTGGAGCTACCCTTTTTCATCCTGCAGTTGGCCAGTGGATTGGTAAGATTATGAATTAATGCATGCAATGCAAGCACTGTCACATTGTCATTAGTTACTTGAATTGCTTTAATTAGTTGAATCATGCAAAGTTGATTATTAATTTGTTTGATTTTCAGGTTGTGTTGTTGGTGATTTGGCTGGTCCGGTTATTGTAGCAGTTTGTGCTGGCAGGGTTCTTCACTTGGACCTTTAGTTTTAACATTTTATGTTGTTCATATAAATCCTATTTCCTTTTTTTTTCAAATAAGAATGATGTATGAAGAGATTTTGTAGTATTTAAATGCCATTTTTGATTTAACCTCGTCCAAAAGGTGGCTAGACTTTGCTGATACAAAAGGCACTGACTCTTATTATATTCATGAAAATCTTAACTTCTTGTTTCAAAAGTTTTCCAATTATATGCAGTCGTGTATTTTAAGATTGTTTAGGAGCAGGCCATTACACTGGACTACCTTCTATGATAGGTAGGAAGAAAAATGCCACATTCAATTACATTAAAGATAGATCTTTGTTTTGCTGTAGGTCATGTTTTCACTTCGTTACGAATGTGATAGTGATAGTGATAGTGATGAGAGGTTATTTCTGAGCATTTGGAATCACGAGAACCGGTGCCAAATGGAGCAAAGGTATCCTGTGGTAATATATATTTCTAACCATTTCTGTCTCAGTAAGTTTTGATTTTATGATGGATGTAGTAGACTTGTAGTTCCTATTCACATGGCTGAGAGTTTTATGTTAACTTTAACAGTGCAGTATTGACTCACTACTGGAGTGCACAATAAAGCACATGCTCATTCTCCAAAGCATAACTAAGCATGCTGATAACCTACACAAATTTGCAGATACAAAGACAAAGGTAAGGTTTAATGAGAAACATTGTTGGATCACCTATAAATAGGGTTCAAGTTGGGCAATGGAGGTAAGAGGCCATCTGAAAGTTTGTTCAATATTAGTTGAACCAGCTAAGGCATTTCTTTGAGTTGGCCATGGATGATTGTTCTGAAGTGTATGTAATAACTAACATGTTGGAATCTGTTCTACTTCCCTCAACTTGTTTCCTAGCTGAACAAACCTTTGAGCTACTGCTTCTATAATGCTGACCATTGTGAGCGCCGGTATTGTTGATAATTGGGAGAATGTATTAAATTTTGTCAAAGCAAAGTCTTTTTTAGTAGGTATTTGATAATTAGGAGAAGGTATAAAAGTTTGAAATCTAATTTGTTTGAGTAAATTTTAAACTTGTAGGTATTTGATAATGCAAAGTCATACACCGATGAGGAACTTGAGAAGACTCGTCAGCTTTGGGCGGAATTCTTTTTCAAGATACGTACAGAGCAAAAGGATACACTATTTCGTGCGTAGCTTAACTTGTGTAATTAGGAAAGGGTCACCACATTTTGTGCACAATAGTGGTATATATGTTATGGTGGATACCACATTTTGTTATGTATTTTGTTTTCTAATTAGTTTAACTTATGTTCTCACTATGTAAGACATTATTAACTTTAATGGAATTTTAAGTACTTTTATATGTGTTGATGACTGGAATATCTCTCTGTATATAACAGGTTATTATATATTAGATGACTGGTATGGACAAAAACCAAAAAAAAAATATAAAAAAAATGAGACATTTAGCATCGGTTGTTCAATATAACCGATGCTAAAAGTACCAACAGTAGACCTTTAGTATCGGTTGTATAGTACAACCGATGCTAAATGTACCAGTTGGAGACATTTAGCATCGGTTGCACAGTACAGCCGATGCTAAAAGTATCAGCAGGAGACATTTAGCATCGGTTGTACAGTACAACCGATGCTAAAAGTACCAGAGGGGGACATTTAGCATCGGTTGTACAGTACAACCGATGCTAAAAGTACCAGTAGGGGCACATTTAGCATCGGTTGTATAGTACAACCGATGCTAAAAGTATCAGCAGGGGACATTTAGCATCGGTTAAATAACCGATGCTAAATGTCCCACATTTAGTATCTGGGGATTTAGCATCCTCTGATAACCGATGCTAAATGTCCAAAACAACCGATGCTAAATGTCTTTTCTGCACTAGTGATTGGGAAAGAAAAATAAGTATGGTTTGGTATGAATCTTGGCTCCTCACCTTCTAAGTTTTCAATTCCTGATTTCTTAACTTATTCATGAAATCATGACTTCTGACTAAATAAGGTTTGCTACCTCTCATATTTCTTTCTTATTTTCTTTCTTCTGACCGGGATACATTGTCCGAACGGGATACCTTGCCCGATAATGCTCTACTAACATCAACAACGACGACAACAACAACAAGATGGACACACATGGACCGAATCAGATGCGATCTCGCATAACGACAACGACAACAACATGACCACGAGAACGACGATGACTACAACAACAACACCACCTACCATTAGGTACGGCTCGTCCATACTGCGACGGGTCCTTGCCCATGCTACGACGAGGTTCCTTAAACATCATCATCATCATCATCAACAAATGATAACTTGCCTATTGTGCGACAAGTCTCCGATAACAATACATATAAAGCCAACCGGCAGTCACCATGAGTACGAACATCAAGTCATTGAATGACTTTACTTGTTCCAAGTCAAACTTGCCTACATCAACTGATATTAATATATCGATCGGGGAATCAAACAACTTTTATTCGTATAAGTTTGACTTACCTATCATTCTAATCTATTAGCACATTAGACATTAACTCATCATCCACTTTTTATAACTAGTACTTCGTTCTTATAATTAATCACCAGTAATAGTCAACTCATATGAGCTCTTTATTCGGTTCTAATTAATCAGTTCTTACCCTCAAATCACTCTCACTGTCAATTCAATTCTTCACCTTAGTAACACACGAGTCATTCAAATCAGAGAACACTAGTCGACCTACAAATTTCCTAAACTCGACATATTAGCTGTAGTCCTCCCTATCAATACATTACAGTCATCCAAATCATTAAGTTACAGTCACCCAAACCAAATAACTTACAGAAGCTTAGATCATTTACAGTCATCCATAATAATTACAGTTATCCAAATTGTACAAATTGACTAGCTAGTTGAATAAATACAACAAACATGAATCATGATAATCAATTCTATATTAGTCCTATCCCCTATTCCTCATATAGAAAAGAAACCATTTCCCCCGTACCTGGTATCCAAGTGTTTTCCAATAGCGAATCGATGAAGACAATTTACGAGTTCCGGAGCGTGATTTAATTCTAGCGAGACGAAGTTTGACTCGAACGCGTACAGTCATGTAACAACAATAGGCAGTCCAAAAGTCATACAAAAATATTAGAATAAATAATCGCTCATTTAATGAATTAACCGTGTTTTCGAAGAAAAGTACCTATCGAAAGGTAGCACGCAATGTTGTTTGGCACAGGCACGATTTGGGGAAACAAAAGACAAATTGGTAGGTCAACTGTGACAATGGGAGCTTGAATTTACTCTTAATGACAATGTAATGTCTACAAGGCCAGAATTGTGAATCCATTAACGGTGCCGTTTCTGGTTCGCAACTGCTATTATCACAGTTTTATTCACGGCGACGATGGTGGTTGTGACACCCTTTACCGCAAAAGTAATTATAGATGAAAAAATGCGGAAAACGAGTAAATTTGATTTTTCAAATCAAATTGTCATTCTATTTTCGAAATACCTTTTGCAAGTAGAAGATGTTAACCAACTCCTTAAATCATATAAACATGATTTATACTAACATTACGACTAAAGCGATAAAACATTTATTTTAATACAGTAACCGAAAATGACCTGAAATATAATATTGAAAATACAACCCAAATCCTGATGTCACATAATCAGAGCAAAAAACCTTTAATCAATTAATTAAAAATAAAGTAACATCAATGCGGGGTGTCCTACTTCAAGTCACTGGGTGATCGTAGAGACCACATCTTCACTGCTTCCTGATCGTAGAAGACTGCTCCAACAACACCTGGAATTCGATCTAAAAAAATGGTGCACGGGTGAGAAAGAGTGTCCAAACGATATAAGGAATATAAGACCGAAAATAAATAGCAAAGACTACCACAATCCATCAAATCAACATCAAACAGTCACTCTCAAAAGAGTGAAAAACACAACATGCCACAAAGTGAAACCACGGAGGGCTCGTACGTAAGGAGCAATGAGATCGCATCACACTGTAACAGTCACGACAGTATGAATGACAAACATAACCTGCATGCCAAGTCAATCATAACTAAGATCATCATCCTAAACGAACGGCAAATACCACCACGGGGAATCCAACGAACATGCAACGTGTGCTCAATCGTTCATCAACTATTGTCATCATCTTCAATCTGTTGCAACGTCGAGAAGAACCTACCCACTACTCCGCGATAAATCTGGATCCATCTAACTCTGGGTAAGCGAATGCAAGTGCCCTCACATCCCGGGAAATAGATAGAGTCTAGTCAGAGTACCCCAATGGTTTATGGAACGCCCCAGCAGTGCCCCACTTAGGACCCCCCCACTGGGCCTACCCGCAAGGCCGGGTCCTGGCCGTCTCTAATACTACTCCCATAATCATTTGCTTACCACCCCACCTGTCATCATCCCTACCATCCTTGAGGTACGGCTCGCCCATACTGCGACGAGTCCTTGCCCATACTACGACAAGGTTCCTCCTATACAATTTCAACTATTGAGGTACGGCTTGTCCATACTGCGACGAGTCCTTGCCCATACTGCGGCAATGTTCCTCTTACAATCATCAACTTTTAAGGTACGGCTCGCCCATGCTGCGACGAGTCCTTGCCCATGCTGCGACAAGGTTCCTTCAACAAATCTCGATCACGAAGATACCGCTCGTCCATACTGCAACGAGTTCTCGCCCAAGCTAGGGTAGTGTGTTATTCCTTTTTTTCTCAAGTCAAGCTTGCTTCCTCTTTTAATTGCAAGAGTACCTTTTTATCTCCATCCCTAAATATTAGGATTCAAATCCTTCCTAAATATTTGTTGTTTGCTATCCACTCCATGCATCTTTCTTTCTCAACAAATTGGCCGTATCACCTTTCTTTCTTATGCTCTTTCATTCTTTTGAATTGTCTTTTCCTCTTTTTTTTTTCATCTTTTCATTTTTCTATATTTTTCTTAGGATGAAAAAGTACTTGTAACCACATTAGCCACTCCTATTTTGTTTTTATGTCCTGATAAGATAGACAATTAAAATACATGACAAAATTGTAACTTTTAATAGTTGCTCTAAATTTAATTTCAAATGGTTACCACAAAAAAACAAAAATTATATCTGGGTTCCAAATAAATATATAACAAATAGGCTCAAAGGGTGCAACTATTGGATACATTCAACAAACAACTCTTAGGCCAGAAAAATACCTACATTCCCCAAATCAATTTTCGCATTGAAATGGTCAAAAGACAATTTTAGAATGTAGCAAATAGGAAAACACACTCATAGAAAGAAAAAGGTTAAAAGTTTATGATTTTGTATCAATCCCCTTATGAAGGCTCAAATCTCACCTTTAGAAGCTAGTTCACAAAAAGTACTCAAGAGGGACAAATGCTAATTATCAGCTTCCTAAGGACATACTCACAGTTACAACTAAGCACAAGTCTATCAAGTAAATTAATTATGAGATCCCTAAAGGCATAATCTCTATTTTTTTAAGCATAGTTCATTCAAAACAAGCTAGAAAAACTGCTATCAACACATGTAGTGGGTATGTGCATTAATAGAGATCAAGTGACAAGATATAATATCCTCCCCCACACTAGCATGAAGCATGGTCCTCTATGCAAAATAATCAAGTAGAAATCAAAAGAAATAAATGAGAGAGAGATCCAATAACATCATCTTCTTGACCACTCCTTAAAGTTACCTTTCATCTGTGAACCTCAATTGCAGCATCACTAATGGTTAAAACAATTTTCCCAAAAATTTGGGTTTTCTCCTGTTTCTCCAAATCAAGATCCAATGGATCTTTCTCATTTTCTTTACAAATGATCTCATCAATGAAATCTGTTGTTTCAGTTTGACTCCCTTCAATGAGAGTCATCATTTTGATTTAACTCCATTCAGTAGGAGTCTCTTAATCTTTTTTGAGAGCTTCTTTCTCTAGATCAGCTTCTACAGAGAACTCTTCATCACTACTAAGAATATTATCTTTGTATTGCTCAGTTTGTGAATAAGGAGTTTCTTGGGCCTCTTGAGATAATAAAGCAATGATACTTGACAATTGATCACTGATGGTTCCAATTCGGTCCTCCATGCGGTCAAACCTTTCATCCATATTTTTCTCAAATCTATCAAGTCTTTCACTTGTTCGCTCCATTAATGTGGCCAAGACCTCATTGGTATCCGGCTTTTTCTCCTCTTGGCTTTGCACTTGTAGTGGTTCATAGTTATCCTAATGGGAGGAATAAGAAGGTGGCTCATAGTCATCCCAATAGTCTGAATAAGGCTCATAAGGAGGAGGAGAAAATGGGATTTGACATTGAGGCATATACCAAAATAAATTCTCTAAATTCCTCTGTGCCTGTGCCCCCTTATATAATCTCCACGTGTTTGAAACATGATTTAGATTTTTCTCTGCAAAATAAAGTGAACTGCAACGAGCTCTTGAGAAAGTGTTATACTTTTTTTTTGTATATTTTTTAATAAGATAAAAAAATTAAAAAAAATAAAACTAAAGCATAAGTAACTGTCTAAAGCAATGAAAATCTTTTTCGTTTAATATTGCTAAATTAATCCCCGGCAACGGCGCCAAAAACTTGTTGCATTAAAAACACGCTTATCCTATATTAAATTTAAATATAAGAAAAGCATAAAGAACAAAAAGTTAAATGATTGAAAGACAACATTAAAGTTTAGTCGTGCATTAATTATAGCCCCAATTATCCTATAGGTCCACCAACTAATTGCAGTACGGTCGCTGATCAACTAATTGATTATGAATATGAAAATGGTAGATAATCCTAATTATGTGATAAAAACAATAGGACAATATTAATTGAAATAAAAACATGAATTTAAATAAGAAACTAGAACATAAAAGTCTCTAAACTTGCAAGATCCACCTAAGACCCGAGAAGAGGATTTAGGTATCCATAATAATAAAGAACAATAAAAGAAAAATAGGGTTAATGAACTACAGAGATAAGAAAACCCGAAAATAGAGAAAGTCTTAATCTTTGTCTTCAATCTCCTTCTTTTCCTCCAAACCTCTCTCACGGTGTCAAGAACGGTGCCGAACAACTCTTTTTCTCCTGTCCTATGTGTTGCCGTCACTACCGCGTTTTTCCTAATTTTCTGTTAGTGCATGCGGCTCTCCCTCATTCACAAGTGAAGCCCTCCTTTTATCTTAGTTCCTTTTCTTTCTCTCCAAGCTAGGGTAGTGTGTTAGTCATTTTTCCTCACGTCAAGCTTGCTTCCTCTTTTAATTGCAAGACCACATTTTTATCTGCATCCCTAAATATTAGGATTCAGATCCTTCTTAAATGTTTGTTGCTTGCTATCCACTCCATGCCTCTTTCTTTCTCAACAAATTGGCCGTATGACCTTTTTTTTGATTTCATGGGCTTTAAGCCCTTTTCTTTTCTTCTCTCTTGTGTATATATATATATATATATATATATATATATATATAGACACACACACTCCTAATAGCTTTAAAATGGACTTTTATATTTTCTTTATTTCTGCAAAATAAAGAGCAAATTAAGTTAGTGATTTATATAATTAGCATATAATTACTCTAAAAGTGACCCAAAAATATCTCTAAAAATCCACTAAATTGAAATTTATAGAGGGGACGACTTGCTTGAAACTCGTCCTACCCACGGAGATTTGAAACAAACACGGACGAGATGCCTACCTCCGCGCGGGGGCGGGGGGATCCAAGGGGGATGACGAGATGTGCTCAAGTACTCTCACCTCTCCTTTCCAAAATTTTAACTTCTTAATTTTTGATACAAATGACCCAAGTGATTGAAGGACCACTTATTTATAGTGGGTGAGATATTACACAGCTTGTTGAAAATACTTAACACAGCTTGTTGAGGCAGACAAGTCGGTATGGGTAAGTAAGAACTTTTCAAGCCAAGACGCCCTTCGGAATAATGTAGGCTTGGGGGGCAACTGTCTTGGACTGGGCCAAAGGCCCACTCAACAATTGGACATGGATGAACCCAATCACTTTAACTCATATCCACAATAGAGTAGCCCATTTATGACTCTAATACCTGGAGGGATGATGGAGGTGATGGCGGTGGTGGTTGAGAGAGATGTGTCACTATTTGAGAGAGAGGGAGCATTTTGCGTTGTTTGGTGAGTGTTGTGAGGGTTGAGTGAGAGAAGTTGGAATTTTAATAAAATAAAACAGTACGTTTCCGACGAAATATGGGTTCCTCGGTAATTTTGGTAGCAAAACAACCATTTTCTTGTAGTGCCCGATCAATCCAACAGCTCAAAACAGACACAGATTCTTATAAATACTGGCTCACATTGCCATAAGTGGATACTTTCACGTTCCTTGCTAAATCACTCATATATTCTCAATGCTGACTTGAACGTCGGAGTGACATTGCAGGTACCCCTCCCAGGATCACTCTGAAACTTCGGTCGGACGGCAGGAGACCTACCAACTACAGTCCACCCAACACTGCAAGTTACAGAACAACTTTTATTTCATAAAAGTTGTATTGGTCTAGTCCTCATATTTCTTTGTTTCTATTTTTTGTTTTTATCAATGAGGGTATTTTTTGTTTCTTGATATTTTTCCTTAAAAGAAAGTTTTTAACGGGTCTCCTATACTTTCTTCTGCTTTAAAAAAAAACTTATTACAGAAAACCAGGCATTGAAACTAGGAAATTTGGGTCAAGGCTCAGGCTAGAGAATCTCATCTCACTTTCTTTTATAAAATCACCGAGTCTGAAAGTGTAGTTGCAGAAAGAGAGCGCCAAGTGCAAACCAACATCCATCATGACCTCAACAATTCGGTTCTTCAAGTTCAAAACCAGAACAAATCTTGAAGATGGAAAGCTTGTAAGCAATGTTAATCTCCTTCTTCTCCTCTTTCTATCTACTTATTTTCTTTTTTCAAAGGAACTTTTAGCTACTCTGAAGAAGAAACTACAAGCCAATACACAGCATGAATGATTAGGGTTGAACTTTCTATCTGATTATTAGTATTATGTACTAGATCACTAGGAAATTCAATGGATTGGTTAGTATCATTATTAAAAAGAGACATTTGAAATTTTCTGTGTTATTTGCTTGTGAATATCATGATGGATGCATCATGCATGCTAACATAAAATTCATCAATGCATGCAGAGGATTCCACTTGGTTTCACTAGGAAACATGGTGATAATAAATCAAACTCATTGTTGCTGAAGGATCCAGATGGCAAAGAATGGAAAATATATTGGACTAAACATGATGGGGATATTTTGTTTCAAAAGGGTTGGGAAGATTTTTCTACACATTACTCCCTAGCTCATGGTCACATGGTCTTGTTTAAATATGAGAAGGAGACTTGCAATTTTAGGGTGCACATTTTCAACAAAAGTACCCTTGAAATTAAATATCCTTTCCATGGAAGTCCAGATAAACAGCATAACCTTAATCAGATTAGTGAGGAGGACTCTGTTGAAATATTGGATGAGCCAACTCAAAACAAGAAGAGTAGACCCAAATCACCAATGTCATGTTCTCAACCACAAAAGAAATTGAGAACTGACACAAGTGATGATGTTGGAAGAAGCTCCAAAGTGCCAAAAATCGCTAAATATGTCCAAGTTAATGGTATATTTCATGACCATAATTTCCTTTTCTTATATACAATTCTGATTTTGTGGTTGAATTTTCTTAAATACCCATATTTTTCAATTTCTCAGAGTTAGATAATACAAGTGTTAGTATTGAATGCCTCAAAGTGGAGCAGGACCAAGAGCAGGAGGAGTTAACTTCTAAACTCAAAGCAGCTTTAGACAGAGCCAGTAACTTCAAATCTGAAAATCCCTTCTACACATTTGTGATGAAACCTTCCTATCTTTATAACACTTATTTGGTGAGCATTTCATTAGCTTGGTTTTATTATTTAAGATAGTTTATAAAACATATTGGTGGGTTGATTAGATTTTCTAACTTAAAACAAAAATATAAAATCCAGCATGTCCCATCAGAATTTGCAAAAAAAGTATTTGAAGAAAGAGGAAAGAGATATACTCCTTCAGGTCTTGGATGGGAGAACCTGGCATTGTAAATACTGTCCCGGTAAAATTGGAGGTGTATGGAAGAAATTTGTATTAGAGAATAATTTGAAAGTAGGGGACGTCTGTGTTTTTGAGTTGATCAATAGCCAGGAACTTACTTTAAGGTGTGTTTGTTTGGGGTGAAAGAGGGAAGAGAGAGTGAAGAAAGAGAGAGTAAGGGAAAAGAGAGTGATTTTAGGATGTTTGGTTAAGGAGAGAAATAGGAAAGAGAGAGGGAGGAAAGATTAGTTTAGTGGTTTTTATAATCTCTCCACAAATGAAGAGAAATGGGCTCTTTCTCTCTTCTCTCACTCTCTCCTCCCTCACTCTCTCCTCCCTCTTTCTCTCCTAATCCAAACACACTTTTAATCTTTCAAGTTCAAGTTGAGGAAGAACTACATTCCCCTTTACCACAAGGTAATTCAAGTTAGTCTTTATTTCAAGCCATTACTCTCTTTGATCTGCATAATAATGGTTCTACTTTTATTCCTTAGAATCTGTTGATGGAAATGGAGTTAATTCGTTAGACCCTGCAAGAACTCCATGTGTAAGAAGTAAAACTATTACTACTAACAAAGGTAAGTGTTGTAACAACAACAATAAACGGATTAATAATAATAGAAACGAAGAATGAAAATAGAAGACACGATATTGGTCACGCAGTTTGGCCAATATTTGCCTACGTCTGCGACTATAGAACAACTGTAGTTCTGTCTTATTGTTTGAATCAATTACGGTTTTAGTGTTACAATAGGTACTTATAATATTGTTATAATAGTAAGTCTTAAAATCAATGTTGTGCTTGTTTAATGAATGGTAATTATAACTCCCTTGTTTTTTTATTGTTAGGTGGGAAGGGAACCCAAAAAACTTCACCAGGGGAAGAAGTTATATTCACCTCAGAAAATCCGTCTTTAACAAATAAAGCTTTGAATGAAGCCAATAAATTCACTTCAAAAAATCCCTTCTTCATCGTTAATATAGAGCCAAACCGTCGTTATAGACCGGTAAGATTTATCAAGTGTATTAGCACTTAAGATCGGGTCCAATAAGGAAGTGGATTGGTTTCCAATTTTCCATAGTAGCTGTCAAACATAGTATACAAATCAATCATAAGAAGATACATATGTAATGAGGTGCTCCCAAAATAGGAAACATACATAGATAGATGTATGTATGAGTGTGCATGTAAATTTAATATCACGAAAGGTAGCAGAAAGCCAAGAGTTATTGTTGTACTTTCCATTAACTGTTACAATATTAATTGATGCAGACTATACCAATTGTGCCTTCATGAAAAAGTACAACTTGGTTAAAAAGGAGAACGTGTTGTTACAATTTGGGAAGAATTTGTGGCCAGTAAAGGTGACCTCTCATTCTTGCAAATCAACAAGCAGGTTGTCTAGAGGTTGGTACCTGTTTACAGAAGCAAGTAAACTGAAAGCTGGATATGTATGTGTGTTTGAGCTAATCAATAGGGAAGATGGTGTGCTTCATGTTCATATTTTTAGTGGCCACTGATCGTAGGCAATAGACTTGGAGCTGTTTTACATGTCAATATTTTTGACTCCTTACCAATGCAATGTAATGGGTAAAATGGACCTTCTGTTTTGGTTATAATTATAATTAATCCTTAAATATGCAATGTAGTATGTGGTATCATATGTTGTTTGGATGGAGTAATATTTTTTTGAAGAAATACCTCAATTTAAAAACCCAAATTAGGGAAGAAGATCAGATACAACAAAATCATGGATGATAGAGGGTGTACACTCAAGCAACAACACTTCATCGGGATATTTTAAGGATCATTTAGCCAAAGCATGAGCACCTTTGTTACATAATCTATTAGCAAATCAGAAATGGGCAACACATAAATTAGAAGCCAAATCTAACCCTTCCTGAATGACCCGACCCAAGTAAGTGAAATTAGGATTAGTGTTCAGAAGATCGAGTATCACTGTTGTCGTCAAACTCTCAATGCTAGCCGAGGGATCGGCTAAGAGCTCTTGAATCCTCTGATTCCTCTTGCTTCAAATGATTGCATTGAGAACTGAATACTGATTCTCTGTTGTGGGTTTCCTAACTCCTCCAAAGATGTTAGGTTAGGTTAGGTGTGAGGGACATGTAATTAGATTATCTACTGGCGTAAAGCATAAAAGATAAAATACGAATAAAGGAAGTAAAAGACGATAGAAATAAATTGCAGATGTTTGATTGATTTGTGTTCTTTCTGTATAATCTACACACACACACACACATATACATGATCTTTGTTGGCCAGTTCGGCTAGCCTACAACTTAACCACCGTTGGATCGATCAAGATCAACATACTACATTACGCTTAGGTCGTAAAATCTCAGAGACACAGCTCCACTCCGCCACTAGCACGGGTAATGAAGTCAAAATATCTTGTCTCAACGAGACACCTGACTGCTCCATCATACTATACTAGCATACTCGGTGCCTTCGATGTCCATCGTGGAAGGAAGAGTATTCTGCTACAAGTGGCTCCTTGATTGGATCTAAGCGATATAAACAAATACACAAAAGAAAACACGTAGGGCTAAGATACATGTATAAGTCAGAAAAATAGGAAGATAAGTTAAACATGTCACAAGCACATCAAATAAAATTAATATGACAATACTATATGCTGACTCTAGCAATATCATTATGCCACAAACGTCCCTACTATGATTCGCAGACGCCACTCGACTATCACAATGGAGTCCGTGTGTTATAAGTCGTTCCCTATCGGAAGTTGATCGGAGTAATCTAAACCTAACATTACCCCATCCGGCCGATAAATATAGATAGGTCCTATTAAGGACCCAACCCAGACTTGACCTTGTGTGTCCCATACCACACGGCTTGTGGACTTACAACACATATGTAATCTATATGATTTTGTTTGAGAACATCTTAACCCGTATGCCTTACTTATCTTGTTGATCAGTACCTCGTACTATCTCCTGCACTATGGTTAAGCATTCATTTCACTTTATATCATTACGACTTTTAGTTCACTTTTGTTCGGTACGTGACCTTGGATCTGGGATCCTGGATCAGTAACTAGTCTCCAATGTCTCTGTGCAGTCTTTTCCTTGGCTCGAGGTCGGAAGAATGCCTCGGAAGTCAGAATCCTCCGAGATTGTGTTCGTCAATGTCGCCTTCTTCCGATGTTGGACTCGGAAGGGTTGGGTACCTACAGACACTCTGATGCCAAAGTCAGTAATCAGAAGTCAGTGAGAGACACAAATGAAAGAAGCGTACCTGATTGTTGGGTGTAGTGCCGTATTTATAGACGCGGGCAAAGGGGGTTACGAGGCTCTTGACCGGCTCCGAACTATTGGATCGGGGCGGAGCGATCCGTAGCGTTGATCCAGGACTTGCGCGGTGGTTTGTTGATTGAGCCGGATCCATTCGTAATTTGGGCCGTTTGCTAAGCGGATTGGGCCTCTTGGCCTAGTTCGGAACAGTTGCCCCCCAAGTCGAGGTCGGTCACGGCAGTACGACCTCGGCTTGATTGACATGCTTATACGAGTTACTTCGGGGTCGGATATAGCCTCGGAGGTTAGAAGGTCAGCGGTTTAACTCAGATGCCCCCGGGTTGCCACGTGCCACGGTGTCAGGAAGATGTGACGTTTGAGGGGAGCGAAACGTCTTGTCATAAAAGATTGCATGAATCCTTGCGCCTGTTCATTAATTTCCTCGAGATTGGTCGCGTTGTTTCATCTGTCGGGTTCAATACCCCTATAAATAGACAGCCAATTTCAATCTTTCTATATGTATTTCCACTCCTCAACCTCTGAATTCTCTTGAGTCTAGCGAGCTTTAGATGGAATCATTCTCTGGTGAGCCGACATTGATTTTCCGGCTTTCGACGTCAGCATTTTTACAACGAGTTACGTTTTTATTTCTCCGACGGTGAACCTTTGGCGAGGCCCTTCCGGGTATCTTCATCCCGAGTTCAAGTTCGGGGTTTCCAAAGTGACTTTGTGTCCACCGTCCTAAATGGTGAACATCAGAACTTCTCCAAGACGGAACATGGTTCCCCCTGGCAACCTGCCTTTGAAGAGGTCTGTTGAGGGCCACACGGTTGTTGACGAGTAGAGCTCGACTTCAGAGATATTGTTATAGGGAGTCGAGGCCAGTGGTTCAACGTTAACTCCTCCGCCAGCGAGTTCTCCGATATCGGAGTCTACGGAAGGAGGTTCTGCCTCGGATAACACATCAGGGGGTGATACTCTTGACGATGTAGTGGAGGATTCCCAGGATACGACCCTTGACAATGCAGTATGGAATTTCCATCTTTCTGCACAATGCCCGGAGCCAATGGGAGCGGTTGCAAAAGAGGCCGGTAGGCGAGTGGGAGCCGAAGTACAAGGGGATGTCGAAGCCGTCGAGGCCGAAGACCCCTATGGTTGGGTTTCACGTGAAATCCAAGGTGCGACGTCGTGCTATTGCGTCGGGCTGGGAATGAGCATTCCGCTCTCCAAGTTCAAGAGGAGGATCCTCCGGTTCCTGCAAGTTCCTCCTTTGCAACTTACTCCCAGTGCTTGGGGTTTTGTAAATACCTGTGAGCTTGTGATGCTGGTGATGGACTAACTTTGCACAATAAGGGTGTTCTTCCACATTTTCGATGTCTTCCGCTAGCCCGATCCTGCCGGCCTTGGAGGACGAGGTCAAATAGGGCTGTGTCGTAATAAGAATTGTTCCTTTTTCGAGCCCGTTACAGATTAGGTAAAGGACATTAAGTATAACTTTGTTTACATGGTGCCGGTGAACGAGGCTGCCAAAAGAGAAGTAGTCAATCTCGACGACTGAGGTGAGGTTGTGTAGAGCTTGTTTCCCTATCTTGGGGCCAGGAATACTTCTAGATGAAGACGAAGGGTTATTCGGTCGAGGGGGGCGACCTGAGTCGGCAAGAGGCCCGAGTCGTGAAGTTGCTAACGAATTGGACTCAGTCTTTCCGCACGAAGCTCTAAAAGATTGAGGGTAAGAGGATTTTGGAGGCCGATGCCGACTCTCCTGCCGCTCTTGCTGCTGCTCTCGGTAGGTCCATCTTTTCTCTGACAACTTGCTTTTTCGATTTCTCGTGCTTCATTTCTCAAAGTCTTTGCTTATATTTCAGACTGGTTTACAAAACCGAATACCTTCACACAGTTTCTTGCGGAGGTCGGAGTCGGAGGTTTGGACAATGCCGGTGTAGCTCTTTCGTGGCTCAGTCTTCACCGGTCGTTGCTCTCGGGGTTGGGGTTACCCAGGAGGTGCCCTCCATTAGTCGAAGTGATCGTGACACTACTCCTCAGAGTTCTGGAGGGAAGGCCACGAAGCATAATCTCTCCAGTCCGGCTTCTGGGGTGAAGAAATAGAAAACAAACTAGTCTTCCAAGGCAGACGCCACGCCATCGCTTGCTGATTTGAGGCTTGCCTAAGAGTTGCTGAATTTTTCTAGAGGGCGCTGAGCCAAGAGGACACCGAGGTTTCTCCCGGGGAGCAAGGTAACGATTTTTTCGAGGCCGAAGATCTGTGGCTTTGACGATGAGTTTCTGGATAAAATTGACAAGTTAATCGCTCATTTATCATTTTCTGCAGGGGCTCGTAAGGATGCCAAGAAGTATCATAAAGAAATGGCAGAGCTCCAGGCCCGGTTGGATAGGCTGGCCGAGGTCGAGGCCGATGCTGAAGAGGTTAAGAAGGAGATAGCCGAGCTTGCCGAGAAAGTCAGGCCTGCTGAATCAGTGCTGGGGCTAGAAGGTGAGATAGAAGCATTCAAGATAGAAGCCTAAGAGGTTGAGAATTGATTCGGGGACTTGGAGTCGGAGCTGGTCTCAGGCGATGAAGAGGTGCGGAAGGCCAACGAAGAGAGAGTGCGCCTCTTCGGTCAGCAATCCACAAAGGAGGCTCTTGTTGTGAGTTCCTTCAACAATGCTCTGACCCTAGTCGGGGTGCTGTACCCGGAGCTGGATGTTTCCTTGGAGAATCGGTTACATGTGGTCTCTGGAGGGTGGATAATCAAGCCAGTGGGTGCTGCTGACGAAGCTGGGGAGCCCGAGATCATCTACCCTCGAGAGCCTTAGTTTGTAATCTTGTAGTTTTTGTAGCTTTTTCTTTTTTGCTCTTGGTGGCCCCGGTTATGCCGGGGTCGCCTTTAAATGTAATGAACTGATGGCACCGTCCTTTTTGACCTTTGTATAAATTATTTTGTCTTAATGCCTCCTTGTCTCTTAATTTCGCTTCTTACTTTTTGCGTAATTTTCAAAGTATTATCCACGCGTGAGAGTAAGGAGGCTCGGGGCCATCACGCCTCGGTGAAGTGCCTCCGAGACAGAGAGTTCCTGCAGTCATTTTTCAAAGACGGGTGAATTGAATGGTCGGGAATCGGGTCACTGACCTTGAGTTTTGAGTCTTGACTCGTGAAGAGATGTCGTTTCCGAGCTCGCGAGGGAGCCGATGCGGATCTGAGCTTTGAGGGGACGGAATGCGTCAAGTTCGTCCTTCGGAGAATGCTTAGTGGGCCACGCTAGGCCCGACCTTGTGATAGAGGTCAGTTTATAGCTCGTCGGAGCGACCCTTCGAGAGAAGAAAGTCATTCCGAGGTCGCGGGATCAAGTGAGACCTCATTCGGTCCGGTTCACCAAGTGCAGAGCTAGGAGTGAACGCGGAGTGAAGAAGCTCGTACGAGATCGGGTGCAAGGGCCCGGCCTTGACCTCGATCAGCGTTCTTTGCGAAGCAGCCAAGTTCCTGAAAAGAATCAGTTTATTCATGGGGATCGAGGTCCAATTAGGAATAAAATCTTTAGTGACAGAGGGAGTCGGAGGTCCAAATTGATCTAAACTTGAAAAGAAGTAATGGAAATGATAGGAGTAGAAGTAGAAATGTAAGCAGATGTAGCAGTAGGGATTGCCTCCCTCTCTCTTTTTTTTTGCGAGACCATGGGTTTCGGTTTCATGTTATTCCCTTCGAAGTCGAGGTCGGACTCCCAGAGTTGGTGACCAGTGAGTGACGCGAAGCCTTGTCTACCTGCTAGGTGCCGGAGGTGGCTTGTCGGGGCATGTGAATTGCTTTGTTAATTGCTTAGATGTTGAGGGAACCCTGTATTACTGAGATTGAGGGTTTTTAAGATGAATCAGCAGGTGGATTGGTGTTTCTGAGCTTGGGCTTCGTTTGAGTCGTGATAATACCTGAATTCGATTAAATTGACCTCGGATACCACTTTTCTGCCTCCATGCTCTTTCTCCTTCTTGGTTTTGTTTGACTTGTGCTCTGTTTTTATCGAGAGGTAGTGACACTTTTTTGAGGACTCCAAATAAGCAGCGATGGTGATAACTTCGTCGTCGGCCGAGTAGAATTTCATCTTCAGGTGTACTATGGACTCTACCGCTCTGAGTCTGCCCAAGGTCGGTCTCCCAATGATACAATTGTATGGGGACTTGCAGGGAAGTACCAAGAATTGAGTCTTCACCGTTTTGGAGAGCTTGTTAGTCCCATCTGTGACCATCAATTCGAGGTACGCGAGCGGTGCTGTCTTCGACCCATTGAAGCTAGTCAAGTCATCGCCTCAGTATGGAGTAAGTTCAGTCTCGAAAATTCTGATCTTAGGGAGCAAATCTCGAAACAGAATGTCCGCCGAGCTTCTCTGATCCACCAAAATTCTCAAGACCAGGACGTCGACCATTACTGCGGAGATGATTAGTGGGATGTATTTGTTCGGTCCGCCTTCCGGGAGGTCTCGGTCCAAGAAGGCCAGAGGGGGCCTATCAGAGAGATTAGTGGTTTTGGGGTTGCTGGCAGAATATCTTTCCATCTTCTCTTCATCGTATCTCTGGTGTCATCCGAGTCGACCGAGTAGACCGCCATGATCACCACAGCCACCATCCTGGAACGCTGCTGTTTTGGCTCTTCTTCGACCTCCGACTCCTCGGAGTCCGCCTTTGTGGGTTTAGCTACCGCGTTGACTTCGGACTTGCCTTTCTGGGGTGAGCGAGATCGCTTTCGCTCCTCATCCCCTTCCTTCTTGATGTACTTGCTCAGTTTTCCTTTATGGATTAGGTTCTCAATGTCGTCCCACAGACCCCGACACTAGTTTGTATCGTGCCCGTGGCTTCTGTGGTAGCGATAGTACTTTTTCTTGTCCGTGTTTTCCCTTTGAACTAGCGGGGCCGACCATTTCTGGTCCTTGAACTCGGTGTTGGCGCACTCGGCTAGGATTTTGGATTTGCTTCATTCAGCTAAGTGTATTTTGCGAACCGGGGTCGCCTCTCCTTAGAAGTTCCCGCCGATTCCTTCTTGGAGGTCTTCCCCTTTTCGGGCTCCTTCGTGGGGCGGATTCTTGGACGGCTTCGTCAGCTAGGTTGTCCTCTTTGTAATCAATAAACCTCTGTGCCAAGCGTAGGAAGTCTTGCGAAGTCCATGCCTCATGAACAAAAAGTCTTATGTCATCTCCTAGGTCTTTGACGTTGTTTGCTTCTTTGTTGAATCTTTCGATATAGTCACACAATGTCTCGTTCTCTCCTTGTTTTACTGCCTTGAGCACGTCTGCCGACTTCGGCTTCATCCTGGAGGCTGTGAAGTGCACCGAGAACATTTAGACTAGTCGTTCCCAAGAGTAGATTGAGCCAGGCCTGAGGTTTCTAAACCATGATAGTGTCGTCTTGCTCAAGGAGAAAGGAAAGATCTTACACTTCACGTCACCCACCGCGTTCCGATTTTGCATCATCAAGTCAAAAGTGTCCACGTGCTCGTCCAGGTTGTCGGTCCCGTTGTACATATTCAGTTGCGACGGCTTTTCTAAGGACTTCGGCACCTTGCACCCGACGATCTCTTGTATGTGAGGAGTTCGCCTTGTGCGCCTAGAATTGCCTCGTCGTGGGGAGTAGCCCTTCCTCCATGGAGATTGTCTCCGGCGAGGGGATGCACTTCAGGAAGATGAGGAGGTCTGACTGGGGCTCGAGCTAGGTGGAGTCGGGGGAGAACGTGAGCCATGGCGTGTGCTTCCCTTATGAGGAGGGAACTTGTGGATGTGGCGTCGGTGACTGGTTTTCCTCTGGGGCGGAAAGAGGTGTCGTTTCGAAACAATGGTGTTCTAAACGGGGGATTTGTCGAGAGGTCGGGTCGATGCTGCAACAGTGTTAGTTCGGACAGCGACGACCTCTTCCTCCATCTGAGTGAGTCGTAGCTTCTGCTGGGCAATATCCCGACTCTGTTTGTCTAGGAGGTCGAGAATTTGGTTTACTTCCTGGATCGGAATTGGGACTACCTCGGCAACCAGTTGTGGTGAGAGGAGCGACGCAGAGTGTTCTGGCTCGGCAGGGAGTTCTTGTGCATGCCCTTCTATGGTGTGATCTCGTCTGGGCACGACTTCACTAAATAAATGAAATAAAAACGTAGAACTTTCTTTGGCCTTAACCAATCCTCGACGGCCTAAACTTCATTTAACCTTAACTCCAAAGAGTAGTTAAATGATCTTTAGGTGACTCTTTAACTCTAGTAAAGCTTGGGTCACTCTACACATATTTAAATTGAAACTTTAGTTTAACCGTCCTGACGAATACAATATCTTATCCCCACCTGAATTATAGCATGAATGTAACACTTGCTCCAACAACACTGACACATACTCGAACAAAGCTACAAAACTACGAACACAAGGTGTTGGTTGTTTTGTGGTTGAAGGTTTAAAGAAATGTGAGAAGGAAGTGTTTTGGTTATGGAATGATGAATGAATCAAAGAACTTGGTTTGCTATTTATAGTAAATCCTGGGACCTTACTTACATCATGTTAAGCATGAGGTGTAAAATCCACTTTTTGGGTGGCGTGATTCTATAAGCTTTAGGTGATGAATAATCTTAAGCAAGCACCAAAGTGGAAGACTCTCATGATGCATGTAGAAGGATGAGGTGTAATATCTTTTAGGTGTCATGGTCTCATGGGTTAAAATGGTGATTCAACTTAAGCTAGCATGATGTGTTCTATTCTAGTACATCCAACACATAATCTTAAAGAAGCATGTGGTGTAATTTCTTACCTTAGAATAAAGCTTGGTCATTTCGTGAAAGAAAAAGTGGGCTGATCCCAAATTTTTAGCTAGTCTATCTAGGAAATCATTATCTGCAATCATGATCTTTTTATGTAATAGAACACTTATAGTAATGGATATATATAGGTTTAAATACAGATTTAGTCCCCCAAATTTTATTAACTCACGATTTTGATCCCCCAAGTTTTAATTTCGCGAATTTGATCCCCAAGTTTCCCAATTTGTAAAATCAGGGTCCTCCACTAATTTGGTCAAAATTGACCTATCCGCCACTTAAACTACGTGGCAGCCACGCTGACATGCCAAAGTGACTTTTTTATATTAAAAATTGTTATTGTTATTAAAAATCAGGATTCCCAACTCTATTCACATTGTTCACGCAACTATAACTAGTTGTTGAGCTAAGTTAAAAGGGTTCTTGAAATCAAGCGAGAACCACAAAAGCCACTAGTTTTGTGTTTCCTACTAAATCTACAACCTTCTAACTCAAGTATCAAGTGACGACAAGCAACTCCACAATTTTGACATATACACTCTATTCAACCACAATATATCATGTAACTCCTTTAATTCAATTACAACAAATGTAAGTACCATTTTAGTAACTTCATTTACATATTTCCCAAACAAGGCAACGATAGGAAATGAGTACAATGAAATAGGCATATCTTAAGAAACAACATAGTGAGGGAAATCTCACTCAACTAAAATTGAATAAATCCCTAGTTTAAAAGAAAGGCAGTAGCAATCAGAATGTAGTTCTTGCTCAATAAAACTTTAGATTTGTAGCAAGGTAAATAGTTCAAACCATTTGACTTAAAATCAATTTAAAGATTAAACTAGAAAAATTTTGAAAAGAAAAATTGTAGGCATAATAGGAACCCTTGAACAAAACTTCCCTAAGAAGGTGTACAGAAAGGCAATGGAAGTAAGATTAGGTGCACACAACATGTTTACATAAGGAAAAAAAATTAATTCATTTATTCTTAGACCTAATGAATTCCTAGGTTATAATACTATAATTAAGTAAACGTGATTCACATGCATACAACATCAATAATTCAAGTTCAAGTCTTGAAAGCATAGACTTGAAGGTTTCAGATACAAACATGTATACAACTAGAGAGGGCGGAAAGAAAAAATCATGGAGGACTATTCAATAACAAGTTTAAAAGTTGAATTTAAAATAACAGTTTCATTCGCAGACGACTTTACCAACAAGATAAAATTCATTTTAAGAATCAACCAAGTGCACTCACTACTACACTACATATTAATTTCTCTACCAAATTTCAAAGGTCAAATCATACAAACCACAACAGGAGTAGCAAGGCGCAAACAACTATATCACTTAGTATCATGTAATTCAACAAAAATGTGCAGAAATAGATCTAGAACATTGCTTGAAAGATTTGATAAAAACTATGCATTTAGGTTTGAGCTTCAAAGCTCAAGCTAACAGCGGCGATATTATATTCAGATTGATGAAACACGTTGTGCAAAATAAAATAAGAAATGCAAATCAATTTTCTAATAAATAGGGAAGTTAGTCTTCGAATACCACTTATGGGAAAGAACATTGGTTGTGAAAGGACTTCTCCATCCAACAAACAAAATTTGACATGTTATTGGTTTGAAATTAATACGATTTCAGTAAGCAAAAAGTTTAGGATCCAACCTTAGAGTTAAGTAAAACAATCACATCACATATAGTGAGCTATAGGAAATCTAGTTTCATGAAGGTTCTCACATACAATTTCAACTATCAAACACCCCACCTTTACATGCCAAACATCAAAGCAATTTAATGGAAGATAGGGTGAGAGGACTCGCCCCAACTTAGTTGTAATTCTATCAAACTGTATAACTCGTATACACATGGTATTACAAACAAGGAAACAAGTTTAGCAATGAAACAGTTTGAAAATCTATATGAACAGCAAGCAAGGCAAACAAGATTAGCTGACTACTTAATTACATCAACATATTTAAGTCCCATACGTCAGTGATAAAAGTCATATTCCATAATACCCATGAATTCATTTTATGATAGGTAGCTTCAATAGGAAACATAAGCTCTGGTTTCTAATGTTTATAAATTGTAACTAAAGAAGATAGAAATACAAACAGGAAATAATATTGATGCCAAAGAATACAAACAGGATAAACCTAGAGGAAACAAGAGTTTATTTAATATCAATACAAAAATCTAGTGGAAGTTGTTAATCATAGGTTACAACAGTGCTATGTTTGTCTCAGGCCAAGCTAAAATAATGAATTACTCATAACTTCAATGAAATAGATAACAGCATTCATGCATACATACAATAGGTTATCAATTTTCATTCTAATACACCACAATAGCAATTTACAAATCCAAATCATACACGTGAGTTTACAGAATAGTAAGCATCTTGATTCACTCACAAACAATAAACTTTGAAATTAGTATTGATACAACCTTAAATCTAACATGTCCCTAATTCTGGTCCAAATACAAAAACCATATCAAATTAACCAACAAACGTCTTAGAGCAGATATAATTTAACAGACAATCAAAGAATCATATTTTACCTGTCACAAGTCAAATAAAACAAGAGTAAAGGAGCCAAAGGAAAATATCAAAATTCAATACAACATAATTACTTGGCTCTACAAAAGCTTCCAGATAAGGTCAACTACAACAAGAAATGCACAAAATTTTGACTATCTCCATATGAGAAAATTCGTTGGTTCTTTTGTGTACTACTTAAAGGTCCTCAATCTTACAAGATAACATAATATCGTGCAAAACACTATATATGAGGATTATCTGTTAGATATATCGACATCCAAAGTCATTTGACTACAACAACAACAAAAATATCCATAGGAGGCAATGCATAACGTGAAATGATTTTGAGCAGGGGAATTTTTAGACAAAGATATAACAAACAAAGAAATCAAAGAAAGTTTTCAACTTGTAATCATATAGAATAGTCTAAATCACAAAGGAATCAATAAAGGAATCTAAATCAATAAAATACTAAAAAATCAATGCATGAGACTTTTAGAAAGAAATTTCAGCAATGCAAAGATATTGTGATGTCCCACTTAGTAAATAGCATTCCTTTCAAATAAAAGGTAAAAGCAGTAAACTTCATGCTTCCAGATATCAACTTGGTTTTTAAAGGTTAAAATGGTTTTTGCTATCTTATTTATTCTTGATACAAAATAACAAAATCAACTTGTGAACATCATCAACTTATTAAATGCAGATAACATAAATTCTAATACACCATATTTAGTACACAAAGCACAAGAAAGAAAGAAAAAATCTGCATCATAAAAAAAAACAGGCCAAGGCTCACATTCCCAAAGCACTAAAAGATTATTATCAACAAGTTGAATTTCAGCTTAGAGAATTGACTAGGATCAGACAAAACATAAACTCAATTCATGGCACATCATGTAAATTCTAAAACTTATTTTACCACAATCATAACACAAGCAAGCAAATGCATGTAGGAATTTATGTATCACGCATATTCATAGTCAAATATTTTAAAACCAATAGCACCATAGCAAGGCAAGGATACAACAAATGATTAGATCTAGAATGAAAGAATATGCAATATAAAATGCATCACTCTGACAAGAAGAGGACTGGATGTCCCACAGTTCAGGATTATAAGAGTTTTCGGGGCCAAGGATATCAATTGTCATCATTCTCAGTACCTTGTATGAAATATTGAGTTGATCAGGCTCAATGCTTCACACGATATAATGAGGTTCTAACAGTTAATTGCCTAAGTCCCTATCTAACACTGTCTATCTAATCTACTAACCACAGAATCACTAAGCCAAACTAGGTCGAACTGCTCTGATACCAAAATGTAACATCCCAAATTTGTAGTCGACAAAAAACAAATTCTAGATATTTCCTTTAGCCATTAAGAGATGCACTTCTATGGATTCAAAAATTACATAACTGATAAATCAATTATGAACAACTGGAATTATCAATTTTCGTTAAAATTTTTTTATAGTTTGATACATAAACAAATCCACAATGATTCATATAATTCCAGTCATTACAAAACTCACTAATCCAATTGCATTAATCCTAAACTTAAACTCGGCCATAACTCGATATCTAATAACGAGTACCCATCAATGACTCGTGAACTTTCTTAACATGATAGCCCCAAGTAGTTAGGGACCTGAACTTCTTGAACAAACCTTAGACTTTACCTGTGGATCTGAAAAACAATCAATAATAAACGGTGAGATTACAAATCTCAATGAGTGACTCCGAGATCCCTTACGGTTCCTCTCATTCGTTTCTTTTAAGATTCATTATCTTTCCATTCCGAATAATGCGGGAGCTCCTATTAATCTGAGAAACTCCAAGCAAAACACCGAACCTATACCCAAAACTGTCTCAGATTTTTGACTCAAATTGCAACCAGAAATTCTCCCATCATACTTACCCAAATTGATTAAACTCAGTGCCTAATTTGTGGCAAATTGTGTCTAGTTTCCAGACAAACAAACCATACGATTTTTGGACACACAGGAAATTCGCAATCACATAAACACTGACCCTATACCAAACAGTCCCAAACAAAGTTTCTCACTTCCCGTTCACTCGTGTCGCGTCCGAACCGAAACTAAATCCATTTCCAGCAATCCAAATCATTCAAACAGATATTCTAACACATATTTTACACTACAATCATGGCATAATTTTGTCAATTTCACCAAAGCACATTCGAGCAATTAAAATTCAAATTGAGACATTTTCAAAAACCGTAAAATCATTAGTTTCGTAAAATTCACTGTTTCATTCAACCCAAACCATCTACCACAGTAAATATTCACATCCAAACATCTAAATACACGATGTGGTGAGAACACTCACCGGTAGTAACGTCCCTCGAAAACTTTGACGTCTCGAAACCGAACCTCACAAACTCAAAGAACGCGACTCCGACACTTCCGAACTCTTCGAACTCGAACCCAAGCTCCCAAAACTGAACTAACTCCTCTAAGAACCCAATATCACGAAATACCCCTTGCATACAATCACTCCCAATCTCTCAAAACTCAGAATTTGATGAAGAAAATGGTGAATGTGCTCAACTCTCCCTCTAGCTCACTAATTTCGAATTTAAGGGAGAAGGGGAAGTAGATGTTTGGGCTAGAACTAGATGTTGTGTTTGGTGTCAATGGAAAGAGAACTGAAGATGAGGAAGAATGGTGGTGGAAAATAGAACATGCATCAGAATCTCTTCTCCTCCTCTTCACTCTCACTCTCGCCTCTCCCTCTCTTCTCCTTCTTTCTCTCTTTTCTTTTCTTTCTTTCTATTTCTGTTTTTCTGTTTTCAGCTCTCCCTCACTCTAATGTATATGTGTGTATAAGAGTCAAGTGAGTGTGTGGGTGGGTTTGGGAGTTAGGGAATGTTTGGTAAGTGAAATCCCCAAACTACCCTTCCTATATTCCTAATTCTCAATTAAACCCAATACAATACACCCAATCTCAATCAATTAATCACTCAACAATCAAATTCAACCAAATAAATAGTCAATAAGCAAGAAAATTCATTAAAGCACTCCATCAAGCAAGCATTCAAAAATGACCATTTTTGGGATGTTACAAATGACTTTTTTAGTGAATAATTATGATAGAAAAAAATATGAAAGATTAGCTAAATGGTAAAAGATATTATTTTTTTTGACAAAAAGGATCTACTTCATTTCATTCAAAACAATTTCAAAATACAACCATAACCAAAGTACAACCACGAGAGTTGTTGCTAAAAAAAATGAGAAAACGTCTTTGCTATAATTTAAAATACAACCATAACCAGAATTAGAAAAGAAACTTTTGTTGAAAGTGTCTTTGCTATAATCTAAAATACAACCATAATCTGGGTCGTTTTGGGCCGCGATCGGATTGGGCTTGGCCCAGTCCGAAATGTACCCCAAGTCAGTGGCGCTCCTGGATGGGCGGCCTCGACTTTATTGCCTTAAGTTATCCTAGTTTCTGGCGTGGAATCGGTCAATTGATTCGTTGTGTGAGTGAATCTCCCAACTTCTACTTAACCCTGGTGTGGGTGTCTCGAGCCTGAGCTTGCCCCCGAGCCGGTTTAGAATCGTCTTGATGTTGCATCGGCCTTGGCTTTGAGGCCCCCAAGTAGGCTCACATTATCTTTAAAAATGGGAACTCCTAGGGCTAGGGGATGATTCCAAGTCGGCGTACCTAGCCGGGATTGGTTCGAGGTTCGACCCTACTGGGAGTGTCTTAACGCTTTCAGCGAAAGACTAATATTCGTTCGTACTTAGGATCAAATTTCGCACTGGCCAACATCGAGTTTTAGGTAGATGAAGATAAAATCATAAGAAAAACAACTTTAATTAATATAAATTGAGTCAAAAAGAAAACCTTTATAAATACCTAACCTTTTAGTTCAATAGAATTTTGATTAAGATTTGATCTGTCCCAAATGCTTTCAATGAAAGACTAATTTCCGTTCGTACTTAAAATCAAATTTTGCACTGACCAACACTGAGTTTTTGGTAGATCGATCAAGATAAAATCAAAAGAAAACAGCTATAATTAATATAAATTGAGTTAAAAAACTTTTATAACTTGAGGCAAATTTTTTTTTATAATACCTAACCTTTTTTGTTCAATAGAATAGAATTTTGATTAAGATTTGATCTGTTAAAATTTATTCTGAAAGATTTGAGTTGAATTAATATTTATTAGAATTAAAAGATTTGACCTGCTTTAATTAATCAATATAAGAAATATTCAAGACAGTTATTACTCATTATTGTTGTGTAATATAATGACCTCTTTTACCAACGGATACTGCATTAAATTTAAAATCAAATCTTGATACCGACGGATACTGTATTAAATTTAAAAGATTTGACCTCTTTTATTTATTTATTAATAATAAAGACTCGAGTTGATTTGAGTTGATAATTTACGGAAGTTCCGAACGCGTTTTTCGTTAGCAAACATTGTTTCTTCCTATAAATATAAATATAACCTCAATTCTCAAACTCCATCACTTTCGTTTCTTGATCACGATAACACTCTATAATTTCTTCCTATCGCTTCTTCAAGATGATCACCCCAATGAGTCCCCAAGATGGAAACCTTGTAAGTATTATTGATTCTCTCTTTCTTTCCGTGCATTGTTTTTTTTTTTTTTTTGCTTTCTGTCAAGTAGAAATTGATGTCACATTACAGAGCCACATGGAATTATTTTTTTTTTTTGTAACTAAGGGTTTCTTGGGTTATCATCATAGATAGCCATAAGTATTACAGAAGTTCTTCCCTTTAATGCATTTGAAGCAACTTTGGATTTAAACAGAACCTTAAATTGAAATTCTCTGCCTCTCTGGTATAAAAGTTTGTCAATCTCTTGATATATATGCATGCTAACACATAAAGTTCATCTATTTATGCAGAAGATTCCAAACGAATTCATTACGAAAACTGGTGGTAATATGTCAAACCCATTACTCCTCAAGGATCAAAGTGAACAACACAACCTTAATCAGATTAGTGATAATGACTCTGTTGACATATTGGATGAGCCACCTTCATGCAAGAAGAAAACTAGACCCAATTCACCAATTTCATCTCCTCAACCACTTAAGAAATTCAGACTTGAGGAAAAACGAGATGTTGGAAGAAGCTCTGAAGGTATATAAATCATGATCACATTATCCTTTATTATTTCATTTATTCTCTTTATGAGATTTTAAGGTTGTTTTTTCTTAACATACAATTTTATTCATTTTTTCAGAGGAGATGGATGACACCATGAAGTTGCATTTATTGTATGATTTATCTTCGGAGGAGCAAGATGATGACGATGATGACGACGACGATGATGATGGCGATGATGATGAGGATGAGGACGACGACGGCGATGAGGATGAGGATGAGGAGGAGAAGGAGGGGGAGGAGGAGGACCTTTTTGAGGAGTTAGATACAAAAGAGCGAAAAAGATGCAGCATATGTGGCACCCTACATGCGTTGATGTCTTGTTCTCAGAATGTCGCTTATAGTGAGAGAAGGCGTAGATTAGGATTATTACCTTTTGGTTGATTAGTAGATTGGTAATTAGCTTAGAGTCTTGTCCTTTGATATGTTTTACATTATTGTGTTATGGACTTTCAGCCCTCTGTGTAGGAGTCTGCTAAAAGTACCACTTGCATTGTCTCTTGAAAACTTGTATTACTACCTCTGTCTCACTTTATAAGTTGTTTTAGCAAAATGAATTTGTCCCAAATTATTTGTTGTTTTACATTTTCAAGAAAGCATCTAACATGTTTTTCCACTATTGCACTTATAAATCATTACAACTATAAATGATTCACGTTTATCTATATAGAGAGATAAATGGTTAAATGGTAATTTAGACAACACTTTTTATAAAATCTAGAATACTAATCATTTTTCTTAATATGTGTGCAACAACCTTAAACTGCATATAAAATGGGACGGAGGTAGTATTTCCTTTGAGCTTATGTTTACATATTTTATGCATTGCTGATATTATTTATATTCACTTAAATGTAACCAAAAAAATTATATTCACTTAAATAGGTTTATTTCTTAGTGTAAAAAATGTATAAATCCCTAACCTTTTTAGTTCAATAGAATTTTGAAAAACATTTGATCTGTTATATATAGTCTATTCTGAAAAAACTTATTTGAATTGATTTATTACATTTTCAAGATTTGACTGTTATTAAAATAAAATCATGATACCAAACAACGGATACTTTGTTGAACAAAAAAACAGAAAGATTTCAGACTTGATTTTAATAAGAATTCTGAACCTTTGGGTATGGTAGAATTTACCAAATAATATAATCTCAGGCAGTTCACTTTCTTGTCTTATCTTTGGTGTATTGTTTTTACCTTGTGTGAATTAGAAACTGCTGTCACATTACAGGGCCATAAGTATAACCAAATTAAAGTTCCTATCTTTCATGCATGTGGAGCAATTATGAAATTAAAATGAACGTATTAAGTAATAACTATCATCATTGATTAAATCAACATAAAATCGAGTTTTATAATGCATGCTAGATCACATAAAGTTGAATTGAATTTCTCTGTTATTATCTATATATATATGGTTGAGTTTCATAATGCATGCTAGGTAACATAAAGTTAATCCATGAATGCAGAGGATTCCAAAAGGGAGATATTTTGTTTCAAAAGGGTTGGAAACAATTTTCTAAATATTACTCCCTAGCTCATGGCCACATGGTCTTGTTTGAGAATGATGTGAAGGAAACTTGTTACTTTCGAGTGCATATATTCAACAAGAATAAGGTTGAAATTAAATATCCTTTTCATCGGATTCAAGAACAACAACGCAACCTTAACCAGATTCGTAAGGAGAACTCGGTCGAAATTCCAGTTGAGCAACTACCATGCAAGAAGCGCAAACCGAAATTGCCAATGTCGCATCCTCAACCACGTAAGAAATTGAGAAGTAAGACAAGTGTTAATGATGTTGGAAGAACATCCAAATTGCGAAACTTGATTAAATATGTCCAAATTAAAGGTATACATCATGATCAAATTATCTTTTATTATTTCATTATTTATCCTTTTGATGAGATTTTGAGGTCGATTTTTCGTAACAAAACAAATTGTATTCAATTATTTATCCATAGAAACTTCAGATCAAAAGTTCCCTCTTTTGAAGTTGTCATGAAATCGACCTATTTTGAACAATATTTGGTGAGTGAGCCTTTGATTCATTGCTGATTGGTTTATACATTTTCTAACTTGTTACAAAAAATTTAAATCTAGTATGTGCCATCACAATTTGCTATGAAGTATTTGAATACAAAAGCAACTGATATCCTCCTTAAAGTCTTGGATGAGAGAACTTGGCTTGTTAGATAATGTCTCAGCTAATTTAGTGTTGGATGGAAGACATTTGTATCAGATAATAATTTGAAACTGGGGGATGTTTGTCGATTTGAGTTGACCAAGAGTCAACACCCTACTTTCAAAGTACTAATCTCTCGAGTCGGGAAACCGCCACAAGGTAATCTAATTTCATCTCTCTTTCAAACTATCTCTCTCAGTGATATGCATAATAATAGGTGTCATTTGTTTTCCTTCGAATCTCCTCAACGGAACGAACTTAATTTGTTAGACCACGCAAGAATCTTGAATGTCGGAATTAAAACTATGATTTCAAGTAGAGGTAAATCTTAACATCAATGATTAATTAATCCCTTCTGAAACCTAAAGTTGAATCAAGTAAATGAATTAAATGTTTCTGTTGACATACCAAAGGAAAGAAGGCAAGTAAAAGAAAATCACTACAAACTAGTCCATGCACCTTCACAAATGATGAAAATATGGAAAAAGCTGAGAAATTCACATCCACCTTGGAAAATCCACATTTCACTCTCAATTTGAAGACAAGTAATTGGTGAGATTACAGACCGCTAAGGTTTATTAAGCGCAAATTGAAGTGGTGTACGGATAAACACAAGCATACATGTACTTTTTTGCTTATATTTTGATAAGGAAGAAGTATATCAAACTGCAAATTTCATATCATGCTAGAAGCAAGTCTGCAGTTATTTATTTAATGTCATACTTTCATTAACTGTTAATATACTTATTGGCGCAGCGCGTACCCAAGTCCTCTTTCGACAAGAACTTGTGTAAACCGAAGGAGACAGTGATGTTGAAGTTTAGGAAAAAATTATGGCCTTTAACATTGTTGTGGTATGAAGCATCAAACAAGTTGGGTGGAGGTTGGAACTTGTTTGCAGAAGAAATTAAATGGAGGATGGAGATGTATGTGTTTTTGAGCTCATGAATAGGGAAGATGTTGTTCTTCATGTTCATATTTTCAGAGGCCACTGATCGTAGCTAATAGACTTGGAGCTGTTTTACATGTCAATATTTATGACTCTTTACCAATGCAATGTAATGGGGAATAACGACCTTCTGTGTTGGTTATAATTATAATTAATCTTTAAATATGCATGCAGAACCTAGTACTTTAAGATAGTGGTATGATATGATGTTTTTATGAAGTAATATTTTATTTTATTTTGAAAAAAAAACTTCAATTTAAGTATCCAAATTAGGGAAGAAGATCGGATAAAACAAATTCCTGGATTACAGATGGTGTACACTCAAGCAACACTTCATCAGGATTTTTTTAAGGATTATTTAGCCAAAGCATGAGTAGCTTTGTTACACGATCTATTAGCAAATCAGAAATGGGCAACACATAACTTAAAAGCCAAACCTAATCATTCCTGAATGACCCGACGTAAGTCACCGTTGTCGTCAAACTTTCAATGCTAGTCGAAGGATCGGCTAAGAACTTGAGTCCTCTAATTCCTCTTGCTTCAAACGATTGCGCTGAGAACAGAACTCTGATTCTCTGCTATGGGTTCCCTAATCCTCCAAAGATTGTTCAGTTAGGTGTGAGGGACATGTAATTCGAATATCTACTGGCGTAAATCATAATAGATAAATTGCGGATAAACAAAGTAAAAGACGATAGAAATAAATTGTAGATGTTTGATTGATGTACAGTCTACACATATATGTACATGGTCTCCGTTGGCCAATTCGGCTAGCGTACAACTTAACCACTGTTGAGCCGATCAAGATCAACGTACTACATTACGCCTCGGTCCTAAAAACTCGGAGACACGCTCTACTCCGCCACTAGCACGGATATTGGGGTCAAAATATCTTCGCTCTGGTTTCTTTGAAACTCTTCCATGTCTCTCTCGACGGCTTCAACACCTGACCTGTCCACGTGCATTGAATAATTACTTCCAAGCAAGCCTTCTCGCCTCCGCTAAAATCCTCCTCGGCTATGCCTCTGTTGCATCCTCGGCCACTATCTCCTCATCGGATTTGTCTTATGGTCGAGCTCCTGCATAACCGAGTTGCTATCACTCGATAAGCCTCGTCATTCCTTTGGTGTCCACGCTTGTGATCTGTCTTTAAGCATATTTACTTGAGCTCTTCCACCGAATTCGTTGCCCCTTAGCTAAATATTGCCTACTCGGCAAGCTTTTTTCTTCATTGGTGCCCTACTACCTTGAACCTCCCTTTGGCTATACTAGCAAAGGATTTCAATAACTGCAAGGCCGAGATCCAAACCGATTCACTCCTTGTCCTCTTACAAATCAAAAAGGAGTATGGTTCTAAAGACGTCGTCTTACACCCATAATTAGCAAGGGTAAGAGAACTGATGGCACAATTCGTTGAATTCGAAATAAAGCACGTCCGACAAGGAGACTACACAATTACTTTTTACAACCTACTAAATATTTACTACTTACTTAAAAAAGTATTTTATTATAGGGTTAAATATGTTTTTGGTCCCAATAAATATAGCGAATTTTGTTTTTAGTCCAACATTTTATTATAGGGTTAAATATGTTTTTGGTCTCTATAAATATAGAGGGACTAAAAACAATATTCGATATATTTATAGGGACCAAAAACATATATACCCTGTATTATAATGTTATTAAAATTATTATATATAATTACTATTTATATATTTTTTATTTTATTAGTATATTATATATTAACGGACAACTTGGTAGGCCTAATAGGCAGGCTTTTTGGTTAACCTAAGTCTAGCCTATTTAACTAAGTCGGCTTTATAAAAAGCCAGAGTCTAGCCTGTTTACTAAATAGGTCGGGGCGCAGGCCCGATCAAAAATAGACTAGGTCGTAGGCCCTTGTAAGCGAAAATGGTCTACACCCACCACTACTATTAACCAGATCGTAGGCCCTTGTAAGCAAACATGAGCCTTAACTCAACCCGGCTGATTATGGTTATCCGGGTTGAGTCAAAACTCATTATGGTTATTGATCAGCGGTCGTACGCGGGTCAAAATAATTAAAAAAGATAAAATATAGTAACAAGGTAAGTTAACATTGGTCGTCTCACAAGGATCTCTAATACTAAGATTACCACAATCAAGAACTAAATTAACAATAAAACACGAGGTTTTGATGAAAACGATTTTTATTTGAGGGGTTAAACAATTTAGAGAGACAATCGATCCACCAGTTTCCGGGTGCGCGTCTTGGATTTATCATCGGTTCCAAATAATCGTGCAAGACTCGTTAAAAGTTTCAGTTCTTGATTGATAATAAACTAATCAAGCAAGCGTCAATTAGTTTATGCGAATTCACACCGTTTTAAAGCAAGCGTCAAAACAACGTGTTCAATCAATTGTGATGGTGAACAAGCGCCACTAAACACAACTGATATCATAACTGAATTCGATCAATCCTTTACAAATTCCTACTCGAATTAAATAAAACAAGCGATTAAATAACTCGAATAGTTAAGAGTTGCGAAAACAGATTCACATATAAACAAGCGTCATACATAAACGATTCGCGTATTGCAAGTAAATCGAATTTGGAATTCAAATGTGGAATTGATAGAGAAGAAAGAAATGAAAACTAAAGTAGACGAAATAACGTTAGACACCGAACCCCAAAATCCGTAAAACGGCAGCCTTTCATTGATGAATCGACTTAGGTGTTTAAGCTTCCATGGAGGCTAGAGCACAAAAGTTTTGAAAGTGTGAATAGTGCGTAAGAGAGAGAGAGAAATGACTGCTGGTCAGCCAAGTCTATAAGACAAACGAAAAACCTAATCCCTTATGGGATCTTGGATAAAAGCCCGTTAACAAACTAATATTCGGCCCAAAATCCATTTAACAATAAACTGCTTCTGTATTTCGCAGTTTTGGCCTTCAAAAATTCCGAACTGGGTTTCGATCTCAACTGAAGATTTATAGCTTTGTTCCTTAGATTTCCAACGCATGCTCGTACGCCTCAATCGGATAACTACAGCAAAAGTTATGACCTGCAGAGTAGACAGGGGTCAATATGCAAAAAAAAACAAGAATTAATCAAGAAATTACTATATTGCTCAAATAAGACCCAAAGTTTAGAAACGTGCTAAGACTTAAAGATTAGGAACGAAACACAATTAAAAACACCAAATGCAAAGCTATAAAGAGTGCATTAAAATGCACTGATCAAATTCCCCCACACTTAATTTGTCAAAAAAAAAAATTCCCCCACACTTAAGTTTTTGCACTCCGGGCAAAACACACAAAACAAAACACAAAAAATAATACATGAATTTCCAATGAACCCAAAAAATGCAAAGTCATAAGAGAGGTGCTTTTCCTAGGCTTCAAGGAGAATGACAATCAGAGATAGCACTTAATTACAATCAAGGCAAACAAGAGAATAGAGCACTAGAGAGTGAATCATAAGTGATGAGTCCTCACAGGATATGTATTAGTAATGCTCTCAATCACTCAAGTGTTTAGGCTTGTGTTTACTCTCATATATATAATAAGCACATCAATGAAAGTTAGCACTACCATATGTTTGACAAGCTTCTAACATCCACACTTAAGAACACATGCATATAAGATCAAAAGGTCTTTTATAAGGGTTGTAATGGGGCCAAGGTAAAGGTGGGATAGTCCTAAGGGGGAACTAAGCTAAAAAGAATCAAAGAGGGCAAAGAAGCAATGAAAATCATTTGTAAAGTGAGCATGAGAGGATCCAACTTCAACAAGATATGACTAACTTCTCTTATTTGAGACACTTCTCCACGTAACTCTCTTCACACAACTTTCAATCTTCTTGATACAAATATAAAATGATATGTATCCTTGCATTTTTTTTCTTTTCTTTGACTTTTTTTTTTGCTTTTTTTCATTCTATTTTTTTTCTTTTTAGGGAATATTTTCTATACAAATACTTGCCAAACTTTCCAATGAGAACCTAAGAACTAACCCAAGTGAGAATCACAATTGCAACAACTTGGACACCCCCACACTTATGGATTTGACAATTTTCAATTCAAAGCTCCTTCACCCTCTAAGATTGGGTAATATCATTGTTTTTCACTTTTAGGCTTGTAATGAGCTATAAAACAAAGAATGGGATAAAAAGGCTCAAAGGGGCTTACAAAAGGGAAATTCAGGGTAGACTTATTTGTCTAGTAGCTAAAAAATAACAAAACTGCCTAGATCATTTAAAACACGCATGTGAACAAGTGCTTCAACAAGAATCAAGTCAAGTTCTAGAGTAACTAACAAACATGAGTGAGTCACACACAAGAAATGAGAGAATGACAAAATATAGTCCATCCAATAAAAGGCTCAGTTCTCACCAGGGACATTGACTATCACACATGATGCAAAATCTAGTGCTCATAATCAACTTATTATACCAAGAGCAACAAGAAATCAATCAAGTCATGTCAAAACACCTATGGTCCTAGAATAATAACATCACTCCCAACTTGTACAAACCAAGAACTCATGGAAAAACATGCTAAAATAACTTCTTTTTTTATTATTTTCAAATAAGGAAAATTGAAAAACAAACCAAAAACTAAAAGAAAAAGACAAACTACTAAGCTACTAAAAGACACCCCCCACACTTAAATCATACATTGTCCTCAATGAAAACAACAAGCATAAAATAAGAGTAAGGACGAGGGACTCCCTGGTCAAACTTCAGTGTAGGTGGGATGTTTCAATGAGAGTTCTCTTATGGTTTCATCTTCAATTGCGGAACTCTCATGGAATAACTTGAGACACTTTCCATCGACTTTGAAAACTTTGTTTGTCGCCTCACTTTTTATTTCCAGTACACCATGAGGAAAAATGTTAGTAATAACAAAAGGACCAATCCACTTGGATCGATGTTTCCCAGTCATAATTTTCAGGCGGGGTCTGAACCATAAAACTCTATGCCCAATGGAGAAGTCCTTTCTGGAAATCATCTTATCATGCTTAGCTTTCCACACTTTCTTGGCAGGAGGGCCCGCCATGGTTAAACCAATGCCGCTCCTTTGTTTCCTTGGGATTGGCGGCTTCTCTTCCTGTTCCAATTTAAGCCCTACAATATTAGTCTCATGAAGCTTCCCACTCCCCTCTGAATATGCATAATTAAAATTTTTAGGGGGTGGTTCAAGCTCTAAAACAAGGGGCTGCTTAATGGCAGTAGCAGCTACAGCTACAACATTTGCTATAGGAGGTGTGTCAACCTGCTAAGTATCGATCAAACCATCAAGCAATTCAATTTTACAAAGGGAATTCTCTTCCATGGGGTGTTTCTTAGTATTAAAGATGCTAAATTTTTCAGTGGTATCACCAAATTCCATGGAAAGAGTCCCTGCATGTACATCAATTTTGGTTTTGGCAGTCCTCAAGAATGGTCTGCCTAAAATGATAGGCGACCTATTGGACTTAGTTTCTTCCTCCATGTCTAGAATGTAAAAATCTGCAGGAAAGATCAAATTATTAACTTTAACAAGAACATCCTCAACCAGTCCAATAGGTCGAGCATTGCTTCTATTTGCTAGATGGATGGTAACACCTGTTTCCTGCAAAGGTCCAAGAGGAAGAGAGTTTAAAATAGATGTGGGCATTTGATAACTCACAGAAATGTGAGTTATTTATGCCAAAACAAATAAGAATTAATGCTATCCTAGAGTATTTAATGTAAATAAATATGTCTTTTGTCAATATTTAGTTAGGAAAGTGTTTAATATGTCAAAAGGGTATTTTGGGCACATTTGGTGCCTTTTTGTTGGATTTTACGCGTGTATTTAATGTGCAGGAATTTTTGGTTCAAATGCTGTGGCGATGCTATGGCAGCACCAAGGTAGCTGAGGACATGTGGAGCAAGAATCAGAGTGGTCCCATGTGACAAAATGAAGAAAATGGTGTTTTGTCCTATGTGAGCGTCTGCAAAGGTGTGACAGCGCATTAATGGGCCACAAAAAGACAAACAGTCCCTGATTTTAGGGTTGGCAGCATTGTACCCGAATTGCATTGGCCCAAATTGCTACTTCAAGTGAGAGAATATACTATAAAAAGACACTTTAACCTAGAAAGGGTACCATCCTCCACTAACCCATAGTACACATTCCAGCCTCCGCCATTTCCTAGGTCAGAGTACACTGTTCCATTCCTTCCATCTTTGTACTTCATCTTCCCCAACTCCATTTCCATCATTTTCAGTGTTGAAACTCCATTTCTGAAGCTGGAATCACAGGATCTGCAGCACAGATCTTCATCTGCACAGCACAGAGACTCTGGAGCAGATCTACAGCATCTGAAGCTTATTTCAGTTGTATTTTCTGCATGTCTCTGTAAACTCTATTTTAGTGCTGTTTCTGTTTTGATGGCATCATTTATGGTAGCTAAGTTCTATTTTGTTATGTTTAAGCTCATTATGAGCTAAACTCTTTTATAGTCAAGACTATGGTGATGTAATTATGATACACTATGCCAGAATGGCGAAAAACAGTCGCCACCTTAAGCAGCGTTTATTAAAAAAGAGCTAGGTAAAGAGGAAAAGCCCAAACGATGGGCAGCGCTTTGGGGGTAAGCGCTACCTATTGGGGAAACACGCTGAGTGATAAGCAGCGCTTATAAGTAAAACGCTGACCATTGCAGAAGGATAAGCAGCGTTTATGTGGTACGCACTGGCTATTGGACACACGGAACCATCAATGGGCAGCGCTTGGCAGCAAACGCTGCTTACTGTAAAACACGGAAGCAACGATGGGCAGCGCTTCAACAGCAAACGTTGCTTATTGCTTGAAGCGCACTACCAATGGCCAGCGCTTCACTTACAAGCGCTACCTATTGCCTTACAAATGGCCAGCGCTTCATTTACAAGCGCTGCCTATTGCCTTGAAACGCATACCAATGGCCAGCGCTGCCTATTGCCTTGAAAAGTATACCAATGGCCAGCGCTTCATTTACAAGCGCTGCCTATTGCTTTTTTTTTAATTTCTTCAACGCGCGTCCTCTCTATACCCGATCCCACTATCTCAAGCTCTCCTCCTCTCTCAAGCTCTCTTCCTCCTCCTCTCTCAAGATCACCTCCTTCCCTCCGCGCGCCTCACCTCCTCTCTCAAGCTCAACGCCTCAAGCTCTCATTTTCTTTCTCACACTCACACTCTCATTTTCGTGCCTCAAGCTCAACGCCTCACACTCTCATTTTCTTGGCTCTCTCTCATTTTCGTTCTCTTTCACAAAGGTTAGTATTACTACATGTTGTTCTAGTTATTTTAAGGGCATTGGAACCTTAGGTTAGATGATTAAAAGTTGATGATTGATGATTAGTTCTTTGAAATGGTGTTTCTAAACTTGAGGGGAGATGTAGTTGTAGTGTTTGTTGAACTGTCCAAATGAAATGCTTGTTAATTTAATTTGATGTAGGTGTAGTGTTTGTTGAAATGTCCAAATGAAATGCTTTTTAATTTAATGTTGCTCTAGGTTAATGAAATGCTTTGATGTTGCTCTAGGTTAATTTGATGTAGGTTAATGATTTTACTCCCTTAAACTATAGGTTGTGATGATATTAATGAGTGAGCTAGAAAAAGTCATAGAGAGAAAACTAGTGAAAGAATCAATACATTAAATATTCTTATTCAATTTCAATGAATGAACTAGTTAGAGGTATAGAAAGTATATATAATACAAGTGACTTAGGAATAATAGTGACTTATGAATGAATTAATTTCACAAAAATTGATTGTATGTTTGTCTTTATTAGGTATAGAAAGTATATATAATACAAGTGACTTATGTGATTGAGCTATTCTTTAAACCCCTATTTTAATATATATGGCTAATTAACTTAATGAATGTTTATAGGAATTGAAAATACTTCCTTCGAGTTCGTGTTGGTTCGTGAGTTCATTATAGTTCGAGTTCGAGTTCGTTTCCTTCGTATCTAAGTGGTTCGAGAGTTCGCTTCATTTGCTCGTGTGTGGTTCGCATTCGTTGGAGTTCATCGTTGCTTCCACTTGTTCAGGTACTTTTGTTGTTTTCTTGTATTTATTATATGAAGAATGACAATATAGAAGACATCAAAGTCTTTGATTTCTTTAGTTTAAAATAGTTGAATGTATTAGCTTCAAAAAAATTGTTTTCTTTAGTTTGATTTCTTTGATTTCTTTTGTTTGTTTTGAACCATGATGATTTATTTCTTCATAGATATTGCATTGATATGTAGGGTTTGTTTTCTTGATACCTATCAAATATAAGTTATGCAAACTCTTCTATTACTATTTTTTAGAAATAGATCACCTTTTTTTATATTATATATTTTATACTTGAACAAGAATATAAGTTATGCAAACTTGTATGTGTGTGGTGAATGAAACTAGCAAAGTAAAATCGAATATGCCTAAATATGCGAATAGTGCATGATTATGTTTTATTGCAGGTCAGATGGCGGATCATAGTGATCATGACAGCGATCATGAGTGTGATGTTGAAAAGTATATCAGAAAGCGGGCTCCTCGAGTAATGACGGTAAAAAAAATAATCATCAATCGAGTAAATAAAGGAAAAGGAAAAGTACCAGTAAGTTACTAATAACTAATTAACTTATTAATTCAACACTTAGTTTTAATTGTTTGTTAACTAATTTACTAATGACATAATGTAGGTGGTGTGGAATATTAAGGGTCAGCCAATTGGGGATAATCGCGCAGATTTGGTTACCTTCCTTGGTAGTAAGGTAAAACAAGTGATACCAATTACAATCAGTACTTGGAGTGAGAAAAGTGCTGTTTTGAGGAAACACAAAGAGGAGTTTTGGTTAACAATATAGGTATATAATTTTACATCTCTTTTGTAATCTTATGTAATAAATTTGTAACCATATATATTTATATCATTTTCATTGAATATGTGTATGCAGAAATATTTTGATGTGGATGAGTCCCGAAAAGACTGGTGTATCAAGGAAGCTGGAAAGCTACATCGGAATTTCAGGGGTAGTCTAAAAAAAATGGTTGTTTGATAATAGTGGAAACCTCAGATGGAAGCCTCCAACGCCATATAGTGGATTTATTACGGAGGAGGATTGGGTTACATTTGTTAGGAGACGCACCGAAGATGAAGATTTCATGGTTAGTACTATAATATATTAAGTTATAACTTAAAATATAGTTGACAATTATATATTATACATTAATGTATACTTATGTCTCTAAATAGAAACTTTGCCAAGCGAATCGAGAGAGACTTTCTGGTTGTGAATACCGTTATAGAGGCGGTGCTAGTGGATATCAAGTTTTTGAAGAGAGATTGGTAAGACACAATAAACTTGATTTCTCTTTGTTTAATAAATCTTTTGATTTATAATTTCTTAACATTTGGTAAATTTAAATATAGTTGGAGGAGAGTGGGAAAGATCCTACTAAAGAAAGCATTGAGCGACATTTTTTGTGGGTAGCAGCGAGACAAAAGGATGGGGAGGTTGTGGATCCCAAAACTAAGGAGGTGACCGACAGAACTGTAAGTATTTCCAAAATTCGAATATTGTTTTGAAACTTTTATGATCTATAAAATGTATAATAATTTTATGGTTTAAATATGTATTTAGTCCCTGCAAATGTCCCTGTTTTTCGATTTAGTCCCTGCAAATTTTTTTTTTAAATACGTCCCTGCAAAATAACTTTTTTTTAAATATGCCCTTCCGAAAGTTGGAATTTTAAATACGTCCCTGCAAAATAACTTTTTTTTAAATACGTCCCTGCAAAATAACCTTTTTTTTGAAATACGTCCCAACAAAAAAAATTGTGATATTTTGCAGGGACGTATTTAAAAAAAAAAAGTTATTTTGTAGGGACGTATTTAAAAAAAAAGCTATTTTGCAGGGACGTTTTTAAAAATTTTATTTTGTAGGGACGTATTTAAAAAAAAAGTTATTTTGCAGGGACGTATTTAAAAAAAAAAAATTTGCAGGGACTAAATCGAAAAACAGGGACATTTGCAGGGACTAAATACATATTTAAACCTAATTTTATTTATTATACTTTTGTTTGTGAATCAGGAAACCATATCAGAGTCTGTGTCACAAGGAGAGATCATTGATTGCTCTGAAAAGGAAATCCTTACTCGTGCCTTGGAAAAGGAAGAATACACAGGTCGTACAAGGGGTTGTGGATTTGGCGTTAATCCATCCAACTATATTGGATCAAAGAAGAGAACTTATGATGAGCATCATGATTGTAAACAAAGTAGAGAGTTGCGGGTATTGTATGAAGGTCTAAGGTCTGAACTTAGTCAAATCAAATTGCACTATGGGTTGGTTTCGCCTGCAGTACCATCCCCTGCCACAGATAGCGCACGAGATAGCTGCACCATTCCGTCAACTAAGGTATTAATTATTTTTTTTGACGATAAATAAGAAATTAATTATTAAACTCTCTTTCTTCTACGCAATGTATTTATTAATTTTTGTTTATAATTGATTTAGGACAACAATGAGTGTGATTGTGAATTGTATATCTCAAACTCACACCAAATGGTTGCAATAGGCTTCACATGTGACCAACTGGGAACTTTGATGCACAATTTTCCCATACCTCCAGATCATGTTAGAGTTAGAGTTGACTGTGCAATTGTGGGGATGCACCATTGCCTTCTCCAATACCCACTATAGATTTACTAACTGTGCAAGATGCAGTTGGTACATTTGTGGCATGGCCAGCACACCTTATTGTTGTAAGTGACAATATATTTGTAACTAACTAATTCTTTTATTGTCATTTATTGTGTGCTAGCTAACGAATTATTTTATTTATATATAGGTACGCCAAAATGCAAAATCTAGGGGCAAAAGTGTTAGAAAGGCAATATCTACTAGCAAGAAAGTGTCTCGGTCCAGCCCTTCAACACAAGTTTCTTTGCTTGCCCCTCAAAAAGTGACTCGGCCCTCTCCTCCTCCAACATTGACTCAGCCCTCTCCTCCTCCAATAGTGACTCAGCCCGCCCCTCCTCGAAAAGTGACTCGGTCCTCCGTTGCTCCAAAAGTGACTCAGCCCGCCCCTCCTCCAAAAGTGGCTCGGCCCGCCCCTCCAAAAATGACTCGGCCCGCCCCTCCAAAAGTGACTCAGCCCGCCCCTCCTTCAATAGTGTGTCAGCCCTCCGCCTCTTCCATTGATGATTCTAGGATTATTTTGTATACCGAAAGGCATGCGAAATTCAAGATGGATGATGGAACCCCGCTTGTATTACAGATGGATGACAACATTTTTGGAAATCCCGATCAACTATTGATAATCCCAAAACAGGATATTAATGATTTATGTCAGATGAATTGGGAAACCAGTGTTTGTATTAGAGCATATATCAGGTACGTATGTAATTTATTATTTAACATCATTAAGTTTATTTTATTATATCGTTAATTTAATTTGTATATATATATATACCTCTAATTGTAGCTGATTGTATGATAACGTTTTGGTCCCTTCGGAGCAGACACAGAGATATGTGTTCTTGTGTCCGGATAGTACACACCTCCGTAATGTTAGGAAGGATCTGTCTAATTATAACGACCTTGTGAAACAAAACAAGACAGATGTTACAAATTATATCACTCGACGCTTATTGGATGCTCAACATACAGGCGTCGATACCATGTTTTTGGCACCGTGTCTCGTATGGTGAGAGATTTAATCTATTCTTATATAACATGCATTTTTTAAATACTAGTCAATTACTTATTCAAAGTTTTATTTTGTAGGGATCATTGGATTTTTCTTGCAATAAATCCTAAGACAGATAAGGTGTAGTACATTGATTCTGTGCATGGTCATTTCAACACCCACCCAGACTTGGTTGCGATATTTAATAGGTGTGTGTATTTCGATCACTCTGCATATTTCTTTGTTTTAGTTGTTAACTATATGTATTTTTAATAGTATAGTTATATCCAATTGTGTTCAGTTGTTTGAAGGAATATTGGGGATTGGAACAATCACAGACAAAATGGGTGCCAATAGAGGTAAGTTTGTAATCAATCTTATCATATATTTATTTACATTATTGTTGTTAAAAAATGTATTAAATTAAATTTAACAATTAAATAATCTTTTGTTTTGTAGTGTCCGAAACAACCAAATAATTATTGTGGGTATTACGTAATGAGATTTATGAAGGAAATTATTACCCACAACCAAAAGGTTATCCCCAGACTGGTATCTTTACAAAACTCTTTTTATTTTGATTTAACCATATATTTCAATTCTAATTTTATTTAATTATATAATTTCAGTATTTTCCCGATTGTCGGTGGAAGACATACTCTACTGCACAGATTGATGAGCTTAGAGGAGAGTGGTGCCATTATGTCTCGCAATTCTTTTGATTTTAGATAGATTGTAATTTTGTAAATTGTTAGAGTTTTATTTGGATACATGCATATGAATTGGTTCATGCATATGTAAGTTGCTAACTTGTTTTAATTTAGATACATATTGTAAGTAGCTTGCTAGTTTTGGATACATATTGTTAGAGAGTTTGATTTGGATACATATTAATTTGTTAATATTGTAAGTTGCTAAGTTTTGGATACATATAATAACTTGTTAGCTAGTTTGTTTTGGTTTGTGATCATATTGGTGCATTTGGATATATAACTAGTTTATATATACATATGTTGTTAGTATATAATGGACTGGATTGGTATTAATTGGCTGTATATGACCAGGAAATTATCAAATGTAAAAAGGAAAATATAAAAAACAGAAAAAAAAGAAAAAAAATTAAACAATGGGCAGCGCTTGGTGGGAGAAGCGCTGCTCATTCACCTAGTGAGTTTAGCAATGGGCAGCGCTTGGTAAAGGGAAGCGCTGCCGATTGCTAAACGTGCTAGGTGAATGGGCAGCGCTTCCCTTTACCAAGCGCTGCCCATTGCTATACGTGCTAGGTGAATGAGCAGCGCTTCTCCCACCAAGCGCTGCTCATTCACCTAGCGCGTTTAGCAATGGGCAGCGCTTCCCCTTACCAAACGCTGCCCATTGCTAAACGCTCTAGGCGAATGAGCAGCGCTTCTACCTTCAAACGCTGCCTATGGCTATTAATGAGCAGCGCTTCTCAAACGCTGCCCATTTTTGGGGAGGAATCACCAGCGCCAAATTTAGCAGCACGCAGAAACGCTGCCCATGGCTAAAAAAAACGCTGCCCATCCCCAAATCTGTTGTAGTGATATGTTGATGTTTAAATGTGATTAATGTTTGATGCTTCATTAATTTGCGTGAGTTAATGTTATAAATCCTTTTTGAACTTGATCACTTCATTTAGGGTAGCGTGCTTCTATTTGTGGAAAGAAATTGAAGTGCTGATTTCGCAAATTAATATAGTTTGAAGGGTAATAGGCATATTTTCCTTTCCTAGTGAAGGATAGGAATATGAAGCTAAGGCTATAGTGTGATCGGAATCGTGTTTTTCAACCTATGGAATGAACCTTAATGGGAGGTTAGGAATAAGGAAACCTTAACGACATTCTGTTTTAGGATAGCAATATCCACATTCATTCTGCGCACTGAATGCTATCACAGCACTGATCACAGCATTACATCAATATTGAATAATTACAGATTCTTGTCTTGGCTATACTCATTACTCTGTTTTAGGATAACCTCACTTTTTACTGTTTTACTGCTACTCAACCTTTATTGTAACTGTTACACAACCATGAATTTTTACCATGGTTTTATTTTTACTTTTTCCTCATTAATTCAAGTGCTAGCACGTAGAGTTATTTATTAAGTCTCAATCCTCGTGGGAATGATCTTTCTTATCACTTTATTACTTGTTAGACTGTATATACTTGCACACGTTTTTACACAACAAGTTTTTGGCGCCGTTGCCGGGGATTGATTGATTTAATTTCTAAGTCTTAGTTAGTACTTGTTTTAGTGAGTTTTTGCTTCTTACCTTTGTGTTGTGAATTTCAGTTTTGAGAAACTTGTATGCATAGAAATCCAGAACCTGAATATCCATTAAATCTTGAGATTAAAAGAACAGCAAGGAGGTTAAGAAGAGGGGCTAGAGAGAGACTTGAAGCAGAAAGAGCCACTCAAATGGCAAAACCAGAAGGAGAAATCCCACCAATTGCAGACCTGTCCCTGTGATTTAAGTAGATCCTGAAGGACGTGCACTTGTGGTGCACGCTTCCCGCAACATTGAAATGGCCAATGACAAGGAGAGGCCAATGAGGGATTATGCTGTATTTGATCCCACCACCATGGATACTAGCATTGTGACGCCTGCCATCAATGCTACCCATTTTGAATTTAAGCCTATGATGTTCCAAATGCTACAAACTGTGGGACAATTTGCTGGTGGAGCAACTGAAGACCCTCACCTACATCTAAGGCAGTGTTTAGATGTGTGCAGTAACTTCAAAATGCCAAGGGTAACCGAGGGTGCCTTCAGGCTAAGGCTATTTCCTTATTCATTAAAGGATAGAGCCAAAGCTTGGTTGAATTCTCTGGAGCCCAATTCTGTGGATAGTTGGACCAAAAAGGCTGAAAAATTCTTAGTCAAATACTTCCCTCCTGTCAAGAATGCTAGAATGAGGAATGATGTCACATCTTTCAGGCAACAAGAAGATGAATATTTATATGAAGCCTGGGAGAGGTTCAAGGAAGTGCTCAGAAAATGTCCACATCATGACATTCCTTTTGCCATCCAACTGGAGACATTCTACAATGGTCTAGTTCCTCAATCTAGGCTATTGTTGGATGCTTCTGCAGGAGGTATATGTACTGCTCCCACAGCACCTACTGCTACTGTTGCTGATTCCACTGCATCTACAGAGACAGCATCTGTAGAAAAAGCTGGTGTGCCTAATTGTGTGTATTGCAATGGAGGACATTTGTTTTAGGAATGCCCTGGGAATCCTATTTCTGTTAACTACATAGGGAATTTCAACAAAAACAATAACCCCTATTCCAACACATACAATCCTGGATGGAGGAGCCATCCAAATTTCTCATGGAGAGATAAAGGAGATGCTGCTGCAGCACCTGCCCAAGCTAAACCTGCTACACCACCAGGATTTCTAGAAAAGCCTACTCTCAAGCCCAACGCTGACAACTCTTTGGCTGAGGCACTCAAAGCATTGATGAATGAAACTAAAGCCCAGTACCAAAGCCAAGGAGCTGCCATCAAAAATTTAGAGAATCAAATTGGTCAAATTGCAACTGCAATTTCAGCTAGACCAAGTGGAACTTTGCCAAGCACTACTAAGCCTGCAAATCCACTTGGTAATGAGCAAGTTAAGGCCATCACACTCAGAAGTGGTAAGGAAACTGCTGCCTTGCCCAAAACTACGGATGTAGGTGCTGTTCCTAGTGCTGCCAGCACTGCTGCAGAACCTGTCGAAGTAGATTCTGATGCTACAGCAGATGCGGCTACTCCAGCAGTAAATGTTCCTCAAAAGTTTGTTCGTGAGAGACCTCCTTCACCTTTTCCTCAAAGGTTGAAGAAGGCAAATCAAGACAAACAATTTGGGAAATTCATGGAGATTCTCAAGCAACTCCACATCAGCATTCCATTGGTGGATGCTTTGCAACAAATGCCAAACAACACTAAGTTCATGAATGATGTTCTAGCAAAACGAAAAAGGCTTGGTGAGTTTGAAACTGTGGCCATGACTCAAGAAACTAGTATGCTGCTACAGAGTAAGGTTCCCCAGAAATTGAAAGATCCAGGTAGTTTTACAATTCCTTGTTCCATTGGATGAAATTACTGTGGTAGAGCTTTGTTTGATTTGGAAGCTAGCATCAACTTGATGCCCAAATCTATTTTTCAAAAGCTTTGTATTGGTGAAGCAAGTCCTACCACAGTAACTCTTTCATTGGCTAATAGATCAACTGTTTATCCTGAAGGTAAAATTGAAGTTGTTTGGATTAAAGTTGATAAATTTGTGTTTCCTGTGGATTTTATAATACTTGATTTTGAGGCTAACAAGGATGTGCAAATTATCCTTGGAAGACCATTTTTGGCTACAGGTAGGACCTTGATTGATGTTCACAAAGGGGAGCTAACTATGAGAATCAATGACCAGGAAGTTACATTCAATGTGCTCAATGCTATGAAATATCCAGAAGATAGCACCAGCAATGCAGAGTGCAACTTTGTTTCTGATATTGACAACCTAGTGCAGAGACAGTTGCTATAGCAACATGATGTGTTGAAACAAGAGCTTGGGCATCTGAAGTTGAAAGATTTAAAGAAGGAGGGGCTGCCAGAGCTCAATGTAGAAAAGCAAGAAGTTCAAAGATGGGCCAAAAGGTATGAATCTTTGGAGCTTACCTCTGAAAGCTTCAAGGATAACATACCTTCCATTGAAAAACCACCTAAGCTTGAATTGAAGCAGCTCCCTCCCCATTTAAAGTATGCTTATTTGGGGAGTGAAGATACTCTCCCTGTTATTATTGCTGCTGAGCTAAGTGCTACCCAAGAAGAGGAACTGCTTGGTATTTTGAGAAAGCACAAGAAAGCCATTGGTTGGCAAATCTCTGACATTAAAGGGTTGAGTCCTACTCTGTGCATGCATAGAATCTGTTTGGAGGAAAACTCCAAAAATAGCATTGAAGCACAGAGGAGACTAAACCCAATAATGAAGGAAGTTGTCAGAAAAGAGATTATCAAATGGCTTGATGCTGGTATCATCTATCCTATTGCTGACAGCACTTGGGTTAGCCCAGTTCATTGTGTTCCAAAAAGAGGAGGAGTCACTGTGGTTCAGAATGAGAAGAATGAGTTGATCCCCACTAGAACTGTCACTGGTTGGAGAATTTGTATGGACTTCAAGAAACTCAACAAAGCCACCAAGAAAGATCATTTTCCTCTCCCATTCATTGATCAGATGCTAGACAGACTTGCAGGGAAGGAATTTTACTATTTTCTTGATGACTACTCAAGTTACAATCAGATTGCTATTGCCCCAGAGGATCAAGTGAAGACCACATTCACCTGTCCTTATGGCACCTTTGCCTTTAGAAGAATGCCATTTGGATTATGCAATGCTCCTGCTACATTTCAAAGGTGCATGATGGCCATCTTTTCTGATTTCATTGAAAAATCCATGAAGGTATTCATGGATGATTTTTCTGTCTTTGGAGAGAATTTTCAATCATGTTTACTGAATCTGGAAGATATTTTGAGAAGATGTGAAGAAACAAATTTGGTCCTCAATTGGGAGAAATGTCATTTTATGGCACGAAGGTATTGTCTTGGGGCACAAGATCTCTAAGAAGGGAATTGAGGTAGATAAAGCTAAAGTTGAAGTGATTGAGAAGCTACCACCTCCCACATCAATTAAAGGATTCAGAAGTTTCCTTGGGCCTGCTGGATTCTATAAAAGATTCATCAAAGATTTCTCAAAAATTTCTAAACCACTGTGTATGCTACTGCAGCATGACACTGTGTTTGAATTTGATGACAAATGTCTGGCAGCATTCAATACACTCAAGGAGGCACTGGTGACAACACCTGTTATTGTTGCACCAGATTGGAGTAAACCATTTGAACTAATGTGTGATGCTAGTGACTATGCTATAGGAGCCGTCCTTGGCCAGAGGCAAGGCAAAGTATTTCATTCAATACACTACGCTAGCAAAACTGTTGTAGATGCTCAATTGAATTACACAACTACTGAAAAAGAGTTGCTAGCAGTAGTGTTTGCCTTTGAAAAGTTCAGATCCTATCTTATAGGAGCTAAGGTAGTGGTGTACACTGACCATTCTGCAATCAAATACCTCATTGCTAAGAAGGATGCAAAACCAAGGTTGATTAGATGGGTGCTACTGTTGCAAGAGTTTGATCTGGAAATCAGAGACAAGAAAGGAGTTGAGAATCAAGTTGCTGATCATCTGTCAAGAATTCCTGATGCTAGCCTCTTATCTTTCTTTCTATTTTTTTTCTTTTTAGGGAATATTTTCTATACAAATACTTGCCAAACTTTCCAATGAGAACCTAAGAACTAACCCAAGTGAGAACCACAATTGCAACAACTTGGACACCCCCACACTTATGGATTTGACAATTTTCAATTCAAAGCTACTTCACCCTCTAAGATTTGGTAATATCTTTGTTTTTCACTTTTAGGCTTGTAATGAGCTATAAAACAAAGAATGGGATAAAAAGGCTCAAAGGGGCTTACACAAAGGGATAAATTCAGGGTAGGCTTATTTGGCTAGTAGCTAAAAAAGAACAAAATTGCCTAGATCATTTCAAACATGCATGTGAACAAGTGCTTCAACAAGAATCAAGTCAAGTTCTAGATTAACTAACAAACACGAGTGAGTCACACACAAGAAAGTAGAGAACGGTAAAATATAGTCCATCCAATAAAAGGCTCAATTCTCACCAGGGACATTGACTATCACAAATGATGGAAAATCTAGTGCTCATAATCAACTTATTATACCAAGAGCAACAAGAAATTAATCAAGTCATGTCAAAACACCTATGGTCCTAGAATAATAACATCACTCACAACTTGTACAAACCAAGGACTCATGGAAAAACATGCTAAAATAACTTTTTTTTTTATTTTTAAATAAGGAAAACTGAAAAACAAACCAAAAATAAAAAGAAAACGACAAACTACTAAGCGACTAAAAGACACCCCCCACACTTAAATCATACATTGTCCTCAATGAAAACAACAAGCATAAAATAAGAGTAAGGACGAGGGACTCCCTGGTCAAACTTCAGTGTAGGTGGGATGTTTCAATGAGAGTTCTCCTATGGTTTAATCTTCAACTGCGGAACTCTCATGGAATAACTTGAGACACTTTCCATCGACTTTGAAAACTTTGTTTGTCGCTTCACTTTTTATTTCCACTACACCATGAGGAAAAATGTTAGTAATAACAAAGGGACCAATCCACTTGGATCGATGTTTCCCAGCCATAATTTTCAGGTGGGGTCTGAACCATAAAACTCTATGCCCAATGGAGAAGTCCTTTCTGGAAATCATCTTATCATGCTTAGCTTTCCACACTTTCTTGGCAGGAGGGCCCGCCATGGTTAAACCAATGCCGCTCCGATGTTTTCTTGGGATTGGCGGATTCTCCTCCTGTTCAAATTTAAGCCCTACAATATTAGTCTCATGAAGCTTCCCACTCCCCTCTGAATATGCATAATTAAAATTTTTAGGGGGTGGTTCAAGCTCTAAAACAAGGGGCTGCTTAATGGCAGTAGCAGCTACAGCTACAACATATGCTATAGGAGGTGTGTCAACCTGCAAAGTATCGATCAAACCATCAAGCAATTCAATTTTACAAAGGGAATTATCTTCCATGGGGTGTTTCTTAGTATTAAAGATGCTAAATTTTTCAGTGGTATCACCAAATTCCATGGAAAGAGTCCCTGCATGTACATCAATTTTGGTTTTGGCAGTCCTCAAGAATGGTCTGCCTAAAATGATAGGCGACCTGCTGGACTTAGTTTCTTCCTCCATGTCTAGAATGTAAAAATTTGCAGGAAAGATCAAATTATTAACTTTACGCGTGTATTTAATGTGTAGGAATTTTTGGTTCAAATGCTGTGTCGATGCTATGGCAGCACCAAGGTAGCTGAGGACGTGTGGAGCAAGAATCAGATTGGTCCCATGGGACAAAATGAAGAAAATGGTGTTTTGTCCTATGTGAGCGTGTACAAAGGTGTGACAGCGCATTAATGGGCCACAAAAAGAAAAACAGTCCTTGATTTTAGGGTTGGCAGCATTGTACCCAAATTGCATTGGCCCAAATTGGTACTTCTAGTGAGAGAATATACTATAAAAAGGCACTTTAACCTAAAAAGGGTACCATCCTCCTCTGACCCATAGTACACATTCCAGCCTCCACCATTCCCTAGGTCAGAGTACACTTTTCCATTCCTTCCATCTTCGTACTTCATCTTACCCAACTCCATTTCCACCATTTTCAGTGTTGAAACTCCATTTCTGAAGTTGGAATCACAGGATCTGCAGCACAGATCTTCATTTGCACAGCACAGAGACTCTAGAGCAGATCTGCAACATCTGAAGCTTACTTTGAGCTTCATTTCAGTTGTATTTTCTGCATTTCTCTGTATACTCTGTTTTAGTGCTGTTTCTTTTTTGATGGCTTCATTTATGGTAGCTAAGTTCTATTTTGTTTTGTTTAAGCTCATTATGAGCTAAACTCTTTTATAGTCAAGACTATGGTGATGTAATTATGATATGTTGATGTTTAAATGTGATTAATGCTTGATGCTTCATTAATTTGCTTGAGTTAATGTTATAAATCCTTTTTGAACTTGATCACTTCATTTAGTGTTGCGTGCTTCTATTTTTGGAAAGAAATTGTAGTGTTGATTTCGCAAATTAATATAGTTTGAAGGGTAATAGCCATATTATCCTTTCCTAGTGAAGGATAGGAATATGAAGCTAGGGCTATAGTGTGATCGAAATCGTGCTTTTCAACCTATGGAATGAACCTTAATGGGAGCTTAGGAATAAGGAAACCTTAACGACATTCTGTTTTAGGATAGGAATATCCACATTCATTCTGCGCACTGAATGCTATCACAGCACTGATCACAGCATTACATCAATATTGAGTAATTACAGATCCTTGTCTTGGCTATACTCATTACTCTGATTTTACCTTCACTTTTTACTGTTATACTGCTACTCAACCTTTATTGTAACTGTTACACAACCATAAATTTTTACCATGCTTTTATTTTTACTTTTTACTCATTAATTCAAGTGCTAGCACATAGAGTTATTTATTAAATCTCAATCCTCGTGGGAACGATCTTTCTTATCACTTTATTACTTGTTAAACTGTGTATACTTGCACACGTTTTTACACAACAACATTACATTGATCGAAGCTCCTAGATCTAAAATGGCATCATCAAACTGACTACCGCCTATGGTTCATGGAATGGAAAATGTTTCTGGATCCTTGCACTTCTGGGGCATGGGCAACGTGAGGACAGAAACGTTATACCCCATGCTGACTTTTTCAATTCCTTTCAGTCTTCTCTTTCTCTTGTATGTGCAAACTCTTTCAGAAATCTGACATATTTTGGAATCAGCTTAATTGCCTCAAGAAGGGGAATGTTGACTTCCACCTTCCTAAAAGTATCTAAGATCTCACTATCCCTATTTGCATCATCTTGTTTTTTAGTCTTTGATGCTCTTTGAGGGAATGGGAGTGGTTGTATGTATTCCTCATGGTCAATAGGTTCAGGTGCTTTTTTATTTTTCAAAACAGCAGTTTCAGGCACCTTTGGTGTGTCAACGGCCTTCCCAGATCTCAATGTAGTAGCACTAACATTGGGGTTTGGTGCATTCGGATTAATCACTGATTAAGCAGGTAGTTGGTTTTACCCCCGAGCTTGCATTTGATTAATTGTGGTAGCCATCTGTCCAAATTGTGTCTGCAAATTCTGAATTGAGGCATCTGTCCTCTCTTGGAACTGGAGATTCTGGGCAGCCATCTGGTTAACTAAATCCTCTAATGAAGGTGCAGGCCTGGCAGCAACTTGTTGCTGTGTAGCTGGATTTCCCCACTAGCAGCATCCATAATATTTCTTTCCATGGGCAATAAACCCTCGTAGAAATATTGGATGAGCAGTTGCTTAGAGATTTGGTGATGAGGGCAGCTTGCACACAATTTCTTGAATCTCTCCCAGTATTCATGTAAAGACTTAGTGGAGTTTTGTCTGATACTACATATTTCTTTTCTGATTGAAGCTGCTCTAGATGCAGGAAAGAACTTCTCTAGGAACAACTTTTTCAAGTCATTCCAATTTTCAACAGAACCTGGCTGGAGCTAATACAACCAATCCTTGGCTGCATCTTGGAGTGAGAAGGGGAAGGCCCTAATTTTAATGTGCTCCTCTGGAATTCCTTGGGGTTTCATGGTTGAGCACACTATGTGGAACTCCTTAAGATGTTTGTGAGGATCCTCACCTGCAAGACCATTAAACTTTGGCAACAAGTGTATTAAACCAGATTTCAATTCAAAAGGAACATCAACATCAGGATAATTAATACATAGAGCATTGTAAGTAACATCAGGTGCAGCAAGTTCCCTAAGGGTTCTACCAGCCATGTTGACAGAATCAAGATAAGAATCAAGTTCGAAGAGATTATGGCTAAAGATGCTATCACTATCACTATCCTCTATATGCTCTCTAAGTATCCGATGTAATGTTCTCTCAATTTCAGGGTCAAAGCGATGCAAATTAATAGTATTAGACCTGGTCATGCACCATATGAAACAAGAAGTAAGAAAATGCAATAATTCTAGAAATACCAACTACGTTCTAGAGTTAAAATAGATGCAGAAAATAGAAAACGAATCAAATCTACTCTAAAAAAATTAAAATCACTACAAAAAATCTAATTAAATCAAAAGACAGATATACAAATTTTTTGGGATTTTTTTGGAGATATGAAATATTAAAATAATTACTTAAAAATAGAAAACGATCGAATTTGAGGTTTTTACGTTACAACTCCCTAGTTTGGGAGTCCCATGCCTTGATTTATTTCGGATTTTCTGGTAAAATTTTGGAGCAATCGGAGAAGATCATCTGAAAACCGTTTTTTCACCTAATCAGAGACAAAACTGAACAGGGCTGAAACAATAGAACCTGCAAGGTAACAAAACTCAGACAAATGTTAGTGGTCAGTGAGTCCTAAAGTTGGCAATCCCTAATTAGACATCCTCGGCAAGGTAACAAGGTAAAATATAGTAACAAGGTAAGGTAACCTTGGTTGTCTCACAAGTATCTCTAATACTAAGATTACCACAATCAGGAACTAAATTAACAATAAAACAGGAGGTTTTGATGAAAACGATTTCTATTTGAGGGGTTAAACAATTTAGAGAGACAATCGATCCACCAGTTTCTGGGTGCGCGTCTTGGATTTATCATCGGTTCCAAATAATCGTGCAAGACTCGTTCAAAGTTTCAGTTCTTGATTGACAATAAACTAATCAAGCAAGCGTCAATTAGTTTATGCGAATTCACACCGTTTTAAAGCAAACGTCAAAATAGCGTGTTCAATCAAATGTGATGGTGAACAAGCGCCACTAAACACAACTGATATCATAACTGAATTCGATCAATCCTCTATAAATTCCTTCTCGAATTAAATAAAACAAGCGATTAAATAACTCGAATAGTTAAGAGTTGCGAAAACAGATTCACATATAAACAAGCATCATACATAAACGATTCGCGTATTGCAAGTAAATCGAATTTGGGTAATTAAGCATCACACAAGACGAAAATTGAAAACAAAGAATTCACATGTGGAAATGATAGAGAAGAAAGAACTGAAAACTAAAAACAAAGTAGACGAAATAACATTAGACACCGAACCTCAAAATCCGTAAAACGACAGTCTTTCACTGATGAATCGACTTAGGAGTTTAAGCTTCCATGGAGGCTAGAGCACAAAAGTTTTGTAAAGTGTGAATAATGCGTAAGAGAGAGAGAGAAACGGCTGCTGGTCAGCCATGTCTATAAGACAAACGAAAAACCTAATCCCTTACGGGTTCTTGGATAAAAGCCCATTGACAAACTAATATTCGGCCCAAAACCCGTTTTAAAATAAACTACTTCTGTATTTCGCAGTTTTGGCCTTTAAGACTTCCGAACTGGGTTTCTAGCTCAACTAAAGATTTGTAGCTTTGTTCTTTAGCTTTCCAACGCATGCTCGCACGCCTCAATCGGATAACCACAGCCAAAGTTATGGCCTGCAGAGTAGACATGGGTTAATATGCAATAAAAACAAGAATTAATCAAGAAATTACTATTTTGCTCAAATAAGACCCAACGTCTAGAAACGTGCTAAGACTTAAAGATTAAGAACAAAACACAATTAAAAACACCAAATGCAAAGCTATAAAGAGTGCATTAAAATGCACTGATCAGTTATTCGGGTAAAGTTCCCCGCTGTGGTTGACGTTGTTCAATCACTTATGGATTACGCTACATTAACAACTTAGTTGATTCAAAATAATAATACTGTACATACATCAACATATTTTTTTGTGATAAGAAAAAGCGTCCGAAATATGATTACTTGAATTTAAAGTCAATATATTAAACCAAATCAAATATTGAAGTTCATTTCATTAAATTATCCTTCATGCCTTCAAATGTTCTTATTTTTTTGGCAAAATTATATTAGAGGTCCTTTAAGTTATTTAATTGTAACAGGTTGGTCCTTAAGTTTTTTTCGTACCACTTAGGTCCTTTAAGTTACATAATGTGTACACCATTAGTCCTTTTTTCATTTTTCGTTACAAAAAACCCAAGTTGGCACTAATAGAGCTGGTGTGGCCATGACGGAGTCTACGTGTCATCTATCTAGTGACAATTTGATCATTTAAGACTATTACTGTCATGTAGCAATTTGATAATTTTAACTTAGTTTTTTTTAATACTGTCATGTAGCAATTTGATACTGTCATGTACCAAATTATTACATAGCGGTAGTCTTAAATGACCAAATTATTACGAGACAGATGATATGTAGGCTCCGTCACGACCACGTCATCGCTACTAGTGCCAACTTGGATTTTTTATAACGAAAAATGAAAAAAAGACTAACGGTGTACACATTATGTAACTTAAAAGAGATAAGTGGTACGAAAAAAACTTAAAGGACCAACTTGTTACAATTAAATAACTTAAAGAACCTGTAATATAATTTTGCCTTTTTTTTAACCAAAGCAAACTCATATCATTTCACTATTAATAACGATTCTAATACAACTTGGAGCAATGTAATGAACTTTTTGAACTTTGTGGTTAGCATAACATCTTGAGGCTCTTGCAAGAGAGTGAGGCACAAGATTTGCTTACCTCCAAATAAAGCTAATCCTATAGCTTGGACATTGAAAACTAAAAGAATTAAAAGGAGAAATGATAATACCAAAATAAGAGTTTTTAGGCGTTGCTTTAGTTATCGCATTAACCACCGAGAGACAATCCATCTTAATGATTATAGACTCCAAGCCTAAGTCCTTCAACTAGTGTAGAGCATGCCCCAATCCCATTGCTTCCGCTTCATGAGGTTCAGATACTCCTTCAAACCACATCGTTTTACCTTCCATGAAGTTACCGTTTTCATCCCGTAAACACAGTCCAATACCATATTTACCTTCTTCTTCAAATAGTGCAGCATCAATGTTGCATTTTAGTAAGCATGCAGCTGGTTTCATCCATTTTGTATTTACGTTTCTGGTGCCAACATAATCAGACCTGTGGTGTTCTTTGGTTTTCCTTGCTGCCTCCCATGAGCGAAAATAGTCCTTTGCATGATGCCATGATATTCTCACATGTTTCATAACCCCCTCTCACATGAAAGAATGGCACCGAATGAAGGCCACTAGCTTCTCAACCAGGTGCAACATGCTGATCACAGTGAGCAAAGAGGTGTATTTCACTCTCCTCCTTTTCATTGCACATAAGACAAGCCTCCTCACATGGCACATCCCTCCTTTTAAGATTCGTACGAGTTGAAAGACAACCACGTGCCACCAGCCAAAGAATTTTTTTTACTCTTTGTGGAACTTTGGGTCTCCAAATTTGCATCCAATTACCCGGAACTTGAAGATTAGAATTATAAATAAAATCCTCCATGATTCCGTAATAAGCAGACTTAACCGAATACTTACTGTTCTGTACCTTGAAGTGCTGGGTGGACTGCAGTTGGTAGGTCTCCTGCTGTCTGGCCGTAGGTTAGATCCAGCTGGGAGGGGTACCTGGGAAGCCACTCCGTTGCTCAAGTCATTATTGAGAATATATGAGTGATTTTGCTAGGAATGAGAATGTACCTAATTATGACAATGTGAGCAAATATTTATAGGGAATTGTGCCTGTGGTGAGCTGTTGGATTGGTAGAGTGAATTTGAGCCATCCAAGTACAAGAGTCATGAATGAGCTTGTGTATTGTGAATATGGATCAAAGTGATTGGGTCAATCCATGTCCAATTGCTGAATGGGCCTTTTGGTCCAGTCCAGAATAGTTGCCCCCCAAGCCGAGATTATTGCGAAGGATTTTTGTCAATTCGTCCGAAGCGTTGATTCGTCTGCCTTGTCCGACCGTGTAAGATATTTTCCTCGCGACAACTGTGTTTTTAGCTTTTTATATAGGAGAGTAAAAAAATAATGAATTTAATATTTTGAGAGGAGTGGGTCTCCATCACTTGGACCACACTTTGAAAACTTTTTGAGGAGTGGGTCTTTGAAATTTTGAGAGAAGTGGGTGAGGATAAGGTTGTGGAGATAAGGCCTCTTGGAACCACACATTTGAGGAGGTGAAAAGAGATAAGGTCCACACACTTCATCCCCTTCTTGGAGCAAGCCTCTTCTCTCTTGGTAAGTGTTTATCGTGTTCGTCCATTATTTTATGTAAACCGTGACCCACACCTTCCATGATGTGGTCTAAGTCGCGAGTCATGCTTCCTTCACCCAAATCGCGAGGCGTGTTGTGGTAGTGTAAACCGTGTGCCACATTGTGAACTCACAAACCGTGATGAACTTTGTGGACTCGCAAACCGTGAAGCACTTCGCAAGTTCATAAATCGTGATGCATTTTTTTAGTAGCGCTAACCGTGGGGCGCCTTGTAATGATGTAAACCGCGAGGCACCCTGTAGTGGCGTAGACCGTGAGGCACCCTTTAGTAGCACAAACCGTAAACCACGCCTTAGTTATACAAATCATGAACCACACCTTAGTCTTCACAAACCATGACCCACATGTTAGTTATACAAACCGTGAACCACACCTTTATCTTCACAAACCGTGACCCACACCTTAGTTATACAAACCGTGAACCACACCTTTAGTAGCACAAACCGTGAACCACGCCTTAGTTATACAAACCGTGAGCCACGTTTCTAGTTCGCAAACTGTGAACCACAGTTTAAACTCACAAACCGTGAGCGCCGTTTTCAGTTCAAAAACCGTGAACCACATTTTAGCTCTACAAACTGTGAGCCACATTTTAGGAGCACGAACCGTGACGTACCTCTTAGTAGCGTAGAATGTGAAGCACTTTAGGGGTACAACAAACCATGAAGCACCTCTCGTGAGTTTCGCGCTGCCTCTGCTTGTTGAGGTAATTCTGCTTTGACTTTAGATTTCTGATTTTCTCTTTATACAAATGGAGGTAGTTTTTTCTTTTTTCTTTTACACTATGGGCTCTTTGGTTTTCAAATGCGTCTTGTCTTGTCGAAATCTTCAGTGGACGACCTCAGGAAAGGAGGTTGTCAACAAGTCTTTGCTTGCCCCGTAACACTTGTTTTGACCCCTTTCTTGATACGACCGTTCATGCTATAAGGCAGGCTGGTTGGTCTATAGGGGGAGGATCGTCTGAGGTATGTGCGGAGACTATGCCTTTGGCGGAGTCGGGTGTGCCTGGCTTTATTGTGAGCTCTTCTTCAGATGATGAAGTAGAGTTTCGATCTGACCTCGAAGTGGTAGAGATTGACGGTGTCAACTACGACTGGGTTGCTTGGAGCGTTCGATCTATTAGGAGCATCTATCTCCTAGGGAGTAATCCTCCCCGCTACATTGAGGAGGTACTTGGAGGTTACTGGAGGTCTGAAGAGGTTGATCCAGATGATAGAGTTTGCAAAATTCCCGACGGTCGAAAGTTTATGATGTACCATTTTGTCGTTCATAAGATGAGGATTTCTCTGTTCTTCACGTCATTTCAGCTAGAAGTTTGAATCATCTTCGAATAGCTCCGTCTCAACTCCACCCAAATGCGTGGGGCTTTCTGAAGTGTTTTTAACTTGTAATGGCGGCCATGGGAAGGCAGTGTAAGCTGAGGGTCTATTTTACTGTCTTTGAGGTACAGCGTCGGCGAGAGCTCTCAAGTGTCGATCCTCGGTACGAGTTTATAGCGTTGAAGGGTCGGCAAAGTTATCCTTTCTTTCAAGTACACTCTGAAACTAAAAGGGATTGGAAGATAAGGTGTTTTTTTATCGTCCCTTCGAGCCAGGAGGCGTTGAATAGCATAGGATTTTTTGACGAGGAAGGGTCTTTGATTGGGGATAAGTTTCGCTTAGGCTGGTGTAATATTGATGCTGATTGTGTTAGTAAATCTTATCGCGTACCCCTATCTACGTCTGAGATGAGAACTTTGTACTTGCTTGAGGCTATCATTAGCTGTTTGACTACTGGCCCTCAAAAATTTTTGTCTAGTGAGCTATCCAAAGATACAGATTTTCATGATGCTACTGAGATTTTAGGTTGCTTGCTCTTTTGAGCACCTTTACTTTCTTTGTGTTTTTTTCATGTTGCTAACTTGTTTCATTGTTCTTTTACAGACACAATAGCTGCTCCAATTTCATTTGATGATATGAGTGCTTGGGCTGGGAGGGGGAAGCCTCTAGGTGGATGCTCCATTTTCCATTGATGATATGCCTATCCCCACCACATCTGTTGCTGCCCGTCCCTCCAAGGGATCTCGCCTAAGCATGGGAGCACCTTCTTGGGCCGTCAAAGACCTCTCTGGGGGCCCAAAGGTTCCCATCGACGTTCGTGATGGTGCCGCCGTTACTACCCCGGGGACGCAAACTAGATCCAAGCGTAAGAAGAGTTCTAGCAAGCACCCTTCTTCTGATGAGCGCCCTTCTCCTGTTGAGCTCCCCTCTCCTCTTAGTGGTCTCTCTCCTGGTAAGTGCCCCTCTCCTGTGTGTGAGGCCGAAGTCAGCTTCTCTAGTGCTGAGCGTGAGCACTTTGGGAGAATCCTTTTGATCTTGCTATGCACATGGTTAAGCTTGGATCGAATCTGAATGCAAAGTGGGGAACTGAGAGGGAGCATTATTTAGGTAGTCTTTTGTAAGTTGTTTTCTTATGTTAAGTATTTGACGTGTTTGTTGGGCCAATCTATGACCTTGTTGTGCTGTTTTGCATTTTGTGCAGGGATAAGCGAGGAGAGGGATCGACTCCGCTTGGAGAAGAAGAGGCTTCAGATAGAGCTTCATGAAGCCAACGAGTCTGCTCACCGGGTCAATGAGTCTGCTCGCCATCACTAGAAAGATCGAGAGGAGACCTATACTGAGAGGAACGAGCATGCGAAGAGAGTGGAGGAGCTCCAAGTTTAGCTTGAAGGTGCACACCCTAAGTTGGAGAGTATGAAGAAAGTGAAAGATGAAACTGAGAAGAGGGTGCAAATGGTGGCCGGCAAGGCGGTGGACTTTTCCTATGACGCATATCATAAGGCTTTGAGCCATGTTCGGTGCCTGTATCCGGATGTTGTTCTGGAGCCGAGTGTCCTTTAGTTTGAACATGAGGCTCTTGATGGAAGAATTGTCACATATCACTCCAACAAGATTGACTTTGATGTCTTTTCCCCTAGATCATTCCTTTATGTTCATTTCCTTTTGACTATGTAGTTTGTCTTTGACTTGTTGGATTCCTTTATGTATTTTATTTTATGGGACCGGCCGTCTCGGGATGACTATCTATGTTATATTTTGAACTATCCATGTTTACCTTATGTTTGGCTTCGTGTTATATTTTGAACTATCCATGTTTGCCTTATGTTTGGCTTCGTGTGTGATCCTAAGTTCCCTAACCATATGGAAAGAAACTTATAAACATACCACTATTTCATTCGGTACAAGACTTAGTGGCTTACACCACTTTGAATTCAAGTAGCCATCTTGCATTATCATTAGCTGGAAGAATTCCTATCAACTCATGCAACTAAGGTTTACACGTAGAAGTTGAAGGAAAATCTCGTGAAGAGTAAATTAGTACAACATCATGAAGAATAAATTAGTGCAACTTATTTCCATTTTTAGTACTTTATTTAAGGACTATTTCCAAGGCTTTAATGTCATTTAATTGTCTTTTTTATTTTAGGATTTGAATCAATGGCTTTAATGCCAATTAGTTTTTTCCATTAAAATTAGGATTTGATATTTATTGGTATATTTTAATTTCTAGGGTTTTATTGAGTCAACTGGGCCTGAGGTTCTTTTGGGCCAATTGGGTCTGGGGTTCTCTATATATTGTAATTCATTTGATGAAATAAACAAATTGAATTTTGAGTAAAAATTTAGAGACGTGTCTCTATGGTTCTCTAAGCCATTCTTAGAGCTTATTGGCGTGTCGTGACGCTCATGCCGACTTATCGACCGGAACCTCCATAGCCGGTTGTGGGGTCTTCTTGACTTATCGATCAGTTTTCCGTCCCCGATTGTGGTGTCTCCATCACTCCCATCTTCATGATTCCCGAATTAGTCACCGACGACTCCGAGGTTGCCATCATCTGGTATCAAAGCTTAGGTTATCATGGTGTTATCTATCATTTTAAATTTTAGTCTCTAAATTTAGTTCATATTATTTTTATTTTATTTTTTGTAAAAAAAAATCAAATAAAGAAAATTTCGAAAATTAAAAAAGAAAATAGAAAAAAAAACAGAAGAAAGAAGGAAACAGAAAAAAAGAAGAAGTGCAGGAAAAAAACAAAAAAAGGCATTTTTTTTTATCATCGTTCTTTGTTGTTTGTTTGCTAGTTTTTTATATGGTTCATGATGGAGGGAAGACAAAGGGATTATGAAATATACATTAGAGATTTTGTGATGGATCCTGCGTATGCAAAATACCTTTATGAAAATGGGCTAAAAAAAGAGGCAAAAAGAATAGAAAAGTAAGTCTTAGAGAAAAGAAGAAATTGAGAGAGAAAAGAATAGAGGAGAAAATAGAAAAAATGATGGTTGATATTTCTGAAATATTATGTGAGCATCTCCATAGAGCACAAGAGGACTTGGAGTGTGCTTCTGAAAAGAAAAAGGAAAGCAATAGTAAAGAACTGGAGGATAAGAAGAGGCAAGGGAAAATAATGAGAGCATTGTTGAGAAAAATAAGGATTTTAAGAGGAAGGTGGATGAAATATCCAAATTTCAAAAAGAAAGAAAAGAGAAAAAAGGTAGAATTTTTTTCAATAACCCATTAATTTATTTTGCAGATTCAGATTTGAGGACCAATCTTCTTAAAGAAAGGGAGAATGATGTGATCCTAAGTTCCCTAAGCATGTGGAAAGAAACTTATAAAGATACCACTATTTCGTTGGGCACAAGACTTAATGGCTTATACCATTTTGAATCCAAGTAGCCATCTTGCATTATCATTGGCTAGAGGAATTCCTATCAACTCATGCAACTAAGGTCTACACGTAGAAGTTGAAGGAAAATATGATGAAGAGTAAATTAGTACAATATATGAAGAATAAATTAGTGCATCACAAGATTTGGGCCAGGACCAATTCTACATCCGGCGCTCAACGAGCTAGTCAACATCCGCATCTAACGGTCAGGATTCGCACACCCGTATCCAATGCCTCAGGTACGACACTTCAGTCGATAAATAGAGGTCCAATCCTCCGTTCCAAGGTACGCTCTTCATTACGCGCTCATTTCCTTGCATTTTCCTTCTCTGATCTATACTGACATGAGCGTCGGTGTGTTTGCAGGTACCCCCACCAGACGTAGACTTGGAATCTACCTCGGACAACCCGAGGTCCATCTTCAAGCATCCGAAGCTCACCTTCATCTCCATTCGCCCAAAGCATATCCTCAATATCTTCAGAAGCACTCATCAACTTGTACCCCAAACGTGATCATATCCGAGTCCGAGTACCCATCAATGGTGACCACAGTGGGAGCAATCACTTGCTTCCGAATTCTCTTGAACATCTGTCTTCTGCTTTCTCGGTTCTCAACATTCTTCTTAGCGGAAATGGTCTCGGACAATCGTCTGATCCAATCCTTTGCGCCAAGGTAAGGTGTGATTTCTCCCGCATTTCATTTAGTTATTGGTATCTCAATTTCCTCCAGGAACGGTTCGTTTCCAAGGGGGGGCGAAATCACTTCCCCCGCAATAGTAACGGGTATTCTCAGAGCCGATTCACGACTTCGGATTTACGACTTCAGATCTTCCTCCTCTTTTGAATCTGATTCTATTCGGATCTCTCTATTATCACTCCGGACCTTCGTCCGAGTGCGAACCTCATCCTGCGTCGGATCTTTCTATTATTGCTCTCGACCTTCGTCGGAACGTGGATCTTCGTGCTACTTCGGATCTCTTCTTAGCATCTCGGACCTTCGTCCCACCTGCGCAGATGTCGAGCCTGGACTTCTCCTCACAAGCTCTGGCCATCTATATCTCAAGTGATAACTAGCCCACAGCGGCTTCAACAGCTCTTTGATTCCCATGCTCACAACGCCGGCAGAGAGTCCGCGAAGGATCCACAGCGACTTTATCCCATTTTCACCCAGTGCGAGCAAAAGCTTCTCTCTGATCCCCGAGCTGACGAGCTCCATCAGAGACCAAAGGTATCCCAATTTCGCATTTTGCGAGCCTGTCCCTCTGATCTCCGAGCTCAACGCTCCATCAGAGGTTGAGGACCGGGGTCCACAGCGACCTCCGGATTGAGAGTTTGGAGAGGGGGGCCCACAACGGCCTTCCCATCTTTTGGAGACCGGGGTCCACAGCGAACTCCGGGACAAGAATTTGGAAAGGGGGACCCGCGGTGGCCTTCCCATCTTTTGAAGACCGGGGAGCCCGAAGCAACTTTCCCATCTACCAATCTCAGATTCGGCACTTAGGAGTTATTTCTCAACACTTATTCTAAATCAAGGATGAATCGTCAAAACCATCAATCTTCTCTATTAATAACGGCTATCTAACAGACTACGTCGGCATTCAAAGAAGACTAAAGCACTTAAAGACAAATAAAGCATGAAGCAAAACAAAGATTGATTGAAATGCAGGTGTTACCATTGTTTGTTACAAACCAAGGTTGGCCCCGGACATGCTCGAGACAAACCAAAAAAGTGCGGGAAGATAAAAAGAAAACAGAAAAAATCTAATCCAGGCTCTCCAAGGTTCTTGCCTCCTCAACACCGGTAATAACTTGGCCACCGACCTCGGAAGCAGGATTGACGCTGTCCTCAGCAGTAAGTGTAGACTAATCCTCGGCGGTAGGTGTGGCATTGGCCTTAGAGGCAGGACCATCCTTCGCGATCCGACCATCCACTGCTTTATGATTGAGTTGCAGCAAGTCTACCCAGACATTGGGGTCGAGTAAGACCACCATATCCAAGCAGCGCTGAAAGCCAAGCACCACTCCCGAACCAATCTTATTTTTGAGGACGACTTGCTCCTCCTTCAACTTTTTCACCTCCTCATCCTTCTTCCAGACCTCGGCTGATCTCTTCGCTTTGGCCTTCTCGAGCTCCACCTTCACCCTACGAAGATCGGCTTCCAACGCTGGCAGCTTCTCAATCTTTTTGGCTTGCACCTTATCCCTGTCATGAGCCTCGGTCAGCTTCTTCTGCACGTCGGAGAGCTTTTCCAGCTTGGCCTTCAGACGCCGATTCACTTTAGAAAGCTCTACCAAACTATGATCTCGGTACCTTTTCAACTTACAGGATGTGCGAATCAACTCGCCATCAATAAATCTATTCAGAACTTCGAGTTCAGAAATCTTACCTTGAAGACGGGCACTGGTCTTCTCGGCGATGGCCTCTTCCAGCTATTTGAAGGCGGCCGCCCCAAACTTGGCGACCTTGGCACACTGGTCTTCTCGGCGATGGCCTCTTCCAGCTATTTGAAGGCGCCCGCCCCAAACTTAGCGACCTTGGCACAAGCTTGGAAATCTTCCAAGGAGATGTTTTCCCTCTCTTAACCTTTCTTTTTTTCTATTTTTTGTTTTTTGAAGGTATCAGGGGTGGTGCTACCTTTGCCGGCCTTGGCCACCTCCCCGTGGCCTCGCTTCGGAAGCCGACCCCGGGACCGACTTTGGGAGGTTGTCAGAAGGGACTTTCTCCTTAGAGGATTGAGACGGAGTAGCATCAGCAGTGGGCCCGACACCCGGTACCGGACCCACTTTCCTCTTCTTCTCAGTATTCTTGTCCGACATGTTCACCCGCACGGACGCATCATTAGTAGACTCGTTTAGGATGGCGTCGAGATTGTCCATCTTACTTGTAAAATGAAGAGATCTGGTCAGAACAAACATTAAAGAACTCCCGGGTTCGATCCGGTCCACAACAAATTATCAAGAATGAAATCTAAAACAAGTACAAGAGTCAAAGTATTATTTTAATTTGGCCTCGGAGTCGGCCAGAGCATCAAACATTGAGCCTGAGTGGAACGTGAGGTCCTTCTTAGCTAGATCTTTCCCCCACCGGTCGATCATCTTGAAGGAAACAGCATCATCACCTCTCAGCAACCACGATTTTCCAGCGTAGGACTTGGTCCTGATTGTTTCCCCTTCTCAGACGAAATGTTCCCGAGACCAAGACAAAGGAAAGTGCTCCTTAGACAGTTTCTTATCCTCAAAATCGGCAATCGACTGCTTCGCCGCATTAATGGACGCCAGGACGAAGAAGAATGCCGACTCAAAGTCTTTGTTCGAATCATTGGTTAGAGTAAAGTAAGATCTCTCTGAATGGGAACGGAAGTCAATGTGACCCTGTCTCGTCCCACCAGATCCCGGCTCGGGAGAATGAAACACATTGAAAAGGCATAGGAATACTTTGGCTGAAGGCACTCTCCCGAGGTGCTCCACCACCAGCTCAAACCCGCGCATAAACCCTAGGCCGTTCGGCAACATTTGTGAGGGGGCCTCGTGCATACGCCGCAGAACATCCTTTTGAAAATCACTTAAGGGGATCCGAACTCCCATGGTCTCTAACGTAGCCCTATAAAAGAAAAACCCGAGGCCGTCATGCTTGGTGCACACTGGGATGTCAGCAACTTCTAGCATTTTCCAACGCTGGTCGGCAGGTGCAGCGATATACCTCTCATAAAAGGACACGGGCTTCTCTGGGTTGAATCTCGGATGAATGTTGCAGATCTTGGTAGAAACCCAATCATAAACCTCCTCGACTGACTAGTCATGCTCTTCCATTACGACCTCGGGTTTCCGGCTCTACGAGCTTACTTCAGGATTCTCCTCTACGGTGCCCTCAGACGACTGTTTAGTCATCATCTCTCTGGCCGACCCCGATGCAACTGACCTCGCGGATGAATTGGCGTATGTAGAAGAGAGTAGCGATGGCACTCCCTTCGGGGGCGGCACTGGATGGCCTTCTGCCCACTTTTTCAAGATCGGCTTCCTATGGGGCACGAAAGACCGCGTCTCCTCACTTTTTTATCGAACCATTATCTACAAGGGGAGGGCGGCACCATCACTAACTAAATCTAGAAGCATTGATCTCGGCCTTGGAAAGCCAGAGACTGGCCCATCTCCTCCCCATGAGGCACGCAGCGGCGACAGCCACCACAACGACAGCGTCAGCTGCTAAAAAAGGTATTTTTAATTCAAAAACTAGAACTATATAAGCAAGAACTAACCTCGATTGCAGAAGTTCCTGAGCTAGGTTGAATGATAATCTTGGATGATGAACAATCAATCTCGCCCCACCAAGAAATCCCAGAATGCACGGCACCGCACGGCGAAGTTAAACTCGGCACGATGGTCGGAAATGCGCACGATTTCAGATCACTCAGAGCTCTCGCGAAGATTCAATATCAACAAAGAGGCAAAGTGGTCAATGAATCCTCATCTCACCTTATATAGGGTCAAAACACGAAGCATCATTGTTGCGCCCGAAAAATCCGGATTGGACCTTTCATCGTACAACGTGAAGATTTGTGAAGCCGCCATCAACATTTTTTATTTAGGGACCAAAACATTGAAAAAGGGTCCTTTTTTTAAAGCGGGTGGTCCTTTGAGAACTAGAGATGTAGGTTCGGGGGTCGGTTAGGTGTGGGGAAGGTATTAGCATCCCACACCTCCTTTCTACCGAAAGGGAACCTTTAACTTGATGTGCGGTTATGACAGAGTTGATTTGAAACAATTCGTTCTACTTCTTTTTTTATTTGAGAAAAGTGTTTTTGAAAACGGGGGAAAAGAAGAATCTTTTTATTATTTTTTAAAAGTGTGCTTGACGGGATGTGACCCGCTCCTACGTATCTCCCGGTGCGATGGAGAATTCAAAGCTTACGTAGTTCTCTTTAGTCGAGAAACTTTGTGTTTGTGTTTTTTATTGTAGGGGTTTTCGGTCCTAGACTGTAAAGTCCACTAGACCTAGAACAAAGACAACCCCGCCTGTACAGACGACGTGCCCCCTACTTATTGAAAATGTTTTTTTTTGATTAAGGAAGAAAAAGATTTGTTGTGAGGTTGGTTGCTTTTATTTGAGCAAGTATCTTAGGCTCGCACGAACTGTACAGCTCGCTAACCCTAAGACGCTAACCAATACCGGATGTACATCCGACTCGATTCCTTACTCATTTTTTTGAAATAGGGTTCAAGTTGTTAATTGCTTGTTTTGATTCTCATAAGTATCCCAAGATGTTTGAGCTGTACAGCTCCGATCTTAGGACGCTAGACAACACCGGCCATACGTCCGACTTGCCTCCTTATGAGTTTTCAAAAAGGTTTATTGTTGATCTTAGAAAGAATTTGATTGTCTTATGAAAACAATTTGAGAAAAGATTGAGTTTGGAAAAAGCTTTAGAAAATGATTGATTTGAAGAAAGGAGAAGGGAGTTTGAGGGTGACATTGGTCACAAAAGGTTTGTTGGGATGGCGTGGCATCCAAAAGGAAAAGAAAGTAGAACATTCAATCAATTTCCAAGTCAAGAACCAAAGTGCAATATTTAACAAATTGCAAGCAAAGCAATCAACAATGTAAGCATAAGCATAAACATTACCAATTACAACATTTGAGCACAAGAATGACACTTAGTCATCTAACATTTAATGGCCATGAACATGCAAGATCAACATTAACCAAATAGATTGCAAGAATAGGCACACAACTAGATAATGCAAAAGTTTAATTCAAATAGGCATCAACACAAGATAAAAACACAAGGTTGAATCCCTTTTGGTAATCCTTGACATTTGAGACAATGCACAAAGGCATAAGTGTCTAGTCCTTTTACCAAATCATCAACATTAAAGCATAACATTGACCTAGAAAGAACATCACATTTGCAAGACCAAAAGTGACCAAAAGAGGGCATTAACAAGTCATTTTTGTAACCAAAATTGATTAATCAAGTTAGAAAACTAGCATTTGCATTTTCAAGCAAGAATTGCACAAAGAAAATTGAATCATCTTAGGCAATCCTCATCACTTAAAGTGAAGTGCACAAAGACACAAGTGTGAGTCCTCTTGCCAATCATCAACATAGAGTAATTTTGCAAACAAGTTACTAACAAGCAAACCAAAGTTTACAATCAAAGCACAAGATTGTGTTGAATCATCTTAGGCAATCCTCAACACTTAAAGTGAAGTGCACAAAGACACAAGTGTGAGTCCTCTTGCCAATCATCAACATATAACAATTTGCAAACAAATTACTAACAAGCAAACCAAAGTTTACAATCAAAGCACAAGGTTGTGTTGAATCATCTTAGGCAATCCTCAACACTTAAAGTGAAGTGCACAAAGACACAAGTGTGAGTCCTCTTGCCAATCATCAACATATAACAATTTGCAAGCAAGATACAATCAATTAACATCAAAATAACTTGAGAAAACATTTTTGATCACAATTGCCAACCCATTTCACAAGAAAATTAACAAACCCTAATTCTAATCATGATTTGCGACACCAACATAGAGCTAAAAGCTCATTTTATTCTTTGAAAGCAACAAAATCATGCAAGCAAATGACATAGATCAAGCTTTTTGGCAAGGATTCACATGATTAAGCAAAGGAATGCACTAAAATCACACAAACCCTAATTTTTTCTATAATATGCGAAATGAAACATAATCCCAAATCACAATTTTATTCATGAAAATTCAAGCACAAAATGAAAATAGCACAAACACACAATTTATTCCAAGAGAGAGATGCATTTCAAGCATCCAAACCTCCCAAAGTGTTTGTCAAAATGCTTGAAACACATCTCTCATTCAACAACAACAATTATATCAACATTTCATCAAAAAAATAGAGCACTAAAATGCAAAGAAATGCTTGATATGCAAAAATAGATTGATGACCTACATTTTTATGCTAAAATTTTGATGATGTTAAGAGTGAGAGTATACCTCAACTCCAAGCTAGAATAGCAAAAGAAATAAGGTGAATGAACACTAAACAACTTGAATCAACCCTCTAATCTTCAATCTTGAGCTTGATTCTTGAGATTTGAAGATGGATCTTTGAAGAGAATGCAAGGATGATGAAGGATTTAGGACTAGAATGTTGATTTGAAGTGAAAAAGTGAAGAAATGAGGTGAGGGAATGAGGGGGTGATTTCGGCCAAAGGAGGAGAGGAGAGGAGAGGTTTGTGTGCTAGGGTTTTGAGTGTGAATTGTGAGCAAAAAACCTCATGAGAGGTGAGGATATGAGGGTATATATAATGTGCAATTAGGTTTAGGGGCATTTAGGTCATTGAGTACCTCATCTCATTCTAGGATTGCATTTTAATTTTGAATCAAGGGTGAGGATTGAAACACACTTTGATGAGGGGCAAAAAAATGTAAAATGAGAGGGAAATGAAGGGGGGTGAATTCGGCCACAATGGGAGAGGAGTAGTGCCCAAGCTTTGCAAGTTGTCATCTTGTACTATTGTACTATCATATGACCATTCTATTATCCTCTCAATTTTGATTATTCTTTTCAAGATAATTGTACATAAATCTAACAATTTTGAGCCATATACAAGGTATCTTGAAGAATATGCCATTTTTGAAAATGAGAGATGACCAAAATTGCCAACAAAAATCTTATCATATAATTTTTGGGAATATTCCTTGTACTATTTTTTTGAAATGCTTTCTTGAATTAATTTGAACTTGATTTTTTTACTACACATATAAAATATGCGCATAATTTGAAAAATGATTTTCTTTATTTATTTTTTTTGTTCAAAATAATACAATTTCATTAAATAAATTCCCAAAAATTAATTAATTGGATTTTCAGCTAGCAAAAATTTATTAAATTGAAATTGACCAAACAATGCCCCTTTTAAATGCCCCAAAATTCCTTAACTTCTCAAAAATGATTTTGAAAACCTTAGAATGCTTGGGTAGATACCCTAAACCCTTTCTCAAATAATGCATCACTCACAAAATTATTTATTTTTGCTGAAAATTAGGGTTTTGAAACTAGGCGGAATAAATTAGGGTATGACAATCATGTCTCTTCAATGCGTCCCATCAGACCAGCACGACAGGACTCCCTCGGTCTTCCCAAACGTCACGTCTCTGTTCCTCCACTCGTAAGATGACGCATGGCGCAGCAATTCTCGCTAAAGCAATGGTCTAATCAAGTCGAGGCCAACCTCATTCTTCATCCGACCTCAACTTGGGGGCCACTATTCCGGCCTGGGCCAAAGCATCACAAGATTTGGGCCAGGCCCAATTCTACATCTAGAAATGTTCGGTGCTGAACGAGCTAGTCAACAGCCGCATCTAACGGTCAGGATTCGCACACCCGTATCCAACGCCTCAGGTACGACACTTCTATCTATAAATAGAGGTCCAATCCTCTGTTCCAAGGTACGCTCTTCATTACGCGCTCATTTCTTTGCATTTTCCTTCTCTGATCTGTACTGACTTGAACGTTGGAGTGTTTGCAGGTATCCCCACCCGACGCGGTCATGGAATCTACCTCGGGCAACCCGAGGTCCATCTTCAAGCATCCGAAGCTCACCTTTATCTCCACTCGCCCAAAGCATATCCTCAAGATCTTCAAAAGCACTCATCTACTTGTACCCCGGACGTGATCATATCCGAGTCCGAGTACCGAACACTTTCTCTCTAGCTTGTTTCTTATCTTTATTTGTGCGGGCGGAACCTCGAGTTTGACTAGTATATCTTGGATGGCATCGGGCATAAGTCGTGCCTTGCGCATCCGAGTTTATAATACCACGTCACCTCGTGGTCAGGTATACTCTGGTGACAGTTAATATGAACCCAGTCTGATTCTAACTCGCCCATCAGGGGTTACGACATGTTTTAAGTCGCTTTGCGAAGCGAGTGGATCGACTCGCGCCATGCTTTGTAGGGAAGCGCAAACGATCGCAGCGTCGATCTCATGCCGCCCCTTTTTACCGTCCGACTTTTGCGTTAGTTTTCTGGTCACCCACCGTTGGTATCGGGACCTGGCTTTTTATCCTTCAAGTAACGATAAGTATTGCAAAATAACATTTCGATTCACAACAATAAAATTTCATTCATTCACTCATGTATATTAATGGTTCATGCTATTACATTGGTTTTTTATCATTTGTGTTTCGTTCATACAACAAATTTCCTTAGCTTATCGGCGTTCCAAGTTCTAGGTATTTGTTTCTTTCTCAAAGTTTCTAGTTTGAAAGCGTCGTTTTCTGTTTCTACGATTATTCTATACGTACCTTCCTAGTTAGGGGATAGCTTCCCTTGGGATGCATTCTTCAAACCCACGTCTGCCCTTTATAGAACTAGTTCGCCCTCCTCGAAGGTTCTAAGGACCACCTTGGCATGAAACCTTGTAGCCATCTTTGCTTGATCACCATGTCCTTTAAGGATGCTTGGTTTCTAAACTCCTCTATGAGGAACAACTCCTCTCGGAGTCTTTGCTCGTTGGCTTCTGGAGGGTTCAGGTGTTTGATCCTCTAGCTCAACTCTCCAATTTCGATGGGTATGACTGCTTCTGTTCCGTATGCCATCCGGAAAGGTGATTCCCCAGTTGATGAGTGTGGAGGTGGTTTTGTAAGCCCACAGGACATAGGGTAGTTCTTCAGGCCAGCTGCCTTTTGCCTCATCAAGTCTCCTCCATAATCCTCTCAAGATTACTCTGTTGGCTGCCTCTTCCTGACCGTTGGTCCGGGGGTGCTCCACTGACTTAAAGTGGTGTTTCATGCCTCGATCAGCCGTTTGTTGTCTTAATCCTTTGTCTATAAACTGTGTCATTGTCAGTGATGCCTACCTCCGGTATGCCGAATCTGGACATGATGTTTTTCTTGAAAAACTTCATGTAGTTTTTTGTCATGATGGTAGCCAACTGCGATGATTAAATAGTTTACTTGCCGACTTTGACCCATTTGGTGAAGTAGTCAACTGCGATGATTAAATAGTTTACTTGCCCGAGGCCAAGAGGAAAAGTGCCTAAGAGGTCAATCCCCCACAAGCGAAAGGCCAAGGAGAGCTCAGGTACGCCTGCTCTAACGAAGGAGCAATATGCACATCAACGTACTTTTGGCACTTGTAACATTTCTTGATGTAATTTTGTGAATCTTCGTTCATGGTGAACTAGTAATAGCCTGCCCTCAGTGCTTTTTCTGCTAGGTCTCATTTGCTTAGGTGTTGCCCGCAGATTCCTTCATGGATTTCTGTGAAAAAGACTTCCCTCAATAATCGAGTATGACCCTGCTCTCCTTCTTACCGAGGCCGCTTCTTTTGCGTCAACGGGCTCTTGCCCTTCGAGAATATACCGAAGGTTCGGTGTTATCTAATTTTGACTTGCTTCGACGGTGAGGACGGAGGTAGGCGACCCATTGTCTAGAAGAATTCTAGGCCTGGACAGAGTTTCCTGAATTACGCTCCGATGGTTCCCGGGTGCTCTGGTGCTAGCCAGCTTGGAGAGTATGTCAACCCTGGTGTTGTCCCCCTGGGTACATGTTTCACCTTCGCCTTATTAAACAAACCTAGGAGCTCGTGCACTTCAGTTATGTATTTTTGTAACACTGGATCATAAGCACCAAATGCTGCATTGATCTGGGAGACATGTCAGGATGGGCGGTTCGGAGAGGGTTTCTTTTAAAAGGGTCAGCGCCTGCTCTCGCTCGGCGGTCCAGTTAAAGTCTGTTTCTTTATTGAGCAATTTGAACAAGGGTAGAGACTTATGTGCTACTTTTGAAATGAAACGAGACAACGCTGCTATCATGCCAGTGAGTTTTTGAATTTCTTTCTTTGTAGTTGGTGTGGAGTTTTCGGTCACAACCCTGCACTTGTCAGGGTTGGCCTCAATACCTCTTTTAGTGAGATAGAATCCAAGGAATTTCCCCGCTCGAACACCAAAGGTGCACTTCTCCGGGTTCAATCTCATATTGTTCTTTCGGATTTCCGAGAATACTTTGGTCACATCTTTGAGATGGTCTGGATCATTTTTACTTTTAACTATCATGTCATCTAGATATACTTCGATTACCCGACCAATTTGATTTTTAAAGACTTTGTTGATTATTTTTTGGTAAGTTGCCCCAGTGTTTTTGAGTCCGAAGGGCATTACGCGATAGCAATAATTTCCTTGTTCCATCATGAACGCCGTTTTTTCTTGATTGGGCGGAAACATCAGGATTTATTTATATTCTGAGTACGCATCCATAAAAGATAATAAATGAAAACCTGAGGCGCTATCAATTACTAATTTGTCTACACTAGGGACGGGGAAGACGTCTTTTGGACATGCCTTGTTAAGATCAGTATAATCAACACACATCCTCCATTTTCCATTAGATTTCTTAACAAGGACTACATTGGACAACCAAGTGGTGACTTAATTTCTTTTACAAAGTTTGCCTCTAAGAGGTCCTTCACAACCCTAGGGTCTTAGGTGGATCTTGCAAGTTTAGAGACCTTTTATGTTTTAATTTATACTTTCAATTCCTAATTATTATTTCAATTAATATTATTCTATTGCTTTATCACATAATTAGGATTGACAACCTTTACTTGTTCATAATCAATTAGTTGATTAGCGATCGTAGTACAATTAGTTGGTGGACCTATAGGATAATTGAGACTATAATTAATGCATGACCAAACTTTAACTTAGTCTTCCAATCATTCAACCTTTTTGTTCTTTATGTTTTTCTTGAATTTAAATTCTTGCATGACCAAACAAGGGTTAACTTAGGAAAAAGAATATTAATTACGAATGACCAAACAGATTAATAGTTTTAGCAAAGGGACTGGTAATTGAATAAAATAAGGGAATTCAGGTAGAATTAGACATAGAGGAATTGAAGCTTGCAAGTGAAACCGTGACCCTAGGCTTCTCTCCATTGATCAAACTTTATAATTTAAATTCTTGCTATTTATTTCTTCTTATTTTAGTTTCTATAACCCCCAAACATTCCTTCGTCTAAATAATAATTAATCTTAAGTAGTTTGGTACTTATTAATTAATCTCTGTGGAGACGATATCTTTTATACTACCTCTGCGAGAGAGTACACTTGCTCTAAGTGTGTTTTTAACGCAACAAGTTTTTGGCGCCATTGCCGAGGATTAATTTAATAATATTAAACGAAAAAGATTTTTATTGCTTTAGACTTTTTTTATTTCTTGTTCTACTTTTTTTTAATTTAATAAAAAGAAAAAAATTTACATTTAGTTTAATTTTATTTTTTAGTTTTATTTTTTTTATTATTATTATTATTACTTGTGCATGCTCACCCGCTCCCAAGAGCCCAAATTGGTCTTTGATCAAGAAATTGAAAGAACTGCTAGAAGGATAAGAAAAGAGACGAGAGTGATGGCTAACAATCTGGAAAGAACTCTTCGGGACAACCTTAATTCAAATGGTTTAAAATTCCACCATGTTCAGAGGTACACCAACGGAAGACCCACATACTCATCTTAGAATCCTTATGAGGGTGGCAGACTCCGTAATTTGTAATGGTGTCACTCTTGAAGCCATTAGAGTGAGATTGTTTCCGTAGTCATTGGCTGACAAGGCAGCCATCTGCTTGGCTAGACTCTCAACTTGCCGAGTCCATTACCACTTGGGACCAACTGAAGCAAAAATTCTTAACCAAATATTTTCCTCCAAGTAAGACTACTAAGATTCGAAGTGCAATAATCAGCTTTGCTCAACTTGAGCAAGAATCTTTACATCAAGGTTGGGAAAGATTTCAAGACTTACTCCGAAGTTGTCCACATCACGGATTTGAGAAGTGACAATTGCTTGGATATTTTTGCAACAGTCTATCTTCTCAAAATAGAGGAATTGTTAATATGGCTTGCAGGGGCTCTCTGATGAATGGAGAGCCTGCGGCATTTTATGACTTAATTGCGGAGATAGATGTCGATAATGCCCAATGGGAAACTAGTGACAGACGCATGAAGAAATCAAATGGGATGTACAAGGTTGAAGATGAAACTGGTGTTAATATAAAGCTAGAAACTCTCTCTAAACAGATGCAATCTTTGATGAAGGTACAAGCCTTAACTACACCTTCCACTAGTGAAAACACAAACAATATTTGGGGAGGCCTAATAGAGGAAGTCAACTATCTTAGCCAGAAGAAAAGTGAGTTAAGGCCTGATATGCAAGATTCTTTAGTTCGGTACATGGAAAAGGTTGGACATCTGTGCATGGGTGTTTTAGCCAATTACATGGACAGGACTGATGAGAGCTTGCAATCCATTGAAGATTTGATAAAAGCACAAGGCCGACCGACAACTTCAACTAAAGAGGCCAATTATGTTCCGAATTCCAACCGGAGCCAAAATGACCCTAATTCAACTAGTCGTACACTTACTAACGTATACGATTCCGTAGCAAAACATAAGAAAAATTTAACTAGTCGTACACTTACTAAGATAAGTAATTATTCGCATTTAATTTTATAAATCTCATTCAAAAGTTTAATTTCATGACCTAAGTACACCTCATCAAAATATGTTTTGCATTTAGGTGGTGGTAGACACTTTATAAACAAACGTGTATCTTAGATTTTAAAAGAGCAACAGCATATGCAATCCTTTCCTCATCTGTGAGGGGTTTTCTTCTTGATGCCTACGGATTAGGATAGCTGCCATGGAAAATTGTTGCACCAACTTTGATCTCATTATAAAGAAAGTCATCCCAAATTTAGTTTGCCTTTAAGATATGATATGTCAAATATTTTTCCTACTCAAGAAGAATTGAAGATAGTCATGTTTTTTGATGAACGACTCGAGGTTCTGATGGGTTGGTGGTTGCTTCTTTCAAACTTTTTGGGATATTATTGGTTATGGCGTGTTCTTGTATGTTCTTGAAATTTTTTGTTTTGGGTTAGATTCTCCCTAGAATTAATTCAAAACTCATTTCCCTAAATCCTAAGTTCACATAAGCTGAAAAAATTGAGGATTACACCCCTATTTCTTTGTCTAACCTCCAATTTAAGATCATAACTAAGATTCTTATAGATAGGCTCGATTTAATAGCTCCCAGTGAGGGAAAGAAAATAATTTATCTATAATATTTCACAAAAGAGAAATATTAGAAGTTTTCAGAAAATACATGATCATGTGCATGAAGAAAAAACTCCAAAAAAGATATCCAAGCTTCTACTAATTATAGTATTGATCTCTCATGATTGCATAGTCCATTCTTGACAAAACTCAATGTAGAGAAACATCTTTTAATAATTGTAGTTGTTAGAAGCAAAGTCTATTTTTTACGTGGGATTGTGTACTAAAGTGAGTTGGACTTATGTGTTTGGATAATTAGATACTAATGAGAACAAAATTAGTTTTTTAATGGGTGCAAATAAAACATTATAATATATTTTTATATGAATTGTTTTTTGTTGGTGGGGGCGAATGCCCCCATAAACTTAAGCATGTATCCGCCACTGATAGCTCCTAATTTTATTTTTAATAGTACAAGGACTTCGTCAGAGGTAGAAAAATCTTTGAATATATTTGTATTGCTTGTGAAATTTTCAATATGTTTGGAAATTTGACATAAGAGACAATTTTGATACTATTGAGTAGGGATTTTAAATCAAGTTCTTTAGGCTTTTGATTTTCAATCAACCTTCTATAAATGGCTTAAGGAGATCCTTCACCAACTAAGTTATAAATAGATGTTAGTGTAAACTGTGTTAGAATTTATGTTCTGTTTTCAAATCATGCAAATATTTGATTTGAGATGAGGCAAAAACGTAAGCAATCAGGAGATGTTTTCAAAAGTTACGGGACAAAAAACTACAAAATGATACGGATACTCTCCAAGATCAGCACCAGCAGAGTCTCAATAATCAATTTCAAAAAATTGATAGAACTAATAGTTCATCAAATGATGATTCTCCTGATCCTTCCTTATGCCTAAATGAAGTTCAACCAGAATAGAAAGATGAGCCTCCACTTGTGAAAGTTAAAGGTAAAGTCATTATCTTGTTTTGCGACTTTCTCAATGAAAGATGTTTACTTTCTTTTGTTTATGTAATGGTAGATACTTGTACCAAAGAAACTATGACCTGAAAAATGATAGCAAGTTAGGTTTGGCATTTGGAAAATACTAAAAAAGTTATTGTGGAAATCAATGGTAATGGCCAAGAATATGATAGCAGGTCAAACTTGTGAGGTTTCTTCATCAAGTCGCTCAAATGTACGAATTTTTCCCTTTATCTATTACTAGATGGGATGACATGTTAGAGAGGGGTAGCAAAGATCAGTGGGAGTATATTGAGGTTATTATCTAAACTTCCTAAAACTTTTATTTGTTTATTGAGATAATTATTAATTGGAGTTTATAATTGAATATTGACCTATAAATACAACATTTCAAGGATCATTTTGAGTTTGATTATGCTTTTGGTATCAAATTGGTGAGGAATGTATTAGGGGAAAGATGGAATGCCCAAAAACACAAGTTAACAGGTGTCAATACTTCTACCCCTAACAAAAGTAAATATGAGATACTTGTCAGGTGTTCATCAGTATAAAAAGGATGAAATGAAGGTATGAGTATTCTATAGAAAGTTATTTTACTCTATCCTTTTTTTTTTGAAAAAAAAGTGAGAACTTTGGAAACATATATATTTGACTATCGTTGCTAAAAATTGTAGAAACTAAGAGAGCAAAATTAAGAAATCGTTAGGAGCTTAAACTCTCACATGCTGGTGGTAGTAAGAGCAATGCAAGAAGGGGTGTCCGATGGTAAATTTAGGAAGGTTGGTATGTCAAAGTAAATTTCTGTATTATAATAACAAAGTAACTTTTTATACATGATAACTGCTTATATTTTATTTAAATTAGGAGCAAAAATTGGGAAGACCGATATGTCGAAGTCAGGTTAAATTGCCAACTTCACTAATGAATGATGGAAACTTTGTGAATGGAGAAACATCCAAGACCGTATCTTCTTCCATAATATAGAAATTAGCTGTAAGATTCATGTGGCTAACGACAACAACAACTATGGCTACGTTTTTCCTGCTTTGGGAATTGATCCACAAGAGAAGATAATTTGAGAACTCATGGTTGGGCATGTTTGTATCTATTTGTAGCTTGTGTGGAAAAACTAGTGAAATTATTACTCATTTTTTTTCGCATTGTGAGCTGATTTCAAAATTTTGGATTTGGCTTAGTTATTGTCTTCATCTCTACATTGATTTGAGCAACATCCACATTGTTCTTGGATTTTGTGATAATAATCGGTGCTCCTAGATTCACGATGTGGTCCTTTTTCCATTGCCATATGTTTGATAACAATATACGATGCAAAATCGCACTGCAATCATAACAAAATTCAAAGTTAAAACATAAATCTAATAGAGAAAATGTAAAACATAAATCAAGCATATTAAAACATAAGACATAAAACATAAAAAAATATAGATAAATGTTTTTTTTTTTGGAAAGGAAATATAGATAAATGTTAAAAACATATATAATTATGTATGATGATATAAACACAACTAAAGAGAAAACACATATAAGTAAAATATATAACAGAAAAGAAGAATGCTTTACTGTATGAAACGAAAAGATAGAGACAATGATTTGCAAGTTTGTTTTTTAATTTAGAATTTCTCAATATTTATGTTGGATCTATTTTATATGTTTTAACTTTGAATGTTGTCACTTTTTGCACCAATTGTTAAACACATAGTTGTATTGTTATTAGAAAAGTGGGTTATTTGTCTTTACTTTTGGTAACATTACATTACATCAGTGGGCAGCAGAGAAGAGAGTGACCAAAATTGTATTTTGAAATGCAAATACAAGTACGGTACTTTACTCTCGAACCGGATCGGTACTATAGTATTGTACCAAAATTTAGCATTGGGGGGTTTGGGAGCGCGTTTTAGGTGAGGGTTTGGGGTGTCCAGTGAGTAGAGGGAATTTGTAGGAAGTATTGCTCGAGGAGAAATTGATTGGGAGATTTTAGCGTGAGAATTGGCATACCTTTTGGCTTTTATTAACTTTTTCTTTTTAGATGAATAATTATTTAAACTTCTTATGCTTATTATTATGTTATGAGCTAGACTTGAAAAAAAATTGCTCCAATTTGCGTATGTATGAACGAAAAAAAAACTTGTTAGCAATCTAGTTTTAAATTTTGTTTTAAACATGAAAAACCTAAATTATTTGTTAAGTATGATTGTTCTCAATATTTTTTAAAAATAGAAAACATAAAACTTGTTTGATATATATATATATATATGTGTGTGTGTTTTTTCTCTAAGTTACTCTTTTTAATACATAATTATAAATATTTTTAACGTAATATTTATTATATTATGGAATAATAACAAAATAAGAAATGAAATGGCTTTAATTGCAAAAAATTTTGACAATTTAATTGCATTTTTAATCTCTTGATATTACGAATGTCTCATTTTCGTCCTCCTTTTCTTAATTAAGCAAGTTCGATCATTTGATTATCATGATCATATTTTAGCCCCTAAAATTCTAATTGAGTGAATTTGACAAATGTGTGATTTTAGTGTCTCTCTTCAATTTTCATTCAATCTATAACCAAAAAACCTATAAAGATTTTTAATCCTCCTATATCAATTAGATTTATTAATTTATTATTATAATAAAAAAGAAGAAAAAGTGTCATCAAGATTTATGATTAAAGGATCGATGTGCACAATCCTAAGCACATGCGGATATTTCGTTGAAAGCATTTGAAGACTCCGTGGGTAGCCAGTGATATGCTCAATAAATTAATTAGCTATTAATATCCACAACAGTTGCTATTAATATCCATAAATTAATTAGCTAGTAATATCCAAAAAAAATGTGCTCAATAAATTAATGTGCTCATTGGTTCTTCTACTTGATACACTATACCTACATCTCATATCTAATATGATTCTTACATATTGTTATATCAGTTGCACCTTTATCAGATAACTTTGCTAAGTTGCCATCGTGTCAGGTTATTCCTTCTATACACTTGACGGAAAAGTCCACGTCGGTTTCCATGTCAAGATTCATCGATATTCTATTTTCTAGGTCAACATATAGAGTTTTTAGTGCATTGTATTGCGCCTGATGACTTTGTACTGGATCTCACAGATTTGGCATCAACAACTTTAAATCCTTGTTCTCTACTATAATTCGGCTTCGGCACACGTCCTCCTTTTGTTACCGCAAAGGATGCTCCATTAACAAAAGCGTCCCTTACTGAATGAAATTCCCATCTGTCACCATTTTTATGATCACCTTTTCTCCATGTTACCTACACATACATTTCGCATATAATTAGCAAATTAATTCACACATCTTCATTAGTTATTTGAAATTGGCTTGGTAAAATTTATTACCTCTTTACTACCAGTTGTTGGTGCTATGAAGAAGTTAGCTTCGCTTTTGATGCTAGGTCCCATGCTTCCACCAATAGCATATTGCACCCAACCCAGGTAGAGATTGTTGGCTACATGTGCATATCCATGGCGAATTCTGTAATTTTTATTATTAATAATAAAAAATATTAATATTGAATACTGTCTATTTTTTTACACATATTTTATAGCAGTATTGCTATTTGAACCAAACAAAATTTATACAAAATATGGTCATTTAATATTGTTTTGTCAAAAAAAATATTCATCTAATATTTTTAAATAACTTTATATTTGTATATGTTAATTATGTTGGTAAATTCTAAATGAATCAATCAATTACCTTGGCATTCTCTGGTTGCAGTTGGGTCCAAAGTGGTTGTAGACAACGGTAACCTTCATATTCCGGTCTCTCACAAACCCATCATCATGTCCAAGAAGCATAACCTTATTCTGGTCTCTAAACCAATTATTCGATATAGTTACATTGGTGGAACCACGTGTGACATCAAGAAGACCATCTTCACAGTCATAAAGCGTATTATGATCAATCCAAATATTTGAAGCAGTAACTAATCGGATTGCATCTCCATCAACTTGTCCAATAGAAATTACCTTTCCATTAGGCCCCATCACCATCCCAGGGGGGTGAGCTTTGCAATGATGAACCCGAATATTATGGATGATTATGTTTGTGGCCTAAAAACAAATTAATACAAAGTATTAAGTAACTAATATGCATGAAATAAAATTAGTGTGATTATCATTTTAATCCTTATAAATGGGTTGGTGATTACCTTGGAAATCATCAAGCATGCATTGTCAGCAATATGGATATTGACACCTCGACCATCAATGGTTGTGAAACTACTAATGAGAAGGGGTTTCACGAGGCTAATGTACATGTTTCTTTGGAATGTGATCCACACTTTACCTTGAATTACAGAAGCTCCATACCTCAATGTACCAGGTTGAGGATTTATAGGATCATCACAAGGGTCGGTAACCTTATAATAAACGAGGTCATTACCAATGTTGTTTATCATCTTTCCAGCATAGCCAACAGAGCAAGTTGCTAACTGAGTCCTATGTTTCCTCCATTCAGGATTTGGTCTCCAACATCGATCAATGGTGTTCATTTTTAATCCACTTAACTTGGATTGTTTGGCATAACTAAGGTTTGGAATGAAATGTGTAGCAATAACAATGGCCATGAAAAAGTGCCTAAGGATAGAATTTGTATCTTGAGACACCATGATATAGGAATATTTTTCTTGATCAATGCGAATGGGAGAAAAAAGAGAGAAAAGAAATGAAATGTTTATTAGTTTATGTTTGAGAAGAAGTAGTATAAGGAAGTGATTATATAGGGTAAGAGTGGTTTTGTAGTTGGTTGAAGTTGTTTTGTGAAGCTATGGCTTAGGGAGTGTCCCATCTAAGAGGGGTGTTAGGAATAGAAATAAATAGGAAGAAGGTTTAGCTAGTTCATGATATTGGCCTCATGTTGCGACAATTACCTAAATTTAAACAATAACTATAGCAGCTAAATTAGTAATTCAAGTATCTTCAACAATATTTTCAAGTACACCAGGAAAAAAAACCAACATTGAATGATTACGCAGTGTAAAATATTAAAATTAAACAATATTTTCAAGTACACCAGAAAAAATAACCAACAAAATTTTCAATGGCTGAAATTTAATACTGAACTATTAAATAAAATATCAAAATTAAGCAAATGATTTGTATGATTACGCAGTTTACATGTCCTTTTTTTCTATCTATCGGTGAATGAGGGTCGAGGGGCCTAAATGTCTTTTTCTTTACAGAGGCCCTAATTGTTAAATACTTGTACGGTAAATAGACATACGTAAATATGATTTGTTTTACATGTTAATGGGCTATATAGAGATATAAATAAAAGGGATTTTTTTTGGTGTGAATATAAGTAAAAGGAGTTGGTAAATACAACCACCCTCGCCCCCTCTCTCTTTTAGTAGCATACATCCTGCTGCCAACTTTTCATTTTTCCACAAAATTCATTTGTTCAAAAAAGTATTTTTAGATAATCCGAGGTTAAATCTCTTGAGGGAGAGCTTTTCCGTCTATTGTGGTCCTACTCGGCTCAAGAAATTAGTCTTTGCAGTTGCTCGCAGATGATACCCGATTTATACTAAAAAAGATAATCCGAGGTTACCTATAATACAACCTCGTTGACAATCTCGGTATAAGTTCCTAATGTCATATACTGAAATACCAAAAGGGTGGTTAATATCAATCATCAAGTCTCATGAGGAAATCATTGATTTCTTAAGGAAATCAAATCTGATCAAGAAATCATCATCAATTTAACTAAACCAGAGCCATTAACCAATTATATGAACACACCATCATCAGCTTGATACATCCATGATTTGTATTCATAAGTTTGTTCCATTTTAAATATGTTTTATGCTTTATTTTGAGATAGTTGTATTTTTAATATTCTTCTCAATGTTGAAAGGGAGTTATGTATTTGTACATAAGCCAAAAATAGTTACACAATAAGTGTGTGTAGATATGTCAAAAATAATTATAAAATACAATATCTACCTAATGTGCATAGATAACTACAAAATATATACAAAAAATTGAAAAGTGGGAAAATAGACGTCACGACGTCGGGACCAATCCTGCACCCTCTTTCTCTTTGGGTTTTTTTTGTAACCCCACCAACAGACGTCATACCCCAACCAATTTTTTTATTTCTTCTTTTACCCCTATGAATATTTTTAAACGGACTTATCTATTTAGTAGATAAATCCGTAGTTAAAAATTACACTACGGATTTATCTACTAAAATAGATAAATCCGTTTGAATTTTTTTTTGTTTCGGCGGAATTACATCTTAACCTATACATCCCTTTCCTGTTTAAATGTAATAATTCAGCACATTATGTGTTATGTACATCCGTTTGCTTTTCTATTTCAAGTAAACACATTATATGCACATCTGTTTGCAAAGTGAGATACATCCGTTTGCATATTTTGTACATCCGTTTGTTTGTTTTTTTACCAACATAATTCTGTTTGTGATGTTAGATAGTTTACGTATTTCTGGTTTGAGAAATAAAAAAACGGAAGTATGTTGCCTGTAGGTACTTCCGGTCTCAAATCGGAAGTAGGTACTTCCGCGTAGGTGAAAACGGAAGTAGAAGGTATAGTGTAGGGGTATTTTGGTTTTTTCACTCCCAATGTGGGGGGGTATAGTGTGTATAAGTGGGGGTAAAAAAACCCTTCTCTTTTGACAAGTGTTGGGTCTCTCTGTCTTCTAATTCACAAAGTGCCGACTAGACATGAGACCCCTCATGCACATACTCACAGCCCAAGATACCATGAGTGTCGTCTTAGATCAACCACCTCATTTATAGTACGAAAAAGAAGAAGGAAAGAAGCGGGTGAGGATTTTAAAATACCAACTTTATCTGATTTTTAGTAATATAATATATTAACGGATGTTGTAGAGAAGGTGAAAACTGGGGAAAATTGATACATCCTACTAAAAATGAGGGGTGTGGATAATAATGCCCATTAATTAATAAATTGATATTGTCCTAATCAACTGGGCTTGAGATCAAGAAAGTATTATGGGCCTGACTAATGGAGTTGTGGAGCTTACGTCATTGGTATGGAATGACCCATATTTTCTACAACCCCCAACTACTCACTGGACACCCCCAAACCTTGTGAATAGACAAAATTGCCATTAATGCAACGCACACCACCTTTTTTTCCTAGGATTATGCAGGTACTGAAGTTTGGTTCCAGAACCAAAGTATTGGTCGGGTCTTATGTATTTACAGACACCACCCTTATAAATTTTTAAAGGTCCGAAAGTTTGGAACTGTAAGTTCCGAACCAAACTTTTGTACTAGTTCCAAACCAAATTTTTAAAGGTCTGGAAGTTTTTAAAGCTAGCTTCTTCATAACACTGTTGGTAGTTATACGTATATTCTAGTGTAGATTCTAATAGTGCCTAGCAATCTGGATGCTTAATTCCTAATTAGTTTTGATGATTAACAAACCTCAAATGTGAGAAGCTTAAGTTATCTGATTCCATATGCTACTAATGCTTTTCTTGAGTGAAAAATAAGAACAGGAACATCCAAGCTAATCTCAAGAAGGTATATGCTTATGAGAAGCATTATATGTGAGAAGACTTAAAATAATGTTGCTCAACATATTCTTAGAGAACAAACCTTCTCATGATAAGATCAAAAGATCAAGACCATATGGTATACTTGAGAAAGATCATCATGAGAAGCTTCATCTATATAAGTGACAACATGAGAAGGATAGACTAGAAGGATCAACCTAAGAAGCATCATGACAGAACTATGAAGAAGGAGATGAGAAGCATCAGATGAGAAGAATCAAGTTGAGAAGAGTCATCAGAAGGGTCATGATGAGAAGAGTCAAGTTGAGAAGAGTCATACTGCTAGTATCTTCATCAGAAGTATCAACTTGAGAAATATCGTCTTCAACATCTGTCATAGTTGAGATGAGTCACAGTTGAGAAGAGTCATGACAACTGGAAACAGCTGTCTTCTGCAGAAAAGCAGAAACACTGCTGTATTATGCAGGCAGCATCTTCCAACGGCTATAAACCGCTATAAGCTTTTTGCCAACGACTCTATTCTTTAGTCCAGAGGTTATTACACAGAATTTCATCTATAAATAAATGCTCCTGACCATCATTACTCTGTGTGAGAGTACATTGAGCTCAAATCTTCCAACCTTCTCAAGTGTCAAAATTTTCTCTCATCCATACTCAGTTGCTACAAAACTGAAGGAATTCACTTGACTTTGAGTATGTATTAAGTCTTGTGTTGTTGTATTTATTGAATATTCCATTTGTATCAACCAAGCTCTAGAAATCCCACAAACCCAAACAGTTAAACAGAAAACCTGTAGGAAACCTTCTCAAGTAGCATGTGTTGTTGTACGGTTTGAGAAGTGAGTGCTTCTATGATAGAGGCAGTCTAATAGATCAGAAGGATTCTATTAGAGGTGTAAAAAGTAGGTAGAGCTGTGTGAGGAAAACTACGAAGAGTACTTTTAGCCTAGGGAGGTGTAAAAGTTGTAAACTATTCTGAAAATAGTGGAAATACTCACAGGGAGTGAGGAGTGGATGTAGCCCAGAGTTTTGGGTGAACCACTATAAATGACTGTGTTATTTACTGCTTTCACAAATTGCTTTTACACTTTCTGGGAAAAATCTCCTTCAGGAGATGCTTTATGAAAAATTAGAAGGTTGTATTCTGACCCTTCTCTGCTAAGGAATGTTTTAAACTAAAACACAGTTTTCAACCCTTCTCACCTCTTCTCAACGCTTACAATATCTTAGGAAGTCTCTTGACGATGTGTATTTAAATGTATTATTATAAAATCACATATCCTCACTCTATTCTAACTGTCAGACAGTCAAGCAATGAAACAGTTAAGTGTTGAAGACAGATCTTACTGACCATTCTCAACTCTTTTATATAGTTGAGTAGACAGTTTAGACTGAACCTTCTCCGCTCACAAACTAGGTTAAGAAGATTTTTGTAACACACCCTTCTTAATTTAAAGCACTCACTATCTTAATATCTAATCATACTTGTGAAGATAGTTCTATTATTTCAGGAGAATTTAAAATGGGTCACAATTCCAACCCCCCTTCCTTGTGACATTTATTGACTTCAATTGGCATTAGAGCTCGGCCTCTGGGTTGAGCACCTCAACAGTGTGAGAGGAAAAGATCTTGGAAGAAGTCATGGCCAAACCAAATTGTGTTGCCTTCTTACTAGAAGGTGCTTCATGAAACAGACCACCTGGATTCAACGGTGAATATTACTACTATTGGAAAAGCCAAATGAAGCTTTTCCTGGAATCTCAAGACACTGATATATAGGACATTGAGGAAAATTGTCTATATACTCCCACTATAGCAGGTCCAGTACCAAACAGTTGTATTCCTAAACCAAAGGCGGATTGGACTACTGATGTGAAGCATCGTGTACTACAAAATGCTAAAGCCAAGTATTACCTAAATTGTGCTTTGGGAGGAGCAGAATATGACAAAATAATGGGGAAAGAAACTGCAACGGAAATATGGGATACACTATAAACAGCTCATGAAGGAACTGATCAAATTAAAGAAGCAAAGAAAGGCATGCTCATCCGTGAATTTGAAATGTTTAAAATGACTGAATAAGAGACCTTGATGAAATTTTCAGTAGATTCACCACAATCATCAATGGGTTAAGTGCTCTGGGAAAAATCTATCCAAATGCTGAGAAGGTTAATAAGCTTCTCAAGTGTCTTCCACTAGCTTGGAGACCAAAGAAGACTGCAATAGAAAAAGCAAACGGTTTGTCTTCATTAGAAATTGATCACATGCTAGGATCACTAAAAATCCATGAACCAGAACTCATGGAGGAATTACATCCAAAGAGGAAGACTGTTGCCTTGAAAGTTTCTCAAAAGGAAGATAAGTCTCCTTCTCAAAAAGGAAAATCTCTAGCACTTAAATCTTCACAATTGGATGATGAAGAGCAATAAACTGATGATGATACAGAAGGAGAAGAATTAGCCTTGATCTCCAAAAGAATCAACATATGGCTAATTAAACAACCAAAGAAGAGGAAAACCTCAGTTCAGAAGGGACACATTTAAAGGAGAAGGAAGCAAATCAAAAATTACCTGTTATGGGAGTAAGAAGCCAGGACATATATAACAAGACTTCCCTCTTCTTAATAACAAGAGCCCAAGAAGGTTCTCACCAAAGAAGAAAGCCTTATTGGCTACTTGGGATGACTCAGAAGAATCATCAAGTGAGCATGAAGAAGAAACAGCAAATCTATGTCTCATGGAAGAAACTGAAGAAGAAGAGGTATATGATTCTGAACTCTCTAAATGTGAATTTTGCAAAGAAGTTGAATCCTCCTTCGATAGCTTGTTTTATGATTGAAACATCCTTTCTCAAAAATGCATATTTTTCAAAGATCACTCGTGTTTTTTGAAAAAGGAAAATGAGGAGCTAAAATCACAAAATGAAAGAATGAGAAAAACAATTCACACCTTACAACAATCCCATTTTAAACTGTCTGAACAATTCAAGCTTCTCACCTTGAAAATAGCAGAAAAAACAATTATGTCTAACTTGGAACTTGAAACTGAGAATGCAATGCTAAGAAAACAAGTTAGTGATTTAACAAATGAGCTTATCATCTGTGCACAAAGTCTTGAAGCTTCTCAACTGAGTCTAACTCCCCTTGAGAAGGATCAAATATATAAGAAGAGAAATAGAAAGTCCAGAATTAAATCAAATTGCAAACAAACTGGACATCATATTTCAGTATGTAGCAACAAGCAAAAAGATCCCATGAATTTGAAACTAACCCTCAAGGACCCAAAGACAAACGAGTACCTAAATCTTTGTCAAAATCTAATGTAGGCATGCCTCATAGCATCAAGAAGAAAACTATCGTTCCTAGACAGTGGACGCTCAAGCCACATGACAGGGGAGAAGGATAAGTTCCTCTCAATAGAGAGCTTTGATGGAGGACTAGTCATGTTTGGCAACAATGATAAAGGCTTCATCAAAGGAGTAGGTACAGTAGGTAAAATAAACTCTGCTCAGATTCGAAATGTTCAAATTGTGAAAGGACTAAAACATAACTTACTTAGTGTAAGTCAGTTATGTGATTCTGGACATGAAGTGACATTTAAATCTGATGTGTGAAGAATAAATAGTCTAGAGTCTGGAAATTTTTTTTTTACCGTCATAGAACAAATCACCTCTATAGCATATGTCTTGATGATCTACCAGATCAAATGTGTTTAATCTCTAAAGAAGATGACAAATGGATGTGGCATAGGAGATTTGGTCACATTAGCATGAAAACCCTTTCAAATTTAACCAATCTTGAATTAGTCGGAGGACTTCCAAAGATCAAATATGAGAAGGATAAATCATGTGAAGCATGCTTTCAAGGAAAGTATGTTAAATCATCTTTTAAACCTATCAACATGGTTTCCACTCAAAGACGCTTGGAACTTCTGCACATGGATCTTTTTGGTCCTACTAAGCATGTTAGCCTAAGTGGAAAAAGATATGGCTTTGTTATAGTTGGTGATTACTCTAGGTTCACATGGGTAATTTTTCTAAAACACAAAGATGAAGCTTTTAAAAGCTTCAAGACATTCCTTAAGAAAGTTCAAAATGAGAAGGGTTCTAACATTATTGCAATAAGAAGTGACCATGAGAGAGAATTTGAAGAACTCCTCAGCAAAATGGTGTAGTAGAAAGAAAAAACAGAACATTGCAAGAAATGGCTAGAACATTGCTCAATGATTCAAAGATTGAAAAATACTTTTGGGCAGAAGCACTAACATTGCTTGCTACATTTTGAATAGAGCAACAATTAGAAAAACTTTGAACAAAACCCCATATGAACTCTGGAAAGGAAAGAAGCCTGTCATCTTTTATATCCATGCATTTGGCTGTTAGTGCTATGTGTTAAACAACAAGGATAATTTAGGAAAGTTTGATGCTAAATCTGACCCTGCACTATTCTTAGGATATTCTCTCACATTAAAAGCATATAGAGTGTTTAATCTTAGGACTAAAGATGTTGAAGAAAGCATGCATGTTATGTTTATTGAAATTAACAGTTCAACAGCTAGAAATGAAGATGATGCGATTTATGCAGATAAGACAAGTGAGAAGGGTGATGTAGTAAGGGAGAAACCTGAAGCTGAAGCAGCACCTAACCCTTTTCAACCCCTAGATAGCCCTAATAGCCAACCTACTCAAGCTCCTGAACTACCTAGAAGTTGGAGAGAATTTTCATTCATGTTTACTGAATCTGGAAGATATTTTGAGAAGATGTGAAGAAACAGATTTGGTCCTCAATTGGGAGAAATGTCATTTTATGGCACGAAGGTATTGTCTTGGGGCACAAGATCTCTAAGAAGGGAATTGAGGTAGATAAAGCTAAAGTTGAAGTGATTGAGAAGCTACCACCTCCCACATCAGTTAAAGGATTCAGAAGTTTCCTTGGGCCTGCTGGATTCTATAAAAGATTCATCAAAGATTTCTCAAAAATTTCTAAACCACTGTTATGCTACTACAGCATGACACTGTGTTTGAATTTGATGACAAATTTCTGGCAGCATTCAATACACTCAAGGAGGCACTGGTGACAGCACCTGTTATTGTTGCACCAGATTGGAGTAAACCATTTGAACTAATGTGTGATGCTAGTGACTATGCTATAGGAGCCGTCCTTGGCCAGAGGAAAGGCAAAGTATTTCATTCAATACACTACGCTAGCAAAACTGTTGTAGATGCTCAATTGAATTACACAACTACTGAAAAAGAGTTGCTAGCAGTAGTGTTTGCCTTTGAAAAGTTCAGATCCTATCTTATAGGAGCTAAGGTAGTGGTGTACACTGACCATTCTGCAATCAAATACCGCATTGCTAAGAAGGATGCAAAACCAAGGTTGATTAGATGGGTGCTACTGTTGCAAGAGTTTGATCTAGAAATCAGAGACAAGAAAGGAGTTGAGAATCAAGTTGCTGATCATCTGTCAAGAATTCCTGATGCTAGCCTCTTATCTTTCGTTCTATTTTTTTTCTTTTTAGGGAATATTTTCTATACAAATACTTGCCAAACTTTCCAATGAGAACCTAAGAACTAACCCAAGTGAGAACCACAATTGCAACAACTTGGACACCCCCACACTTATGGATTTGACAATTTTCAATTCAAAGCTCCTTCACCCTCTAAGATAAAGTAATATCTTTGTTTTTCACTTTTAGGCTTGTAATGAGCTATAAAACAAAGAAGGGATAAAAAGGCTCAAAGGGGCTTACACAAAGGGATAAATTCAGGGTAGGCTTATTTGGCTAGTAGCTAAAAAAGAACAAAATTGCCTAGATCATTTCAAACATGCATGTGAACAAGTGCTTCAACAAGAATCAAGTCAAGTTCTAGATTAACTAACAAACACGAGTGAGTCACACACAAGAAAGGAGAGAATGGTAAAATATAGTCCATCCAATAAAAGGCTCAATTCTCACCAGGGACATTGACTATCACAAATGATGGAAAATCTAGTGCTCATAATCAACTTATTATACCAAGAGCAACAAGAAATCAATCAAGTCATGTCAAAACACCTATGGTCCTAGAATAATAACATCACTCACAACTTGTACAAACCAAGGACTCATGGAAAAACATGCTAAAATAACTTTTTTTTTTATTTTTAAATAAGGAAAACTGAAAAACAAACCAAAAATTAAAAGAAAACGACAAACTACTAAGCTACTAAAAGACACCCCCGACACTTAAATCATACATTGTCCTCAATGAAAAAAACAAGCATAAAATAAGAGTAAGGAGGAGGGACTCCCTGGTCAAACTTCAGTGTAGGTGGGATGTTTCAATGAGAGTTCTCTTATGGTTTAATCTTCAACTGCGGAACTCTCATGGAATAACTTGAGACACTTTCCATCGACTTTGAAAACTTTGTTTGTCGCCTCACTTTTTATTTCCACTACACCATGAGGAAAAATGTTAGTAATAACAAAGGGACCAATCCACTTGAATCGATGTTTCCCAGCCATAATTTTCAGGTGGGGTCTGAACCATAAAACTCTATGCCCAATGGAGAAGTCCTTTCTGGAAATCATCTTATCATGCTTAGCTTTCCACACTTTCTTGGCAGGAGGGCCCGCCATGGTTAAACCAATGCCGCTCCTATGTTTCCTTGGGATTGGCGGATTCTCTTCCTGTTCAAATTTAAGCCCGACAATATTAGTCTCATGAAGCTTCCCACTCCCCTCTGAATATGCATAATTAAAATTTTTAGGGGGTGGTTCAAGCTCTAAAACAAGGGGCTGCTTAATGGCAGTAGCAGCTACAGCTACAACATTTGCTATAGGAGGTGTGTCAACCTGCAAAGTATCGATCAAACCATCAAGCAATTCAATTTTACAAAGGGAATTCTCTTCCATGGGGTGTTTCTTAGTATTAAAGATGCTAAATTTTTCAGTGGTATCACCAAATTCCATGGAAAGAGTCCCTGCATGTACATCAATTTTGGTTTTGGCAGTCCTCAAGAAGGGTCTGCCTAAAATGATAGGCGACCTGCTGGACTTAGTTTCTTCCTCCATGTCTAGAATGTAAAAATTTGCAGGAAAGATCAAATTATTAACTTTACGCGTGTATTTAATGTGTAGGAATTTTTGGTTCAAATGCTGTGGCGATGCTATGGCAGCACCAAGGTAGCTGAGGACGTGTGGAGCAAGAATCAGAGTGGTCCCATGGGACAAAATGAAGAAAATGGTGTTTTGTCCTATGTGAGCGTGTGCAAAGGTGTGACAGCGCATTAATGGGCCACAAAAAGACAAACAGTCCTTGATTTTAGGGTTGGCAGCATTGTACCCAAATTGCATTGGCCCAAATTGGTACTTCTAGTGAGAGAATATACTATAAAAAGGCACTTTAACCTATAAAGGGTACCATCCTCCTCTGACCCATAGTACACATTCCAGCCTCCACCATTGCCTAGGTCAGAGTACACTGTTCCATTCCTTCCATCTTCGTACTTCATCTTACCCAACTCCATTTCCACCATTTTCAGTGTTGAAACTCCATTTCTGAAGCTGGAATCACAGGATCTGCAGCACAGATCTTCATTTGCACAGCACAGAGACTCTAGAGCAGATCTGCAGCATCTGAAGCTTACTTTGAGCTTCATTTCAGTTGTATTTTCTGCATTTCTCTGTATACTCTGTTTTAGTGCTGTTTCTTTTTTGATGGCTTCATTTATGGTAGCTAAGTTCTATTTTGTTTTGTTTAAGCTCATTATGAGCTAAACTCTTTTATAGTCAAGACTATGGTGATGTAATTATGATATGTTGATGTTTAAATGTGATTAATGCTTGATGCTTCATTAATTTGCTTGAGTTAATGTTAAAAATCCTTTTTGAACTTGATCACTTCATTTAGTGTAGCGTGCTTCTATTATTGGAAAGAAATTGTAGTGCTGATTTCGCAAATTAATATAGTTTGAAGGGTAATAGGCATATTATCCTTTCCTAGTGAAGGATAGGAATATGAAGCTAGGGCTATAGTGTGATCGGAATCGTGCTTTTCAACCTATGGAATGAACCTTAATGGGAGCTTAGGAATAAGGAAACCTTAACGACATTCTGTTTTAGGATAGGAATATCCACATTCATTCTGCGCACTGAATGCTATCACAGCACTGATCACAGCATTACATCAATATTGAGTAATTACAGATCCTTGTCTTGGCTATACTCATTACTCTGATTTTACTTTCACTTTTTACTGTTATACTGCTACTCAACCTTTATTGTAACTGTTACACAACCATGAATTTTTACCATGCTTTTATTTTTACTTTTTACTCATTAATTCAAGTGCTAGCACATAGAGTTATTTATTAAATCTCAATCCTCGTGGGAACGATCTTTCTTATCACTTTATTACTTGTTAGACTGTGTATACTTGCACACGTTTTTACACAACAACATTACATTAATGGAAGCTCCTAGATCTAAAATGGCATCATCAAACTGACTACAGCCTATGGTTCATGGAATGGAAAATGTTTTTGGATCCTTGCACTTCTGGGGCATGGGCAACGTGAGGACAGAAACGTTATACCCCATGCTGACTTTTTCAATTCCTTTCAGTCTTCTCTTTCTCTTGTATGTGCACAACTCTTTCAGAAATCTGACATATTTTGGAATCTGCTTAATTGCCTCAAGAAGGGGAATGTTGACTTCCACCTTCCTAAAAGTATCTAAGATCTCACTATCCCTATCTGCATCATCTTGTTTTTTAGTCTTTGATGCTCTTTGAGGGAATGGGAGTGGTTGTATGTATTCCTCATGGTCAATAGGTTCAGGTGCTTTTTTATTTTTCAAAACATCAGTTTCAGGCACCTTTGGTGTGTCAACGGCCTTCCCAGATCTCAATGTAGTAGCACTAACATTGGGGTTTGGTGCATTCGGATTAATCACTGATTAAGCAGGTAGTTGGTTTTGCCCCCGAGCTTGCATTTGATTAATTGTGGCAGCCATCTGTCCAAATTGTGTCTGCAAATTCTGAATTGAGGCATCTGTCCTCTCTTGGAACTGGAGATTCTGGGTAGCCATCTGGTTAACTAAATCCTCTAATGAAGGTGCAGGCCTGGCAACAGCTTGTTGTTGTGTAGCTGGATTTCCCCATCTCAAGTTTGGATGGTTCCTCCAGCTTGGGTGGTACCTGTTAGAAGACAAATCAACATTGGCTTAAGGGTTAAATATATTAGCTGCATATGCTTGAGGGGTATCAACATTAGGATCCTCTTGCAGTGAAGGACAAGAATCTATGGGGTGCTCTGGAGAGGTGTAAATACCACAAACCCTTGCTGTCTGACCTGTGACCAATTTTTTTACCAAAACTGTAAGTTCATCCAATCTGTTTTCTAAGCTCTTATGATCAACAGCCTGTATCTATTTTACTCCCCTTGTTAGAACTGCAGAATTGCTTCTAGTTGTGAATTGTTGGGAGTTAATGGACATATTCTCTATTAGGGCTATTGCATCTGCTGGAGTCTTGTCTACAAATGCACCTCCACTAGCAGCATCCATAATATTTCTGTCCATGGGCAATAAACACAATTTCTTGAATCTCTCCCAGTATTCATGTAAAGACTTAGTGGAGTTTTGTCTGATACTACATATTTCTTTTCTGATTGAAGCTGCTCTAGATGCAGGAAAGAACTTCTCTAGGAACAACTTTTTCAAGTCATTCCAATTTTCAACAGAACCTGGCTGGAGCTAATACAACCAATCCTTGGCTGCATCTTGGAGTGAGAAGGGGAAGGCCCTAATTTTAATGCGCTCCTCTGGAATTCCTTGGGGTTTCATGGTTGAGCACACTATGTGGAACTCCTTAAGATGTTTGTGAGGATCCTCACCTGCAAGACCATTAAACTTTGGCAACAAGTGTATTAAACAAGATTTCAATTCAAAAGGAACTAAATTACCACAATCAGGAACTAAATTAACAATAAAACAGGAGGTTTTGATGAAAACGATTTCTATTTGAGGGGTTAAACAATTTAGAGAGACAATCGATCCACCGGTTTCTGGGTGCGCGTCTTGGATTTATCATCGGTTCCAAATAATCGTGCAAGACTCGTTCAAAGTTTCAGTTCTTGATTGATAATAAACTAATCAAGCAAGCGTCAATTAGTTTATGCGAATTCACACCGTTTTAAAGCAAACGTCAAAATAGCGTGTTCAATCAATTGTGATGGTGAACAAGCGCCACTAAACACAACTGATATCATAACTGAATTCGATCAATCCTCTATAAATTCCTTCTCGAATTAAGTAAAACAAGCGATTAAATAACTCGAATAGTTAAGAGTTGCGAAAACAGATTCACATATAAACAAGCGTCATACATAAACGATTCGCGTATTGCAAGTAAATCGAATTTGGGTAATTAAGCATCACACAAGACGAAAATTGCAAACAAAGAATTCAAATGTGGAATTGATAGGGAAGAAAGAACTGAAAACTAAAAACAAAGTAGACGAAATAACATTAGACACCGAACCTCAAAATCCGTAAAACGACAGTCTTTCACCGATGAATCGACTTAGAAGTTTAAGCTTCCATGGAGGCTAGAGCACAAAAGTTTTGTAAAGTGTGAATAATGCGTAAGAGAGAGAGAAACGGCTGCTGGTCAGCCATGTCTATAAGACAAACGAAAAACCTAATCCCTTACGGGTTCTTGGATAAAGCCCATTAACAAACTAATATTCGGCCCAAAACCCGTTTTAAAATAAACTACTTCTGTATTTCGCAGTTTTGGCCTTTAAGACTTCCGAACTGGGTTTCTAGCTTTACTAAAGATTTGTAGCTTTGTTCTTTAGCTTTCCAACGCATGCTCGCACGCCTCAATCGGATAACCACAGCCAAAGTTATGGCCTGCAGAGTAGACATGGGTTAATATGCAATAAAAACAAGAATTAATCAAGAAATTACTATTTTGCTCAAATAAGACCCAAAGTCTAGAAACTTGCTAAGACTTAAAGATTAAGAACAAAACACAATTAAAAACACCAAATGCAAAGCTATAAAGAGTGCGTTAAAATGCACTGATCAATTATTCGGGTAAAGTTCCCCGCTGTGGTTGATGTTGTTCAAGCACTTATGGATTACGCTACATTAACAACTTAGTTGATTCAAAATAATAATACTGTACATACATCAACATATTTTTTTTGATAAGAAAAAGCGTCCGAAATAGGATTACTTGAATTTAAAGTCAATATATTAAACCAAATCAAATATTGAAGTTCATTTCATTAAGTTATCCTTCATGCCTTCAAATGTTCTTATTTTTTTGGCAAAATTATATTAGAGGTCCTTTAAGTTATTTAATTGTAACAGGTTGGTCCTTAAGTTTTTTTCGTACCACTTAGGTCCTTTAAGTTACATAATGTGTACACCATTAGTCCTTTTTTCATTTTTCGTTACCAAAAACCCAAGTTGGCACTAATAGAGCTGGTGTGGCCATGACGGAGTCTACGTGTCATCTATCTTGTGACAATTTGATCATTTAAGACTATTACTGTCATGTAGCAATTTGATAATTTTAACTTAGTTTTTTTTAATACTGTCATGTAGCAATTTGTCATGTACCAAATTATTACATAGCGGTAGTCTTAAATGACCAAATTGTTACGAGACAGATGATATGTAGGCTCCGTCACGACCATGTCAGCTCTACTAGTGCCAACTTGGGTTTTTTATAACGAAAAATGAAAAAAAGACTAACGGTGTGCACATTATGTAACTTAAAAGAGATAAGTGGTACGAAAAAAACTTAAAGGACCAACTTGTTACAATTAAATAACTTAAAGAACTTGTAATGTAATTTTGCCTTTTTTTTAACCAAAGCAAACTCATATCATTTCACTATTAATAACGATTCTAATACAACTTGGAGCAATGTAATGAACTTTTTGAACTTTTGGTTAGCATAACATCTTGAGGCTCTTGCAAGAGAGTGAGGCACAAGATTTGCTTGCCTCCAAATAAAGCTAATCCTATAGCTTGGACATTGAAAACTAAAAGAATTAAAAGGAGAAATGATAATACCAAAATAAGAGTTTTTAGGCGTTGCTTTAGTTATCGCATTAACCGCCGAGAGACAATCCATCTCAATGATTATAGACTCCAAGCCTAAGTCCTTCAACTAGTGTAGAGCATGCCCCAATCCCATTGCTTCCGCTTCATGAGGTTCCGATACTCCTTCAAACCACATCGTTTTACCTTCCATGAAGTTACCGTTTTCATCCCGTAAACACAGTCCAATACCATATTTACCTTCTTCTTCAAATAGTGCAGCATCAATGTTGCATTTTAGTAAGCATGCAGCTGGTTTCATCCATTTTGTATTTACGTTTCTGGTGCCAACATAATCAGACCTACGGTGTTCTTTGGTTTTCCTTGCTGCCTCCCATGAGCGAAAATAGTCCTTTGCATGATGCCATGATATTCTCACATGTTTCATAGCCCCCTCCCACACCCATTCATTTCGTCTCTTCCACAGTGACCATAAAACCATTGCAAATATCTGCTGCTGATCCGTTTGCAATACCAAGAGCTGAGCAAAAAACTAGTCCCTAAAATGCTGCTGCTGCTGCGTTTGAAAGAATGGCACCGAATGAAGGCCACTAGCTTCTCAACCAGGTGCAACATGCTGACAGTGAGCAAAGAGGTGTATTTCACTCTCCCCCTTTTCATTGCACATAAGACAAGCCTCCTCACATGGCACATCCCTCCTTTTAAGATTCGTACGAGTTGGAAGACAACCACGTGCCACCAGCCAAAGAATTTTTTTTACTCTTTGTGGAACTTTGGGTCTCCAAATTTGCATCCAATTACCCGGAACTTGAAGATTAGAATTATAAATAAAATCCTCCATGATTCCGTAATAAGCAGACTTAACCGAATACTTACTGTTTTGTACCTTGAAGTACTGGGTGGACTGCAGTTGGTAGGTCTCCTGCTGTCTGGCCGTAGGTTAGATCCAGCCTGGGAGGGGTAACTGGGAAGCCACTCCGTTGCTCAAGTCATTATTGAGAATATATGAGTGATTTTGCTAGGAATGAGAATATACCTAATTATGACAATGTGAGCAAATATTTATAGGGAATTGTGCCTGTGGTGAGCTGTTGGATTGGTAGAGTGAATTTGAGCCATCCAAGTATAAGAGTCATGAATGAGTTTGTGTTTTGTGAATATGGATCAAAGTGATTGGGTCAATCCATGTCCAATTGCTGAATGGGCCTTTTGGTCCAGTCCAGAATAGTTGCCCCCCAAGCCGAGATTATTCCGAAGGATTTTTGTCGATTCGTCCGAAGCGTTGATTCGTCTGCCTTGTCCGGCCGTGTAAGATATTTTCCTCGCGACAACTGTGTTTTTAGCTTTTTATATAGGAGAGTAAAAAAATAATGAATTTAATATTTTGAGAGGAGTGGGTCTCCATCACTTGGACCACACTTTGAAATTTTGAGAGAAGTGGGTGAGGATAAGGTTGTGGAGATAAGGCCTCTTGGAACCACACATTTGAGGAGGTGAAAAGAGATAAGGTCCACACACTTCATCCCCTTCTTGGAGCAAGCCTCTTCTCTCTTGGTAAGTGTTTATCGTGTTCGTCCATTATTTTATGTAAACCGTGACCCACACCTTCCATGATGTGGTCTAAGTCGCGAGTCATGCTTCCTTCACCCAAATCGCGAGGCGTGTTGTGGTAGTGTAAACCGTGTGCCACATTGTGAACTCACAAACCGTGATGAACTTTGTGGACTCGCAAACCGTGAAGCACTTCGCAAGTTCATAAATCGTGATGCATTTTTTTAGTAGCGCTAACCGTGGGGCGCCTTGTAATGATGTAAACCGCGAGGCACCCTGTAGTGGCGTAGACCGTGAGGCACCCTTTTGTAGCACAAACCGTAAACCACGCCTTAGTTATACAAATCATGAACCACACCTTAGTCTTCACAAACCATGACCCACATGTAAGTTATACAAACCGTGAACCACACCTTTATCTTCACAAACCGTGACCCACACCTTAGTTATACAAACCGTGAACCACACCTTTAGTAGCACAAACCGTGAACCACGCCTTAGTTATACAAACCGTGAGCCACATTTCTAGTTCGCAAACTGTGAACCACAGTTTAAACTCACAAACCGTGAGCGCCGTTTTCAGTTCAAAAACCGTGAACCACATTTTAGCTCTGCAAACCGTGAGCCACATTTTAGGAGCACGAACCGTGACGTACCTCTTAGTAGCGTAGACTGTGAAGCACTTTAGGGGTACAGCAAACCATGAAGCACCTCTCGTGAGTTTCGCGCTGCCTCTGTTTGTTGAGGTAATTCTCCTTTGACTTTAGATTTCTGATATTCTCTTTATACAAATGGAGGTAGTTTTTTCTTTTTTCTTTTACACTATGGGCTCTTTGGTTTTCAAATGCGTCTTGTCTTGTCGAAATCTTCAGTGGACGACCTCAGGAAAGGAGGTTGTCAACAAGTCTTTGCTTGCCCCGTAACACTTGTTTTGACCCCTTTCTTGATACGACCCTTCATGCTATAAGGCAGGCTGGTTGGTCTATAGGGGGAGGATCGTCTGAGGTATGTGCGGAGACTATGCCTTTGGCGGAGTCGGGTGTGCGTGGCTTTATTGTGAGCTCTTCTTTAGATGATGAAGCAGAGTTTCGATCTGACCTCGAAGTGGTAGAGATTGACAGTGTCAACTACGACTGGGTTGCTTTGAGCGTTCGATCTATTAGGAGCATCTATCTCCTAGGGAGTAATCCTCCCCGCTACATTGAGGAGGTACTTGGAGGTTACTGGAGGTTTGAAGAGGTTGATCCAGATGATAGAGTTTGCAAAATTCCCGACGGTCGAAAGTTTATGATGTACCATTTTGTCGTTCATAAGATGAGGATTTCTCTGTTCTTCACGTCATTTCAGCTAGAAGTTTGAATCATCTTCGAATAGCTCCGTCTCAACTCCACCCAAATGCGTGGGGCTTTCTGAAGTGTTTTTAACTTGTAATGGCGGCCATGGGAAGGCAGTGTAAGCTGAGGGTCTATTTTACTGTCTTTGAGGTACAGCGTCGGCGAGAGCTCTCAGGTGTCGATCCTCGGTACGAGTTTATAGCGTTGAAGGGTCGGCAAAGTTATCCTTTCTTTCAAGTACACTCTGAAACTAAAAGGGATTGGAAGATAAGGTGTTTTTTTATCGTCCCTTCGAGCTAGGAGGCGTTGAATAGCATGGGAGTTTTTGACGAGGAAGGGTCTTTGATTGGGGATAAGTTTTGCTTAGGCTGGTGTAATATTGATGCTGATTGTGTTAGTAAATCTTATCGTGTACCCCTATCTACGTCTGAGATGAGAACTTTGTACTTGCTTGAGGCTATCATTAGTTGTTTGACTATTGGCCCTCAAAATTTTTTGTCTAGTGAGCTATCCAAAGCTACAGATTTTCATGATGCTACTGAGATTTTAGGTTGCTTGCTCTTTTGAGCACCTTTACTTTCTTTGTGTTTTTTTCATGTTGCTAACTTGTTTCATTGTTCTTTTACAGACACAATAGCTGCTCCATTTTCATTTGATGATATGAGTGCTTGGGCTGGGAGGGGGAATCCTCTAGGTGGATGCTCCATTTTCCTTTGATGATATGCCTGTCCCCACCACATCTGTTGCTGCCCGTCCCTCCAAGGTATCTCGCCTAAGCATGGGACCACCTTCTTGGGCCGTCAAAGACCTCTCTGGGGTCCCAAAGGTTCCCATCGACGTTCGTGATGGTGCCGCCGTTACTACCCCGGGGACGCAAACTAGATCCAAGCGTAAGAAGAGTTCTAGCAAGCACCCTTCTTCTGATGAGCGCCCTTCTCTTGTTGAGCTCCCCTCTCCTCTTAGAGGTCTCTCTCCTGGTAAGTGCCCCTCTCCTGTGTGTGAGGCCGAAATCAGCTTCTCTGGTGCTGAGCGTGAGCACTTCTGGGAAAATCCTTTTGATCTTGCTATGCACATGGTTAAGCTTGGATCGAATCTGAATGCAAAGTGGGGAACTGAGAGGGAGCATTATTTAGGTAGTCTTTTTTAAGTTGTTTTCTTATGTTAAGTATTTGATGTGTATGTTGGGCCAATCTATGACCTTGTTGTGCTGTTTTGCATTTTGTGCAGGGATAAGCGAGGAGAGGGATCGACTCCGCTTGGAGAAGAAGAGGCTTCAGATAGAGCTTCATGAAGCCAACGAGTCTGCTCACCGGGTCAATGAGTCTGCTCGCCATCACTAGAAAGATCGAGAGGAGACCTATACTGAGAGGAACGAGCATGCGAAGAGAGTGGAGGAGCTCCAAGTTTAGCTTGAAGGTGCACACTCTAAGTTGGAGAGTATGAAGAAAGTGAAAGATGAAACTGAGAAGAGGGTGCAAATGGTGGCCGGCAAGGCGGTGGACTTTTCCTATGACGCATATCATAAGGCTTTGAGCCATGTTCGGTGCCTGTATCCGGATGTTGTTCTGGAGCCGAGTGTCCTTTAGTTTGAACATGAGGCTCTTGATGGAAGAATTGTCACATATCACTCCAACAAGATTGACTTTGATGTCTTTTCCCCTAGATCATTCCTTTATGTTCATTTCCTTTTGACTATGTAGTTTGTCTTTGACTTGTTGGATTCCTTTATGTATTTTATTTTATGGGACCGGCCGTCTCGGGATGACTATCTATGTTATATTTTGAACTATCCATGTTTACCTTATGTTTGGCTTCGTATTATATTTTGAACTATCCATGTTTGCCTTATGTTTGGCTTCGTGTGTGATCCTAAGTTCCCTAACCATATGGAAAGAAACTTATAAACATACCACTATTTCATTCGGTACAAGACTTAGTGGCTTACACCACTTTGAATTCAAGTAGCCATCTTGCATTATCATTAGCTGGAAGAATTCCTATCAACTCATGCAACTAAGGTTTACACGTAGAAGTTGAAGGAAAATCTCGTGAAGAGTAAATTAGTACAACATCATGAAGAATAAATTAGTGCAACTTATTTCCATTTTTAGTACTTTATTTAAGGACTATTTCCAAGGCTTTAATGTCATTTAATTGTCTTTTTTATTTTAGGATTTGAATCAATGGCTTTAATGCCAATTAGTTTTTTCCATTAAAATTAGGATTTGATATTTATTGGTATATTTTAATTTCTAGGGTTTTATTGAGTCAACTGGGCCTGAGGTTCTTTTGGGCCAATTGGGTCTGGGGTTCTCTATATATTGTAATTCATTTGATGAAATAAACAAATTGAATTTTGAGTAAAAATTTAGAGACGTGTCTCTATGGTTCTCTAAGCCATTCTTAGAGCTTATTGGCGTGTCGTGACGCTCATGCCGACTTATCGACCGGAACCTCCATAGCCGGTTGTGGGGTCTTCTTGACTTATCGATCGGTTTTCCGTCCCCGATTGTGGTGTCTCCATCACTCCCATCTTCATGATTCCCGAATTAGTCACCGACGACTCCGAGGTTGCCATCATCTGGTATCAAAGCTTAGGTTATCATGGTGTTATCTATCATTTTAAATTTTAGTCTCTAAATTTAGTTCATATTATTTTTATTTTATTTTTTGTAAAAAAAAATCAAATAAAGAAAATTTCGAAAATTAAAAAAGAAAATAGAAAAAAAAACAGAAGAAAGAAGGAAACAGAAAAAAAGAAGAAGTGCAGGAAAAAAACAAAAAAAGGCATTTTTTTTTATCATCGTTCTTTGTTGTTTGTTTGCTAGTTTTTTATATGGTTCATGATGGAGGGAAGACAAAGGGATTATGAAATATACATTAGAGATTTTGTGATGGATCCTGCGTATGCAAAATACCTTTATGAAAATGGGCTAAAAAAAGAGGCAAAAAGAATAGAAAAGTAAGTCTTAGAGAAAAGAAGAAATTGAGAGAGAAAAGAATAGAGGAGAAAATAGAAAAAATGATGGTTGATATTTCTGAAATATTATGTGAGCATCTCCATAGAGCACAAGAGGACTTGGAGTGTGCTTCTGAAAAGAAAAAGGAAAGCAATAGTAAAGAACTGGAGGATAAGAAGAGGCAAGGGAAAATAATGAGAGCATTGTTGAGAAAAATAAGGATTTTAAGAGGAAGGTGGATGAAATATCCAAATTTCAAAAAGAAAGAAAAGAGAAAAAAGGTAGAATTTTTTTCAATAACCCATTAATTTATTTTGCAGATTCAGATTTGAGGACCAATCTTCTTAAAGAAAGGGAGAATGATGTGATCCTAAGTTCCCTAAGCATGTGGAAAGAAACTTATAAAGATACCACTATTTCGTTGGGTACAAGACTTAATGGCTTATACCATTTTGAATCCAAGTAGCCATCTTGCATTATCATTGGCTAGAGGAATTCCTATCAACTCATGCAACTAAGGTCTACACGTAGAAGTTGAAGGAAAATATGATGAAGAGTAAATTAGTACAATATATGAAGAATAAATTAGTGCATCACAAGATTTGGGCCAGGACCAATTCTACATCCGGCGCTCAACGAGCTAGTCAACATCCGCATCTAACGGTCAGGATTCGCACACCCGTATCCAATGCCTCAGGTACGACACTTCAGTCGATAAATAGAGGTCCAATCCTCCGTTCCAAGGTACGCTCTTCATTACGCGCTCATTTCCTTGCATTTTCCTTCTCTGATCTATACTGACATGAGCGTCGGTGTGTTTGCAGGTACCCCCACCAGACGTAGACTTGGAATCTACCTCGGACAACCCGAGGTCCATCTTCAAGCATCCGAAGCTCACCTTCATCTCCACTCGCCCAAAGCATATCCTCAATATCTTCAGAAGCACTCATCAACTTGTACCCCAGACGTGATCATATCCGAGTCCGAGTACCCATCAATGGTGACCACAGTGGGAGCAATCACTTGCTTCCGAATTCTCTTGAACATCTGTCTTCTGCTTTCTCGGTTCTCAACATTCTTCTTAGCGGAAATGGTCTCGGACAATCGTCTGATCCAATCCTTTGCGCCAAGGTAAGGTGTGATTTCTCCCGCATTTCATTTAGTTATTGGTATCTCAATTTCCTCCAGGAACGGTTCGTTTCCAAGGGGGGGCGAAATCACTTCCCCCGCAATAGTAACGGGTATTCTCAGAGCCGATTCACGACTTCGGATTTACGACTTCAGATCTTCCTCCTCTTTTGAATCTGATTCTATTCGGATCTCTCTATTATCACTCCGGACCTTCGTCCGAGTGCGAACCTCATCCTGCGTCGGATCTTTCTATTATTGCTCTCGACCTTCGTCGGAACGTGGATCTTCGTGCTACTTCGGATCTCTTCTTAGCATCTCGGACCTTCGTCCCACCTGCGCAGATGTCGAGCCTGGACTTCTCCTCACAAGCTCTGGCCATCTATATCTCAAGTGATAACTAGCCCACAGCGGCTTCAACAGCTCTTTGATTCCCATGCTCACAACGCCGGCAGAGAGTCCGCGAAGGATCCACAGCGACTTTATCCCATTTTCACCCAGTGCGAGCAAAAGCTTCTCTCTGATCCCCGAGCTGACGAGCTCCATCAGAGACCGAAGGTATCCCAATTTCGCATTTTGCGAGCCTGTCCCTCTGATCTCCGAGCTCAACGCTCCATCAGAGGTTGAGGACCGGGGTCCACAGCGACCTCCGGATTGAGAGTTTGGAGAGGGGGGCCCACAACGGCCTTCCCATCTTTTGGAGACCGGGGTCCACAGCGACCTCCGGGACAAGAATTTGGAAAGGGGGACCCGCGGTGGCCTTCCCATCTTTTGAAGACCGGGGAGCCCGAAGCAACTTTCCCATCTACCAATCTCAGATTCGGCACTTAGGAGTTATTTCTCAACACTTATTCTAAATCAAGGATGAATCGTCAAAACCATCAATCTTCTCTATTAATAACGGCTATCTAACAGACTACGTCGGCATTCAAAGAAGACTAAAGCACTTAAAGACAAATAAAGCATGAAGCAAAACAAAGATTGATTGAAATGCAGGTGTTACCATTGTTTGTTACAAACCAAGGTTGGCCCCGGACATGCTCGAGACAAACCAAAAAAGTGCGGGAAGATAAAAAGAAAACAGAAAAAATCTAATCCAGGCTCTCCAAGGTTCTTGCCTCCTCAACACCGGTAATAACTTGGCCACCGACCTCGGAAGCAGGATTGACGCTGTCCTCAGCAGTAAGTGTAGACTAATCCTCGGCGGTAGGTGTGGCATTGGCCTTAGAGGCAGGACCATCCTTCGCGATCCGACCATCCACTGCTTTATGATTGAGTTGCAGCAAGTCTACCCAGACATTGGGGTCGAGTAAGACCACCATATCCAAGCAGCGCTGAAAGCCAAGCACCACTCCCGAACCAATCTTATTTTTGAGGACGACTTGCTCCTCCTTCAACTTTTTCACCTCCTCATCCTTCTTCCAGACCTCGGCTGATTTCTTCGCTTTGGCCTTCTCGAGCTCCACCTTCACCCTACGAAGATCGGCTTCCAACGCTGGCAGCTTCTCAATCTTTTTGGCTTGCACCTTATCCCTGTCATGAGCCTCGGTCAGCTTCTTCTGCACGTCGGAGAGCTTTTCCAGCTTGGCCTTCAGACGCCGATTCACTTTAGAAAGCTCTACCAAACTATGATCTCGGTACCTTTTCAACTTACAGGATGTGCGAATCAACTCGCCATCAATAAATCTATTCAGAACTTCGAGTTCAGAAATCTTACCTTGAAGACGGGCACTGGTCTTCTCGGCGATGGCCTCTTCCAGCTATTTGAAGGCGGCCGCCCCAAACTTGGCGACCTTGGCACACTGGTCTTCTCGGCGATGGCCTCTTCCAGCTATTTGAAGGCGCCCGCCCCAAACTTAGCGACCTTGGCACAAGCTTGGAAATCTTCCAAGGAGATGTTTTCCCTCTCTTAACCTTTCTTTTTTTCTATTTTTTGTTTTTTGAAGGTATCAGGGGTGGTGCTACCTTTGCCGGCCTTGGCCACCTCCCCGTGGCCTCGCTTCGGAAGCCGACCCCGGGACCGACTTTGGGAGGTTGTCAGAAGGGACTTTCTCCTTAGAGGATTGAGACGGAGTAGCATCAGCAGTGGGCCCGACACCCGGTACCGGACCCACTTTCCTCTTCTTCTCAGTATTCTTGTCCGACATGTTCACCCGCACGGACGCATCATTAGTAGACTCGTTTAGGATGGCGTCGAGATTGTCCATCTTACTTGTAAAATGAAGAGATCTGGTCAGAACAAACATTAAAGAACTCCCGGGTTCGATCCGGTCCACAACAAATTATCAAGAATGAAATCTAAAACAAGTACAAGAGTCAAAGTATTATTTTAATTTGGCCTCGGAGTCGGCCAGAGCATCAAACATTGAGCCGGAGTGGAACGTGAGGTCCTTCTTAGCTAGCTCTTTCCCCCACCGGTCGATCATCTTGAAGGAAACAGCATCATCACCTCTCAGCAACCACGATTTTCCAGCGTAGGACTTGGTCCTGATTGTTTCCCCTTCTCAGACGAAATGTTCCCGAGACCAAGACAAAGGAAAGTGCTCCTTAGACAGTTTCTTATCCTCAAAATCGGCAATCGACTGCTTCGCCGCATTAATGGACGCCAGGACGAAGAAGAATGCCGACTCAAAGTCTTTGTTCGAATCATTGGTTAGAGTAAAGTAAGATCTCTCTGAATGGGAACGGAAGTCAATGTGACCCTGTCTCGTCCCACCAGATCCCGGCTCGGGAGAATGAAACACATTGAAAAGGCATAGGAATACTTTGGCTGAAGGCACTCTCCCGAGGTGCTCCACCACCAGCTCAAACCCGCGCATAAACCCTAGGCCGTTCGGCAACATTTGTGAGGGGGCCTCGTGCATACGCCGCAGAACATCCTTTTGAAAATCACTTAAGGGGATCCGAACTCCCATGGTCTCTAACGTAGCCCTATAAAAGAAAAACCCGAGGCCGTCATGCTTGGTGCACACTGGGATGTCAGCAACTTCTAGCATTTTCCAACGCTGGTCGGCAGGTGCAGCGATATACCTCTCATAAAAGGACACGGGCTTCTCTGGGTTGAATCTCGGATGAATGTTGCAGATCTTGGTAGAAACCCAATCATAAACCTCCTCGACTGACTAGTCATGCTCTTCCATTACGACCTCGGGTTTCCGGCTCTACGAGCTTACTTCAGGATTCTCCTCTACGGTGCCCTCAGACGACTGTTTAGTCATCATCTCTCTGGCCGACCCCGATGCAACTGACCTCGCGGATGAATTGGCGTATGTAGAAGAGAGTAGCGATGGCACTCCCTTCGGGGGCGGCACTGGATGGCCTTCTGCCCACTTTTTCAAGATCGGCTTCCTATGGGGCACGAAAGACCGCGTCTCCTCACTTTTTTATCGAACCATTATCTACAAGGGGAGGGCGGCACCATCACTAACTAAATCTAGAAGCATTGATCTCGGCCTTGGAAAGCCAGAGACTGGCCCATCTCCTCCCCATGAGGCACGCAGCGGCGACAGCCACCACAACGACAGCGTCAGCTGCTAAAAAAGGTATTTTTAATTCAAAAACTAGAACTATATAAGCAAGAACTAACCTCGATTGCAGAAGTTCCTGAGCTAGGTTGAATGATAATCTTGGATGATGAACAATCAATCTCGCCCCACCAAGAAATCCCAGAATGCACGGCACCGCACGGCGAAGTTAAACTCGGCACGATGGTCGGAAATGCGCACGATTTCAGATCACTCAGAGCTCTCGCGAAGATTCAATATCAACAAAGAGGCAAAGTGGTCAATGAATCCTCATCTCACCTTATATAGGGTCAAAACACGAAGCATCATTGTTGCGCCCGAAAAATCCGGATTGGACCTTTCATCGTACAACGTGAAGATTTGTGAAGCCGCCATCAACATTTTTTATTTAGGGACCAAAACATTGAAAAAGGGTCCTTTTTTTAAAGCGGGTGGTCCTTTGAGAACTAGAGATGTAGGTTCGGGGGTCGGTTAGGTGTGGGGAAGGTATTAGCATCCCACACCTCCTTTCTACCGAAAGGGAACCTTTAACTTGATGTGCGGTTATGACAGAGTTGATTTGAAACAATTCGTTCTACTTCTTTTTTTATTTGAGAAAAGTGTTTTTGAAAACGGGGGAAAAGAAGAATCTTTTTATTATTTTTTAAAAGTGTGCTTGACGGGATGTGACCCGCTCCTACGTATCTCCCGGTGCGATGGAGAATTCAAAGCTTACGTAGTTCTCTTTAGTCGAGAAACTTTGTGTTTGTGTTTTTTATTGTAGGGGTTTTCGGTCCTAGACTGTAAAGTCCACTAGACCTAGAACAAAGACAACCCCGCCTGTACAGACGACGTGCCCCCTACTTATTGAAAATGTTTTTTTTTGATTAAGGAAGAAAAAGATTTGTTGTGAGGTTGGTTGCTTTTATTTGAGCAAGTATCTTAGGCTCGCACGAACTGTACAGCTCGCTAACCCTAAGACGCTAACCAATACCGGATGTACATCCGACTCGATTCCTTACTCATTTTTTTGAAATAGGGTTCAAGTTGTTAATTGCTTGTTTTGATTCTCATAAGTATCCCAAGATGTTTGAGCTGTACAGCTCCGATCTTAGGACGCTAGACAACACCGGCCATACGTCCGACTTGCCTCCTTATGAGTTTTCAAAAAGGTTTATTGTTGATCTTAGAAAGAATTTGATTGTCTTATGAAAACAATTTGAGAAAAGATTGAGTTTGGAAAAAGCTTTAGAAAATGATTGATTTGAAGAAAGGAGAAGGGAGTTTGAGGGTGACATTGGTCACAAAAGGTTTGTTGGGATGGCGTGGCATCCAAAAGGAAAAGAAAGTAGAACATTCAATCAATTTCCAAGTCAAGAACCAAAGTGCAATATTTAACAAATTGCAAGCAAAGCAATCAACAATGTAAGCATAAGCATAAACATTACCAATTACAACATTTGAGCACAAGAATGACACTTAGTCATCTAACATTTAATGGCCATGAACATGCAAGATCAACATTAACCAAATAGATTGCAAGAATAGGCACACAACTAGATAATGCAAAAGTTTAATTCAAATAGGCATCAACACAAGATAAAAACACAAGGTTGAATCCCTTTTGGTAATTCTTGACATTTGAGACAATGCACAAAGGCATAAGTGTCTAGTCCTTTTACCAAATCATCAACATTAAAGCATAACATTGACCTAGAAAGAACATCACATTTGCAAGACCAAAAGTGACCAAAAGAGGGCATTAACAAGTCATTTTTGTAACCAAAATTGATTAATCAAGTTAGAAAACTAGCATTTGCATTTTCAAGCAAGAATTGCACAAAGAAAATTGAATCATCTTAGGCAATCCTCATCACTTAAAGTGAAGTGCACAAAGACACAAGTGTGAGTCCTCTTGCCAATCATCAACATAGAGTAATTTTGCAAACAAGTTACTAACAAGCAAACCAAAGTTTACAATCAAAGCACAAGATTGTGTTGAATCATCTTAGGCAATCCTCAACACTTAAAGTGAAGTGCACAAAGACACAAGTGTGAGTCCTCTTGCCAATCATCAACATATAACAATTTGCAAACAAATTACTAACAAGCAAACCAAAGTTTACAATCAAAGCACAAGGTTGTGTTGAATCATCTTAGGCAATCCTCAACACTTAAAGTGAAGTGCACAAAGACACAAGTGTGAGTCCTCTTGCCAATCATCAACATATAACAATTTGCAAGCAAGATACAATCAATTAACATCAAAATAACTTGAGAAAACATTTTTGATCACAATTGCCAACCCATTTCACAAGAAAATTAACAAACCCTAATTCTAATCATGATTTGCGACACCAACATAGAGCTAAAAGCTCATTTTATTCTTTGAAAGCAACAAAATCATGCAAGCAAATGACATAGATCAAGCTTTTTGGCAAGGATTCACATGATTAAGCAAAGGAATGCACTAAAATCACACAAACCCTAATTTTTTCTATAATATGCGAAATGAAACATAATCCCAAATCACAATTTTATTCATGAAAATTCAAGCACAAAATGAAAATAGCACAAACACACAATTTATTCCAAGAGAGAGATGCATTTCAAGCATCCAAACCTCCCAAAGTGTTTGTCAAAATGCTTGAAACACATCTCTCATTCAACAACAACAATTATATCAACATTTCATCAAAAAAATAGAGCACTAAAATGCAAAGAAATGCTTGATATGCAAAAATAGATTGATGACCTACATTTTTATGCTAAATTTTTGATGATGTTAAGAGTGAGAGTATACCTCAACTCCAAGCTAGAATAGCAAAAGAAATAAGGTGAATGAACACTAAACAACTTGAATCAACCCTCTAATCTTCAATCTTGAGCTTGATTCTTGAGATTTGAAGATGGATCTTTGAAGAGAATGCAAGGATGATGAAGGATTTAGGACTAGAATGTTGATTTGAAGTGAAAAAGTGAAGAAATGAGGTGAGGGAATGAGGGGGTGATTTCGGCCAAAGGAGGAGAGGAGAGGAGAGGTTTGTGTGCTAGGGTTTTGAGTGTGAATTGTGAGCAAAAAACCTCATGAGAGGTGAGGATATGAGGGTATATATAATGTGCAATTAGGTTTAGGGGCATTTAGGTCATTGAGTACCTCATCTCATTCTAGGATTGCATTTTAATTTTGAATCAAGGGTGAGGATTGAAACACACTTTGATGAGGGGCAAAAAAATGTAAAATGAGAGGGAAATGAAGGGGGGTGAATTCGGCCACAATGGGAGAGGAGTAATGCCCAAGCTTTGCAAGTTGTCATCTTGTACTATTGTACTATCATATGACCATTCTATTATCCTCTCAATTTTGATTATTCTTTTCAAGATAATTGTACATAAATCTAACAATTTTGAGCCATATACAAGGTATCTTGAAGAATATGCCATTTTTGAAAATGAGAGATGACCAAAATTGCCAACAAAAATCTTATCATATAATTTTTGGGAATATTCCTTGTACTATTTTTTTGAAATGCTTTCTTGAATTAATTTGAACTTGATTTTTTACTACACATATAAAATATGCGCATAATTTGAAAAATGATTTTCTTTATTTATTTTTTTTGTTCAAAATAATACAATTTCATTAAATAAATTCCCAAAAATTAATTAATTGGATTTTCAGCTAGCAAAAATTTATTAAATTGAAATTGACCAAACAATGCCCCTTTTAAATGCCCCAAAATTCCTTAACTTCTCAAAAATGATTTTGAAAACCTTAGAATGCTTGGGTAGATACCCTAAACCCTTTCTCAAATAATGCATCACTCACAAAATTATTTATTTTTGCTGAAAATTAGGGTTTTGAAACTAGGCGGAATAAATTAGGGTATGACAATCATGTCTCTTCAATGCGTCCCATCAGAGCAGCACGACAGGACTCCCTCGGTCTTCCCAAACGTCACGTCTCTGTTCCTCCACTCGTAAGATGACGCATGGCGCAGCAATTCTCGCTAAAGCAATGGTCTAATCAAGTCGAGGCCAACCTCATTCTTCATCCGACCTCAACTTGGGGGCCACTATTCCGGCCTGGGCCAAAGCATCACAAGATTTGGGCCAGGCCCAATTCTACATCTAGAAATGTTCGGTGCTGAACGAGCTAGTCAACAGCCGCATCTAACGGTCAGGATTCGCACACCCGTATCCAACGCCTCAGGTACGACACTTCTATCTATAAATAGAGGTCCAATCCTCTGTTCCAAGGTACGCTCTTCATTACGCGCTCATTTCTTTGCATTTTCCTTCTCTGATCTGTACTGACTTGAACGTTGGAGTGTTTGCAGGTATCCCCACCCGACGCGGTCATGGAATCTACCTCGGGCAACCCGAGGTCCATCTTCAAGCATCCGAAGCTCACCTTTATCTCCACTCGCCCAAAGCATATCCTCAAGATCTTCAAAAGCACTCATCTACTTGTACCCCGGACGTGATCATATCCGAGTCCGAGTACCGAACACTTTCTCTCTAGCTTGTTTCTTATCTTTATTTGTGCGGGCGGAACCTCGAGTTTGACTAGTATATCTTGGATGGCATCGGGCATAAGTCGTGCCTTGCGCATCCGAGTTTATAATACCACGTCACCTCGTGGTCAGGTATACTCTGGTGACAGTTAATATGAACCCAGTCTGATTCTAACTCGCCCATCAGGGGTTGCGACATGTTTTAAGTCGCTTTGCGAAGCGAGTGGATCGACTCGCGCCATGCTTTGTAGGGAAGCGCAAACGATCGCAGCGTCGATCTCATGCCGCCCCTTTTTACCGTCCGACTTTTGCGTTAGTTTTCTGGTCACCCACCGTTGGTATCGGGACCTGGCTTTTTATCCTTCAAGTAACGATAAGTATTGCAAAATAACATTTCGATTCACAACAATAAAATTTCATTCATTCATTCATGTATATTAATGGTTCATGCTATTACATTGGTTTTTTATCATTTGTGTTTCGTTCATACAACAAATTTCCTTAGCTTATCGGCGTTCCAAGTTCTAGGTATTTGTTTCTTTCTCAAAGTTTCTAGTTTGAAAGCGTCGTTTTCTGTTTCTACGATTATTCTATACGTACCTTCCTAGTTAGGGGATAGCTTCCCTTGGGATGCATTCTTCAAACCCACGTCTGCCCTTTATAGAACTAGTTCGCCCTCCTCGAAGGTTCTAAGGACCACCTTGGCATGAAACCTTGTAGCCATCTTTGCTTGATCACCATGTCCTTTAAGGATGCTTGGTTTCTAAACTCCTCTATGAGGAACAACTCCTCTCGGAGTCTTTGCTCGTTGGCTTCTGGAGGGTTCAGGTGTTTGATCCTCTAGCTCAACTCTCCAATTTCGATGGGTATGACTGCTTCTGTTCCGTATGCCATCCGGAAAGGTGATTCCCCAGTTGATGAGTGTGGAGGTGGTTTTGTAAGCCCACAGGACATAGGGTAGTTCTTCAGGCCAGCTGCCTTTTGCCTCATCAAGTCTCCTCCATAATCCTCTCAAGATTACTCTGTTGGCTGCCTCTTCCTGACCGTTGGTCCGGGGGTGCTCCACTGACTTAAAGTGGTGTTTCATGCCTCGATCAGCCGTTTGTTGTCTTAATCCTTTGTCTATAAACTGTGTCATTGTCAGTGATGCCTACCTCCGGTATGCCGAATCTGGACATGATGTTTTTCTTGAAAAACTTCATGTAGTTTTTTGTCATGATGGTAGCCAACTGCGATGATTAAATAGTTTACTTGCCGGCTTTGACCCATTTGGTGAAGTAGTCAACTGCGATGATTAAATAGTTTACTTGCCCGAGGCCAAGAGGAAAAGTGCCTAAGAGGTCAATCCCCCACAAGCGAAAGGCCAAGGAGAGCTCAGGTACGCCTGCTCTAACGAAGGAGCAATATGCACATCAACGTACTTTTGGCACTTGTAACATTTCTTGATGTAATTTTGTGAATCTTCGTTCATGGTGAACTAGTAATAGCCTGCCCTCAGTGCTTTTTCTGCTAGGTCTCATTTGCTTAGGTGTTGCCCGCAGATTCCTTCATGGATTTCTGCGAAAAAGACTTCCCTCAATAATCGAGTATGACCCTGCTCTCCTTCTTACCGAGGCCGCTTCTTTTGCGTCAACGGGCTCTTGCCCTTCGAGAATATACCGAAGGTTCGGTGTTATCTAATTTTGACTTGCTTCGACGGTGAGGACGGAGGTAGGCGACCCATTGTCTAGAAGAATTCTAGGCCTGGACAGAGTTTCCTGAATTACGCTCCGATGGTTCCCGGGTGCTCTGGTGCTAGCCAGCTTGGAGAGTATGTCAACCCTGGTGTTGTCCCCCTGGGTACATGTTTCACCTTCGCCTTATTAAACAAACCTAGGAGCTCGTGCACTTCAGTTATGTATTTTTGTAACACTGGATCATAAGCACCAAATGCTGCGTTGATCTGGGAGACATGTCAGGATGGGCGGTTCGGAGAGGGTTTCTTTTAAAAGGGTCAGCGCCTGCTCTCGCTCGGCGGTCCAGTTAAAGTCTGTTTCTTTATTGAGCAATTTGAACAAGGGTAGAGACTTATGTGCTACTTTTGAAATGAAACGAGACAACGCTGCTATCATGCCAGTGAGTTTTTGAATTTCTTTCTTTGTAGTTGGTGTGGAGTTTTCGGTCACAACCCTGCACTTGTCAGGGTTGGCCTCAATACCTCTTTTAGTGAGATAGAATCCAAGGAATTTCCCCGCTCGAACACCAAAGGTGCACTTCTCCGGGATCAATCTCATATTGTTCTTTCGGATTTCCGAGAATACTTTGGTCACATCTTTGAGATGGTCTGGATCATTTTTACTTTTAACTATCATGTCATCTAGATATACTTCGATTACCCGACCAATTTGATTTTTAAAGACTTCGTTGATTATTTTTTGGTAAGTTGCCCCAGTGTTTTTGAGTCCGAAGGGCATTACGCGATAGCAATAATTTCCTTGTTCCATCATGAACGCCGTTTTTTCTTGATTGGGCGGAAACATCGGGATTTATTTATATTCTGAGTACGCATCCATAAAAGATAATAAATGAAAACCTGAGGCGCTATCAATTACTAATTTGTCTACACTAGGGACGGGGAAGACGTCTTTTGGACATGCCTTGTTAAGATCAGTATAATCAACACACATCCTCCATTTTCCATTAGATTTCTTAACAAGGACTACATTGGACAACCAAGTGGTGACTTAATTTCTTTTACAAAGTTTGCCTCTAAGAGGTCCTTCACAACCCTAGGGTCTTAGGTGGATCTTGCAAGTTTAGAGACCTTTTATGTTTTAATTTATACTTTCAATTCCTAATTATTATTTCAATTAATATTATTCTATTGCTTTATCACATAATTAGGATTGACAACCTTTACTTGTTCATAATCAATTAGTTGATTAGCGATCGTAGTACAATTAGTTGGTGGACCTATAGGATAATTGAGACTATAATTAATGCATGACCAAACTTTAACTTAGTCTTCCAATCATTCAACCTTTTTGTTCTTTATGTTTTTCTTGAATTTAAATTCTTGCATGACCAAACAAGGGTTAACTTAGGAAAAAGAATATTAATTACGAATGACCAAACAGATTAATAGTTTTAGCAAAGGGACTGGTAATTGAATAAAATAAGGGAATTCAGGTAGAATTAGACATAGAGGAATTGAAGCTTGCAAGTGAAACCGTGACCCTAGGCTTCTCTCCATTGATCAAACTTTATAATTTAAATTCTTGCTATTTATTTCTTCTTATTTTAGTTTCTATAACCCCCAAACATTCCTTCGTCTAAATAATAATTAATCTTAAGTAGTTTGGTACTTATTAATTAATCTCTGTGGAGACGATATCTTTTATACTACCTCTGCGAGAGAGTACACTTGCTCTAAGTGTGTTTTTAACGCAACAAGTTTTTGGCGCCATTGCCGAGGATTAATTTAATAATATTAAACGAAAAAGATTTTTATTGCTTTAGACTTTTTTTATTTCTTGTTCTACTTTTTTTTTAATTTAATAAAAAGAAAAAAATTTACATTTAGTTTAATTTTATTTTTTAGTTTTATTTTTTTTATTATTATTATTATTACTTGTGCATGCTCACCCGCTCCCAAGAGCCCAAATTGGTCTTTGATCAAGAAATTGAAAGAACTGCTAGAAGGATAAGAAAAGAGACGAGAGTGATGGCTAACAATCTGGAAAGAACTCTTCGGGACAACCTTAATTCAAATGGTTTAAAATTCCACCATGTTCAGAGGTACACCAACGGAAGACCCACATACTCATCTTAGAATCCTTATGAGGGTGGCAGACTCCGTAATTTGTAATGGTGTCACTCTTGAAGCCATTAGAGTGAGATTGTTTCCGTAGTCATTGGCTGACAAGGCAGCCATCTGCTTGGCTAGACTCTCAACTTGCCGAGTCCATTACCACTTGGGACCAACTGAAGCAAAAATTCTTAACCAAATATTTTCCTCCAAGTAAGACTACTAAGATTCGAAGTGCAATAATCAGCTTTGCTCAACTTGAGCAAGAATCTTTACATCAAGGTTGGGAAAGATTTCAAGACTTACTCCGAAGTTGTCCACATCACGGATTTGAGAAGTGACAATTGCTTGGATATTTTTGCAACAGTCTATCTTCTCAAAATAGAGGAATTGTTAATATGGCTTGCAGGGGCTCTCTGATGAATGGAGAGCCTGCGGCATTTTATGACTTAATTGCGGAGATAGATGTCGATAATGCCCAATGGGAAACTAGTGACAGACGCATGAAGAAATCAAATGGGATGTACAAGGTTGAAGATGAAACTGGTGTTAATATAAAGCTAGAAACTCTCTCTAAACAGATGCAATCTTTGATGAAGGTACAAGCCTTAACTACACCTTCCACTAGTGAAAACACAAACAATATTTGGGGAGGCCTAATAGAGGAAGTCAACTATCTTAGCCAGAAGAAAAGTGAGTTAAGGCCTGATATGCAAGATTCTTTAGTTCGGTACATGGAAAAGGTTGGACATCTGTGCATGGGTGTTTTAGCCAATTACATGGACAGGACTGATGAGAGCTTGCAATCCATTGAAGATTTGATAAAAGCACAAGGCCGACCGACAACTTCAACTAAAGAGGCCAATTATGTTCCGAATTCCAACCGGAGCCAAAATGACCCTAATTCAACTAGTCGTACACTTACTAACGTATACGATTCCGTAGCAAAACATAAGAAAAATTTAACTAGTCGTACACTTACTAAGATAAGTAATTATTCGCATTTAATTTTATAAATCTCATTCAAAAGTTTAATTTCATGACCTAAGTACACCTCATCAAAATATGTTTTGCATTTAGGTGGTGGTAGACACTTTATAAACAAACGTGTATCTTAGATTTTAAAAGAGCAACAGCATATGCAATCCTTTCCTCATCTGTGAGGGGTTTTCTTCTTGATGCCTACGGATTAGGATAGCTGCCATGGAAAATTGTTGCACCAACTTTGATCTCATTATAAAGAAAGTCATCCCAAATTTAGTTTGCCTTTAAGATATGATATGTCAAATATTTTTCCTACTCAAGAAGAATTGAAGATAGTCATGTTTTTTGATGAACGACTCGAGGTTCTGATGGGTTGGTGGTTGCTTCTTTCAAACTTTTTGGGATATTATTGGTTATGGCGTGTTCTTGTATGTTCTTGAAATTTTTTGTTTTGGGTTAGATTCTCCCTAGAATTAATTCAAAACTCATTTCCCTAAATCCTAAGTTCACATAAGCTGAAAAAATTGAGGATTACACCCCTATTTCTTTGTCTAACCTCCAATTTAAGATCATAACTAAGATTCTTATAGATAGGCTCGATTTAATAGCTCCCAGTGAGGGAAAGAAAATAATTTATCTATAATATTTCACAAAAGAGAAATATTAGAAGTTTTCAGAAAATACATGATCATGTGCATGAAGAAAAAACTCCAAAAAAGATATCCAAGCTTCTACTAATTATAGTATTGATCTCTCATGATTGCATAGTCCATTCTTGACAAAACTCAATGTAGAGAAACATCTTTTAATAATTGTAGTTGTTAGAAGCAAAGTCTATTTTTTACGTGGGATTGTGTACTAAAGTGAGTTGGACTTATGTGTTTGGATAATTAGATACTAATGAGAACAAAATTAGTTTTTTAATGGGTGCAAATAAAACATTATAATATATTTTTATATGAATTGTTTTTTGTTGGTGGGGGCGAATGCCCCCATAAACTTAAGCATGTATCCGCCACTGATAGCTCCTAATTTTATTTTTAATAGTACAAGGACTTCGTCAGAGGTAGAAAAATCTTTGAATATATTTGTATTGCTTGTGAAATTTTCAATATGTTTGGAAATTTGACATAAGAGACAATTTTGATACTATTGAGTAGGGATTTTAAATCAAGTTCTTTAGGCTTTTGATTTTCAATCAACCTTCTATAAATGGCTTAAGGAGATCCTTCACCAACTAAGTTATAAATAGATGTTAGTGTAAACTGTGTTAGAATTTATGTTCTGTTTTCAAATCATGCAAATATTTGATTTGAGATGAGGCAAAAACGTAAGCAATCAGGAGATGTTTTCAAAAGTTACGGGACAAAAAACTACAAAATGATACGGATACTCTCCAAGATCAGCACCAGCAGAGTCTCAATAATCAATTTCAAAAAATTGATAGAACTAATAGTTCATCAAATGATGATTCTCCTGATCCTTCCTTATGCCTAAATGAAGTTCAACCAGAATAGAAAGATGAGCCTCCACTTGTGAAAGTTAAAGGTAAAGTCATTATCTTGTTTTGCGACTTTCTCAATGAAAGATGTTTACTTTCTTTTGTTTATGTAATGGTAGATACTTGTACCAAAGAAACTATGACCTGAAAAATGATAGCAAGTTAGGTTTGGCATTTGGAAAATACTAAAAAAGTTATTGTGGAAATCAATGGTAATGGCCAAGAATATGATAGCAGGTCAAACTTGTGAGGTTTCTTCATCAAGTCGCTCAAATGTACGAATTTTTCCCTTTATCTATTACTAGATGGGATGACATGTTAGAGAGGGGTAGCAAAGATCAGTGGGAGTATATTGAGGTTATTATCTAAACTTCCTAAAACTTTTATTTGTTTATTGAGATAATTATTAATTGGAGTTTATAATTGAATATTGACCTATAAATACAACATTTCAAGGATCATTTTGAGTTTGATTATGCTTTTGGTATCAAATTGGTGAGGAATGTATTAGGGGAAAGATGGAATGCCCAAAAACACAAGTTAACAGGTGTCAATACTTCTACCCCTAACAAAAGTAAATATGAGATACTTGTCAGGTGTTCATCAGTATAAAAAGGATGAAATGAAGGTATGAGTATTCTATAGAAAGTTATTTTACTCTATCCTTTTTTTTTTGAAAAAAAAGTGAGAACTTTGGAAACATATATATTTGACTATCGTTGCTAAAAATTGTAGAAACTAAGAGAGCAAAATTAAGAAATCGTTAGGAGCTTAAACTCTCACATGCTGGTGGTAGTAAGAGCAATGCAAGAAGGGGTGTCCGATGGTAAATTTAGGAAGGTTGGTATGTCAAAGTAAATTTCTGTATTATAATAACAAAGTAACTTTTTATACATGATAACTGCTTATATTTTATTTAAATTAGGAGCAAAAATTGGGAAGACCGATATGTCGAAGTCAGGTTAAATTGCCAACTTCACTAATGAATGATGGAAACTTTGTGAATGGAGAAACATCCAAGACCGTATCTTCTTCCATAATATAGAAATTAGCTGTAAGATTCATGTGGCTAACGACAACAACAACTATGGCTACGTTTTTCCTGCTTTAGGAATTGATCCACAAGAGAAGATAATTTGAGAACTCATGGTTGGGCATGTTTGTATCTATTTGTAGCTTGTGTGGAAAAACTAGTGAAATTATTACTCATTTTTTTTCGCATTGTGAGCTGATTTCAAAATTTTGGATTTGGCTTAGTTATTGTCTTCATCTCTACATTGATTTGAGCAACATCCACATTGTTCTTGGATTTTGTGATAATAATCGGTGCTCCTAGATTCACGATGTGGTCCTTTTTCCATTGCCATAAAACATAACAAAATTCAAAGTTAAAACATAAATCTAATAGAGAAAATGTAAAACATAAATCAAGCATATTAAAACATAAGACATAAAACATAAAAAAATATAGATAAATGTTTTTTTTTTGGAAAGGAAATATAGACAAATGTTAAAAACATATATAATTATGTATGATGATATAAACACAACTAAAGAGAAAACACATATAAGTAAAATATATAACAGAAAAGAAGAATGCTTTACTGTATGAAACGAAAAGATAGAGACAATGATTTGCAAGTTTGTTTTTTAATTTAGAATTTCTCAATATTTATGTTGGATCTATTTTATATGTTTTAACTTTGAATGTTGTCACTTTTTGCACCAATTGTTAAACACATAGTTGTATTGTTATTAGAAAAGTGGGTTATTTGTCTTTACTTTTGGTAACATTACATTACATCAGTGGGCAGCAGAGAAGAGAGTGACCAAAATTGTATTTTGAAATGCAAATACAAGTACGGTACTTTACTCTCGAACCGGATCGGTACTATAGTATTGTACCAAAATTTAGCATTGGGGGGTTTGGGAGCGCGTTTTAGGTGAGGGTTTGGGGTGTCCAGTGAGTAGAGGGAATTTGTAGGAAGTATTGCTCGAGGGGAAATTGATTGGGAGATTTTAGCGTGAGAATTGGCATACCTTTTGGCTTTTATTAACTTTTTCTTTTTAGATGAATAATTATTTAAACTTCTTATGCTTATTATTATGTTATGAGCTAGACTTGAAAAAAAATTGCTCCAATTTGCGTATGTATGAACGAAAAAAAAAACTTGTTAGCAATCTAGTTTTAAATTTTGTTTTAAACATGAAAAACCTAAATTATTTGTTAAGTATGATTGTTCTCAATATTTTTTAAAAATAGAAAACATAAAACTTGTTTGATATATATATATATATATATATATATATATATATATATCTGTGTGTGTGTTTTTTCTCTAAGTTACTCTTTTTAATACATAATTATAAATATTTTTAACGTAATATTTATTATATTATGGAATAATAACAAAATAAGAAATGAAATGGCTTTAATTGCAAAAATTTTTGACAATTTAATTGCATTTTTAATCTCTTGATATTACCAATGTCTCATTTTCGTCCCCCTTTTCTTAATTAAGCAAGTTCGATCATTTGATTATCATGATCATATTTTAGCCCCTAAAATTCTAATTGAGTGAATTTGACAAATGTGTGATTTTAGTGTCTCTCTTCCATTTTCATTCAATCTATAACCAAAAAACCTATAAAGATTTTCAATCCTCCTATATCAATTAGATTTATTAATTTATTATTATAATAAAAAAGAAGAAAAAGTGTCATCAAGATTTATGATTAAAGGATCGATGTGCACAATCCTAAGCACATGCGGATATTTCGTTGAAAGCATTTGAAGACTCCGTGGGTAGCCAGTGATATGCTCAATAAATTAATTAGCTATTAATATCCACAACAGTTGCTATTAATATCCATAAATTAATTAGCTCAATAAATTTATTAGCTAGTAATATCCAAAAAAAATGTGCTCAATAAATTAATGTGCTCATTGGTTCTTCTACTTGATACACTATACCTACATCTCATATCTAATATGATTCTTACATATTGTTATATCAGTTGCACCTTTATCAGATAACTTTGCTAAGTTGCCATCGTGTCAGGTTATTCCTTCTATACACTTGACGGAAAAGTCCACGTCGGTTTCCATGTCAAGATTCATCGATATTCTATTTTCTAGGTCAACATATAGAGTTTTTAGTGCATTGTATTGCGCCTGATGACTTTGTAATGGATCTCACAGATTTGGCATCAACAACTTTAAATCCTTGTTCTCTACTATAATTCGGCTTCGGCACACGTCCTCCTTTTGTTACCGCAAAGGATGCTCCATTAACAAAAGCGTCCCTTACTGAATGAAATTCCCATCTGTCACCATTTTTATGATCACCTTTTCTCCATGTTACCTACACATACATTTCGCATATAATTAGCAAATTTATTAACACATCTTCATTAGTTATTTGAAATTGGCTTGGTAAAATTTATTACCTCTTTACTACCAGTTGTTGGTGCTATGAAGAAGTTAGCTTCGCTTTTGATGCTAGGTCCCATGCTTCCACCAATAGCATATTGCACCCAACCCAGGTAGAGATTGTTGGCTACATGTGCATATCCATGGCGAATTCTGTAATTTTTATTATTAATAATAAAAAATATTAATATTGAATACTGTCTATTTTTTTACACATATTTTATAGCAGTATTGCTATTTGAACCAAACAAAATTTATACAAAATATGGTCATTTAATATTGTTTTGTCAAAAAAAATATTCATCTAATATTTTTAAATAACTTTATATTTGTATATGTTAATTATGTTGGTAAATTCTAAATGAATCAATCAATTACCTTGGCATTCTCTGGTTGCAGTTGGGTCCAAAGTGGTTGTAGACAACGGTAACCTTCATATTCCGGTCTCTCACAAACCCATCATCATGTCCAAGAAGCATAACCTTATTCTGGTCTCTAAACCAATTATTCGATATAGTTACATTGGTGGAACCACGTGTGACATCAAGAAGACCATCTTCGCAGTCATAAAGCGTATTATGATCAATCCAAATATTTGAAGCAGTAACTAATCGGATTGCATCTCCATCAACTTGTCCAATAGAAATTACCTTTCCATTAGGCCCCATCACCATCCCAGGGGGGTGAGCTTTGCAATGATGAACCCGAATATTATGGATGATTATGTTTGTGGCCTAAAAACAAATTAATACAAAGTATTAAGTAACTAATATGCATGAAATAAAATTAGTGTGATTATCATTTTAATCCTTATAAATGGGTTGGTGATTACCTTGGAAATCATCAAGCATGCATTGTCAGCAATATGGATATTGACACCTCGACCATCAATGGTTGTGAAACTACTAATGAGAAGGGGTTTCACGAGGCTAATGTGCATGTTTCTTTGGAATGTGATCCACACTTTACCTTGAATTACAGAAGCTCCATACCTCAATGTACCAGGTTGAGGATTTATAGGATCATCACAAGGGTCGGTAACCTTATAATAAACGAGGTCATTACCAATGTTGTTTATCATCTTTCCAGCATAGCCAACAGAGCAAGTTGCTAACTGAGTCCTATGTTTCCTCCATTCAGGATTTGGTCTCCAACATCGATCAATGGTGTTCATTTTTAATCCACTTAACTTGGATTGTTTGGCATAACTAAGGTTTGGAATGAAATGTGTAGCAATAACAATGGCCATGAAAAAGTGCCTAAGGATAGAATTTGTATCTTGAGACACCATGATATAGGAATATTTTTCTTGATCAATGCGAATGGGAGAAAAAAGAGAGAAAAGAAATGAAATGTTTATTAGTTTATGTTTGAGAAGAAGTAGTATAAGGAAGTGATTATATAGGGTAAGAGTGGTTTTGTAGTTGGTTGAAGTTGTTTTGTGAAGCTATGGCTTAGGGAGTGTCCCATCTAAGAGGGGTGTTACGAATAGAAATAAATAGGAAGAAGGTTTAGCTAGTTCATGATATTGGCCTCATGTTGCGACAATTACCTAAATTTAAACAATAACTATAGCAGCTAAATTAGTAATTCAAGTATCTTCAACAATATTTTCAAGTACACCAGGAAAAAAAACCAACATTGAATGATTACGCAGTGTAAAATATTAAAATTAAACAATATTTTCAAGTACACCAGAAAAAATAACCAACAAAATTTTCAATGGCTGAAATTTAATACTGAACTATTAAATAAAATATCAAAATTAAGCAAACGATTTGTATGATTACGCAGTTTACATGTCCTTTTTTTCTATCTATCGGGGAATGAGGGTCGAGGGGCCTAAATGTCTTTTTCTTTACAGAGGCCCTAATTGTTAAATACTTGTACGGTAAATAGACATACGTAAATATGATTTGTTTTACATGTTAATGGGCTATATAGAGATATAAATAAAAGGGATTTTTTTTGGTGTGAATATAAGTAAAAGGAGTTGGTAAATACAACCACCCTCGCCCCCTCTCTCTTTTAGTAGCATACATCCTGCTGCCAACTTTTCATTTTTCCACAAAATTCATTTGTTCAAAAAAGTATTTTTAGATAATCCGAGGTTAAATCTCTTGAGGGAGAGCTTTTCCGTCTATTGTGGTCCTACTCGGCTCAAGAAATTAGTCTTTGCAGTTGCTCGCAGATGATACCCGATTTATACTAAAAAAGATAATCCGAGGTTACCTATAATACAACCTCGTTGACAATCTCGGTATAAGTTCCTAATGTCATATACTGATATACCAAAAGGGTGGTTAATATCAATCATCAAGTCTCATGAGGAAATCATTGATTTCTTAAGGAAATCAAATCTGATCAAGAAATCATCATCAATTTAACTAAACCAGAGCCATTAACCAATTATATGAACACACCATCATCAGCTTGATACATCCATGATTTGTATTCATAAGTTTGTTCCATTTTAAATATGTTTTATGCTTTATTTTGAGATAGTTGTATTTTTAATATTCTTCTCAATGTTGAAAGGGAGTTATGTATTTGTACATAAGCCAAAAATAGTTACACAATAAGTGTGTGTAGATATGTCAAAAATAATTATAAAATACAATATCTACCTAATGTGCATAGATAACTACAAAATATATACTTAAAATTGAAAAGTGGGAAATAGACGTCACGACGTCGGGACCAATCCTGCACCCTCTTTCTCTTTGGGTTTTTTTTGTAACCCCACCAACAGACGTCATACCCCAACCAATTTTTTTATTTCTTCTTTTACCCCTATGAATATTTTTAAACGGACTTATCTATTTAGTAGATAAATCCGTAGTTAAAAATTACACTACGGATTTATCTACTAAAATAGATAAATCCGTTTGAATTTTTTTTTGTTTCGGCGGAATTACATCTTAACCTATACATCCCTTTCTTGTTTAAATGTAATAATTCAGCACATTATGTGTTATGTACATCCGTTTGCTTTTCTATTTCAAGTAAACACATTATATGCACATCTGTTTGCAAAGTGAGATACATCCGTTTGCATATTTTGTACATCCGTTTGTTTGTTTTTTTACCAACATAATTCTGTTTGTGATGTTAGATAGTTTACGTATTTCTGGTTTGAGAAATAACAAAACGGAAGTATGTTGCCTGTAGGTACTTCCGGTCTCAAATCGGAAGTAGGTACTTCCGCGTAGGTGAAAACGGAAGTAGAAGGTATAGTGTAGGGGTATTTTGGTCTTTTCACTCCCAATGTAGGGGGGGTATAGTGTGTATAAGTGGGGGTAAAAAAACCCTTCTCTTTTGACAAGTGTTGGGTCTCTCTGTCTTCTAATTCACAAAGTGCCGACTAGACATGAGACCCCTCATGCACATACTCACAGCCCAAGATACCATGAGTGTCGTCTTAGATCAACCACCTCATTTATAGTACGAAAAAGAAGAAGGAAAGAAGCGGGTGAGGATTTTAAAATACCAACTTTATCTGATTTTTAGTAATATAATATATTAACGGATGTTGTAGAGAAGGTGAAAACTGGGGAAAATTGATACATCCTACTAAAAATGAGGGGTGTGGATAATAATGCCCATTAATTAATAAATTGATATTGTCCTAATCAACTGGGCTTGAGATCAAGAAAGTATTATGGGCCTGACTAATGGAGTTGTGGAGCTTACGTCATTGGTATGGAAAGACCCATATTTTCTACAACCCCCAACTACTCACTGGACACCCCCAAACCTTGTGAATAGACAAAATTGCCATTAATGCAACGCACACCACCTTTTTTTCCTAGGATTATGCAGGTACTGAAGTTTGGTTCCAGAACCAAAGTATTGGTCGGGTCTTATGTATTTACAGACACCACCCTTAAAAATTTTTAAAGGTCCGAAAGTTTGGAACTATAAGTTCCGAACCAAACTTTTGTACTAGTTCCAAACCAAATTTTTAAAGGTCTGGAAGTTTTTAAAGCTAGCTTCTTCATAACACTGTTGGTAGTTATACGTATATTCTAGTGTAGATTCTAATAGTGCCTAGCAATCTGGATGCTTAATTCCTAATTAGTTTTGATGATTAACAAACCTCAAATGTGAGAAGCTTAAGTTATCTGATTCCATATGCTACTAATGCTTTTCTTGAGTGAAAAATAAGAACAGGAACATCCAAGCTAATCTCAAGAAGGTATATGCTTATGAGAAGCATTATATGTGAGAAGACTTAAAATAATGTTGCTCAACATATTCTTAGAGAACAAACCTTCTCATGATAAGATCAAAAGATCAAGACCATATGGTATACTTGAGAAAGATCATCATGAGAAGCTTCATCTATATAAGTGACAACATGAGAAGGATAGACTAGAAGGATCAACCTAAGAAGCATCATGACAGAACTATGAAGAAGGAGATAAGAAGCATCAGATGAGAAGAATCAAGTTGAGAAGAGTCATCAGAAGGGTCATGATGAGAAGAGTCAAGTTGAGAAAAGTCATACTGCTAGTATCTTCATCAGAAGTATCAACTTGAGAAATATCGTCTTCAACATCTGTCATAGTTGAGATGAGTCACAGTTGAGAAGAGTCATGACAACTGGAAACAGCTGTCTTCTGCAGAAAAGCAGAAACACTGTTGTATTATGCAGGCAGCATCTTCCAACGGCTATAAACCGCTATAAGCTTTTTGCCAACGACTCTATTCTTTAGTCCAGAGGTTATTACACAGAATTTCATCTATAAATAAATGCTCCTGACCATCATTACTCTGTGTGAGAGTACATTGAGCTCAAATCTTCCAACCTTCTCAAGTGTCAAAATTTTCTCTCATCCATACTCAGTTGCTACAAAACTGAAGGAATTCACTTGACTTTGAGTATGTATTAAGTCTTGTGTTGTTGTATTTATTGAATATTCCATTTGTATCAACCAAGCTCTAGAAATCCCACAAACCCAAACAGTTAAACAGAAAACCTGTAGGAAACCTTCTCAAGTAGCATGTGTTATTGTACGGTTTGAGAAGTGAGTGCTTCTATGATAGAGGAAGTCTAATAGATCAGAAGGATTCTATTAGAGGTGTAAAAAGTAGGTAGAGCTGTGTGAGGAAAACTACGAAGAGTACTTTTAGCCTAGGGAGGTGTAAAAGTTGTAAACTATTCTGAAAATAGTGGAAATACTCACAGGGAGTGAGGAGTGGATGTAGCCCAGAGTTTTGGGTGAACAACTATAAATGACTGTGTTATTTACTGCTTTCACAAATTGCTTTTACACTTTCTGGGAAAAATCTCCTTCAGGAGATGCTTTATGAAAAATTAGAAGGTTGTATTCTGACCCTTCTCTGCTAAGGAATGTTTTAAACTAAAACACAGTTTTCAACCCTTCTCACCTCTTCTCAACGCTTACAATATCTTAGGAAGTCTCTTGACGATGTGTATTTAAATGTATTATTATAAAATCACATATCCTCACTCTATTCTAACTGTCAGACAGTCAAGCAATGAAACAGTTAAGTGTTGAAGACAGATCTTACTGACCATTCTCAACTCTATTATATAGTTGAGTAGACAGTTTAGACTGAAACTTCTCCACTCACAAACTAGGTTAAGAAGATTTTTGTAACACACCCTTCTTAATTTAAAGCACTCACTATCTTAATATCTAATCATACTTGTGAAGATAGTTCTATTATTTCAGGAGAATTTAAAATGGGTCACAATTCCAACCCCCCTTCCTTGTGACATTTATTGACTTCAATTGGCATTAGAGCTCGGCCTCTGGGTTGAGCACACTCAACAGTGTGAGAGGAAAAGATCTTGGAAGAAGTCATGGCCAAACCAAATTGTGTTGCCTTCTTACCAGAAGGTGCTTCATGAAACAGACCACCTGGATTCAACGGTGAATATTACTACTATTGGAAAAGCCAAATGAAGCTGTTCCTGGAATCTCAAGACACTGATATATAGGACATTGAGGAAAATTGTCTATATACTCCCACTATAGCAGGTCCAGTACCAAACAGTTGTATTCCTAAACCAAAGGCGGATTGGACTACTGATGTGAAGTATCGTGTACTACAAAATGCTAAAGCCAAGTATTACCTAACTTGTGCTTTGGGAGGAGCAGAATATGACAAGATAATGGGGAAAGAAACTGCAACGGAAATATGGGATACACTATAAACAGCTCATGAAGGAACTGATCAAATTAAAGAAGCAAAGAAAGGCATGCTCATCCGTGAATTTGAAATGTTTAAAATGACTGAATAAGAGACCTTGATGAAATTTTCAGTAGATTCACCACAATCATCAATGGGTTAAGTGCTCTGGGAAAAATCTATCCAAATGCTGAGAAGGTTAATAAGCTTCTCAAGTGTCTTCCACTAGCTTGGAGACCAAAGAAGACTGCAATAGAAAAAGCAAATGATTTGTCTTCATTAGAAATTGATCACATGCTAGGATCACTAAAAATCCATGAACAAGAACTCATGGAGGAATTACATCCAAAGAGGAAGACTGTTGCCTTGAAAGTTTCTCAAAAGGAAGATAAGTCTCCTTCTCAAAAAGGAAAATCTCTAGCACTTAAATCTTCACAATTGGATGATGAAGAGCAATAAACTGATGATGATACAGAAGGAGAAGAATTAGCCTTGATCTCCAAAAGAATCAACATATGGCTAATTAAACAACCAAAGAAGAGGAAAACCTCAGTTCAGAAGGGACACATTTAAAGGAGAAGGAAGCAAATCAAAAATTACCTGTTATGGGAGTAAGAAGCCAGGACATATATAACAAGACTTCCCTCTTCTTAATAACAAGAGCCCAAGAAGGTTCTCACCAAAGAAGAAAGCCTTATTGGCTACTTGGGATGACTCAGAAGAATCATCAAGTGAGCATGAAGAAGAAACAGCAAATCTATGTCTCATGGCAGAAACTGAAGAAGAAGAGGTATATGATTCTGAACTCTCTAAATGTGAATTTTGCAAAGAAGTTGAATCCTCCTTCGATAGCTTGTTTTATGATTGAAACATCCTTTCTCAAAAATGCATATTTTTCAAAGATCACTCGTGTTTTTTGAAAAAGGAAAATGAGGAGCTAAAATCACAAAATGAAAGAATGAGAAAAACAATTCACACCTTACAACAATCCCATTTTAAACTGTCTGAACAATTCAAGCTTCTCACCTTGAAAATAGCAGAAAAAACAATTATGTCTAACTTGGAACTTGAAACTGAGAATGCAATGCTAAGAAAACAAGTTAGTGATTTAACAAATGAGCTTATCATCTGTGCACAAAGTCTTGAAGCTTCTCAACTGAGTCTAACTCCCCTTGAGAAGGATCAAATATATAAGAAGAGAAATAGAAAGTCCAGAATTAAATCAAATTGCAAACAAACTGGACATCATATTTCAGTATGTAGCAACAAGCAAAAAGATCCCATGAATTTGAAACTAACCCTCAAGGACCCAAAGACAAACGAGTACCTAAATCTTTGTCAAAATCTAATGTAGGCATGCCTCATAGCATCAAGAAGAAAACTATCGTTCCTAGACAGTGGACGCTCAAGCCACATGACAGGGGAGAAGGATAAGTTCCTCTCAATAGAGAGCTTTGATGGAGGACTAGTCATGTTTGGCAACAATGATAAAGGCTTCATCAAAGGAGTAGGTACAGTAGGTAAAATAAACTCTGCTCAGATTCGAAATGTTCAAATTGTGAAAGGACTAAAACATAACTTACTTAGTGTAAGTCAGTTATGTGATTCTGGACATGAAGTGACATTTAAATCTGATGTGTGAAGAATAAATAGTCTAGAGTCTGGAAATTTTTTTTTTACCGTCATAGAACAAATCACCTCTATAGCATATGTCTTGATGATCTACCAGATCAAATGTGTTTAATCTCTAAAGAAGATGACAAATGGATGTGGCATAGGAGATTTGGTCACATTAGCATGAAAACCCTTTCAAATTTAACCAATCTTGAATTAGTCGGAGGACTTCCAAAGATCAAATATGAGAAGGATAAATCATGTGAAGCATGCTTTCAAGGAAAGTATGTTAAATCATCTTTTAAACCTATCAACATGGTTTCCACTCAAAGACGCTTGGAACTTCTGCACATGGATCTTTCTGGTCCTACTAAGCATGTTAGCCTAAGTGGAAAAAGATATGGCTTTGTTATAGTTGGTGATTACTCTAGGTTCACATGGGTAATTTTTCTAAAACACAAAGATGAAGCTTTTAAAAGCTTCAAGACATTCCTTAAGAAAGTTCAAAATGAGAAGGGTTCTAACATTATTGCAATAAGAAGTGACCATGAGAGAGAATTTGAAGAACTCCTCAGCAAAATGGTGTAGTAGAAAGAAAAAACAGAACATTGCAAGAAATGGCTAGAACATTGCTCAATGATTCAAAGATTGAAAAATACTTTTGGGCAGAAGCACTAACATTGCTTGCTACATTTTGAATAGAGCAACAATTAGAAAAACTTTGAACAAAACCCCATATGAACTCTGGAAAGGAAAGAAGCCTGTCATCTTTTATATCCATGCATTTGGCTGTTAGTGCTATGTGTTAAACAACAAGGATAATTTAGGAAAGTTTGATGCTAAATCTGACCCTGCACTATTCTTAGGATATTCTCTCACATTAAAAGCATATAGAGTGTTTAATCTTAGGACTAAAGATGTTGAAGAAAGCATGCATGTTATGTTTATTGAAATTAACAGTTCAACAGCTAGAAATGAAGATGATGCGATTTATGCAGATAAGACAAGTGAGAAGGGTGATGTAGTAAGGGAGAAACCTGAAGCTGAAGCAGCACCTAACCCTTTTCAACCCCTAGATAGCCCAAATAGCCAACCTACTCAAGCTCCTGAACTACCTAGAAGTTGGAGAGAATTTTCATTCATGTTTACTGAATCTGGAAGATATTTTGAGAAGATGTGAAGAAACAGATTTGGTCCTCAATTGGGAGAAATGTCATTTTATGGCACGAAGGTATTGTCTTGGGGCACAAGATCTCTAAGAAGGGAATTGAGGTAGATAAAGCTAAAGTTGAAGTGATTGAGAAGCTACCACCTCCCACATCAGTTAAAGGATTCAGAAGTTTCCTTGGGCCTGCTGGATTCTATAAAAGATTCATCAAAGATTTCTCAAAAATTTCTAAACCACTGTTATGCTACTACAGCATGACACTGTGTTTGAATTTGATGACAAATTTCTGGCAGCATTCAATACACTCAAGGAGGCACTGGTGACAGCACCTGTTATTGTTGCACCAGATTGGAGTAAACCATTTGAACTAATGTGTGATGCTAGTGACTATGCTATAGGAGCCGTCCTTGGCCAGAGGCAAGGCAAAGTATTTCATTCAATACACTACGCTAGCAAAACTGTTGTAGATGCTCAATTGAATTACACAACTACTGAAAAAGAGTTGCTAGCAGTAGTGTTTGCCTTTGAAAAGTTCAGATCCTATCTTATAGGAGCTAAGGTAGTGGTGTACACTGACCATTCTGCAATCAAATACCGCATTGCTAAGAAGGATGCAAAACCAAGGTTGATTAGATGGGTGCTACTGTTGCAAGAGTTTGATCTGGAAATCAGAGACAAGAAAGGAGTTGAGAATCAAGTTGCTGATCATCTGTCAAGAATTCCTGATGCTAGCCTCTTATCTTTCGTTCTATTTTTTTTTCTTTTTAGGGAATATTTTCTATACAAATACTTGCCAAACTTTCCAATGAGAACCTAAGAACTAACTCAAGTGAGAACCACAATTGCAACAACTTGGACACCCCCACACTTATGGATTTGACAATTTTCAATTCAAAGCTCCTTCACCCTCTAAGATAAAGTAATATCTTTGTTTTTCACTTTTAGGCTTGTAATGAGCTATAAAACAAAGAAGGGATAAAAAGGCTCAAAGGGGCTTACACAAAGGGATAAATTCAGGGTAGGCTTATTTGGCTAGTAGCTAAAAAAGAACAAAATTGCCTAGATCATTTCAAACATGCATGTGAACAAGTGCTTCAACAAGAATCAAGTCAAGTTCTAGATTAACTAACAAACACGAGTGAGTCACACACAAGAAAGGAGAGAATGGTAAAATATAGTCCATCCAATAAAAGGCTCAATTCTCACCAGGGACATTGACTATCACAAATGATGGAAAATCTAGTGCTCATAATCAACTTATTATACCAAGAGCAACAAGAAATCAATCAAGTCATGTCAAAACACCTATGGTCCTAGAATAATAACATCACTCACAACTTGTACAAACCAAGGACTCATGGAAAAACATGCTAAAATAACTTTTTTTTTTATTTTTAAATAAGGAAAACTGAAAAACAAACCAAAAATTAAAAGAAAACGACAAACTACTAAGCTACTAAAAGACACCCCCGACACTTAAATCATACATTGTCCTCAATGAAAAAAACAAGCATAAAATAAGAGTAAGGAGGAGGGACTCCCTGGTCAAACTTCAGTGTAGGTGGGATGTTTCAATGAGAGTTCTCTTATGGTTTAATCTTCAACTGCGGAACTCTCATGGAATAACTTGAGACACTTTCCATCGACTTTGAAAACTTTGTTTGTCGCCTCACTTTTTATTTCCACTACACCATGAGGAAAAATGTTAGTAATAACAAAGGGACCAATCCACTTGAATCGATGTTTCCCAGCCATAATTTTCAGGTGGGGTCTGAACCATAAAACTCTATGCCCAATGGAGAAGTCCTTTCTGGAAATCATCTTATCATGCTTAGCTTTCCACACTTTCTTGGCAGGAGGGCCCGCCATGGTTAAACTAATGCCGCTCCTATGTTTCCTTGGGATTGGCGGATTCTCTTCCTGTTCAAATTTAAGCCCTACAATATTAGTCTCATGAAGCTTCCCACTCCCCTCTGAATATGCATAATTAAAATTTTTAGGGGGTGGTTCAAGCTCTAAAACAAGGGGCTGCTTAATGGCAGTAGCAGCTACAGCTACAACATTTGCTATAGGAGGTGTGTCAACCTGCAAAGTATCGATCAAACCATCAAGCAATTCAATTTTACAAAGGGAATTCTCTTCCATGGGGTGTTTCTTAGTATTAAAGATGCTAAATTTTTCAGTGGTATCACCAAATTCCATGGAAAGAGTCCCTGCATGTACATCAATTTTGGTTTTGGCAGTCCTCAAGAATGGTCTGCCTAAAATGATAGGCGACCTGCTGCCTAAAAATTTGCAGGAAAGATCAAATTATTAACTTTACGCGTGTATTTAATGTGTAGGAATTTTTGGTTCAAATGCTATGGCGATGCTATGGCAGCACCAAGGTAGCTGAGGACGTGTGGAGCAAGAATCAGAGTGGTCCCATGGGACAAAATGAAGAAAATGGTGTTTTGTCCTATGTGAGCGTGTGCAAAGGTGTGACAGCGCATTAATGGGCCACAAAAAGACAAACAGTCCTTGATTTTAGGGTTGGCAGCATTGTACCCAAATTGCATTGGCCCAAATTGGTACTTCTAGTGAGAGAATATACTATAAAAAGGCACTTTAACCTAAAAAGGGTACCATCCTCCTCTGACCCATAGTACACATTCCAGCCTCCACCATTGCCTAGGTCAGAGTACACTGTTCCATTCCTTCCATCTTCGTACTTCATCTTACCCAACTCCATTTCCACCATTTTCAGTGTTGAAACTCCATTTCTGAAGCTGGAATCACAGGATCTGCAGCACAGATCTTCATTTGCACAGCACAGAGACTCTAGAGCAGATCTGCAGCATCTGAAGCTTACTTTGAGCTTCATTTCAGTTGTATTTTCTGCATTTCTCTGTATACTCTGTTTTAGTGCTGTTTCTTTTTTGATGGCTTCATTTATGGTAGCTAAGTTCTATTTTGTTTTGTTTAAGCTCATTATGAGCTAAACTCTTTTATAGTCAAGACTATGGTGATGTAATTATGATATGTTGATGTTTAAATGTGATTAATGCTTGATGCTTCATTAATTTGCTTGAGTTAATGTTAAAAATCCTTTTTGAACTTGATCACTTCATTTAGTGTAGCGTGCTTCTATTTTTGGAAAGAAATTGTAGTGCTGATTTCGCAAATTAATATAGTTTGAAGGGTAATAGGCATATTATCCTTTCCTAGTGAAGGATAGGAATATGAAGCTAGGGCTATAGTGTGATCGGAATCGTGCTTTTCAACCTATGGAATGAACCTTAGTGGGAGCTTAGGAATAAGGAAACCTTAACGACATTCTGTTTTAGGATAGGAATATCCACATTCATTCTGCGCACTGAATGCTATCACAGCACTGATCACAGCATTACATCAATATTGAGTAATTACAGATCCTTGTCTTGGCTATACTCATTACTCTGATTTTACTTTCACTTTTTACTGTTATACTGCTACTCAACCTTTATTGTAACTGTTACACAACCATGAATTTTTACCATGCTTTTATTTTTACTTTTTACTCATTAATTCAAGTGCTAGCACATAGAGTTATTTATTAAATCTCAATCCTCGTGGGAACGATCTTTCTTATCACTTTATTACTTGTTAGACTGTGTATACTTGCACACGTTTTTACACAACAACATTACATTGATTGAAGCTCCTAGATCTAAAATGGCATCATCAAACTGACTACAGCCTATGGTTCATGGAATGGAAAATGTTTCTGGATCCTTGCACTTCTGGGGCATGGGCAACGTGAGGACAGAAACGTTATACCCCATGCTGACTTTTTCAATTCCTTTCCGTCTTCTCTTTCTCTTGTATGTGCACAACTCTTTCAGAAATCTGACATATTTTGGAATCTGCTTAATTGCCTCAAGAAGGGGAATGTTGACTTCCACCTTCCTAAAAGTATCTAAGATCTCACTATCCCTATCTGCGTCATCTTGTTTTTTAGTCTTTGATGCTCTTTGAGGGAATGGGAGTGGTTGTATGTATTCCTCATGGTCAATAGGTTCAGGTGCTTTTTTATTTTTCAAAACAGCAGTTTCAGGCACCTTTGGTGTGTCAACGGCCTTCCCAGATCTCAATGTTGTAGCACTAACATTGGGGTTTGGTGCATTCGGATTAATCACTGATTAAGCAGGTAGTTGGTTTTGCCCCCGAGCTTGCATTTGATTAATTGTGGCAGCCATCTGTCCAAATTGTGTCTGCAAATTCTGAATTGAGGCATCTGTCCTCTCTTGGAACTGGAGATTCTGGGCAGCCATCTGGTTAACTAAATCCTCTAATGAAGGTGCAGGCCTGGCAACAGCTTGTTGTTGTGTAGCTGGATTTCCCCATCTCAAGTTTGGATGGTTCCTCCAGCTTGGGTGGTACCTGTTAGAAGACAAATCAACATTGGCTTAAGGGTTAAATATATTAGCTGCATATGCTTGAGGGGTATCAACATTAGGATCCTCTTGCAGTGAAGGACAAGAATCTATGGGGTGCTCTGGAGAGGTGCAAATACCACAAACCCTTGCTGTCTGACCTGTGACCAATTTTTTTACCAAAACTGTAAGTTCATCCAATCTGTTTTCTAAGCTCTTATGATCAACAGCCTGTATCTATTTTACTCCCCTTGTTAGAACTGCAGAATTGCTTCTAGTTGTGAATTGTTGGGAGTTAATGGACATATTCTCTATTAGGGCTATTGCATCTGCTGGGGTCTTGTCTACAAATGCACCTCCACTAGCAGCATCCATAATATTTCTGTCCATGGGCAATAAACACAATTTCTTGAATCTCTCCTAGTATTCATGTAAAGACTTAGTGGAGTTTTGTCTGATACTACATATTTCTTTTCTGATTGAAGCTGCTCTAGATGCAGGAAAGAACTTCTCTAGGAACAACTTTTTCAAGTCATTCCAATTTTCAACAGAACCTGGCTGGAGCTAATACAACCAATCCTTGGCTGCATCTTGGAGTGAGAAGGGGAAGGCCCTAATTTTAATGCGCTCCTCTGGAATTCCTTGGGGTTTCATGGTTGAGCACACTATGTGGAACTCCTTAAGATGTTTGTGAGGATCCTCACCTGGAAGACCATTAAACTTTGGCAACAAGTGTATTAAACCAGATTTCAATTCAAAAGGAACTAAATTACCACAATCAGGAACTAAATTAACAATAAAACAGGAGGTTTTGATGAAAACGATTTCTATTTGAGGGGTTAAACAATTTAGAGAGACAATCGATCCACCGGTTTCTGGGTGCGCGTCTTGGATTTATCATCGGTTCCAAATAATCGTGCAAGACTCGTTCAAAGTTTCAGTTCTTGATTGATAATAAACTAATCAAGCAAGCGTCAATTAGTTTATGCGAATTCACACCGTTTTAAAGCAAACGTCAAAATAGCGTGTTCAATCAATTGTGATGGTGAACAAGCGCCACTAAACACAACTGATATCATAACTGAATTCGATCAATCCTCTATAAATTCCTTCTCGAATTAAGTAAAACAAGCGATTAAATAACTCGAATAGTTAAGAGTTGCGAAAACAGATTCACATATAAACAAGCGTCATACATAAACGATTCGCGTATTGCAAGTAAATCGAATTTGGGTAATTAAGCATCACACAAGACGAAAATTGCAAACAAAGAATTCAAATGTGGAATTGATAGGGAAGAAAGAACTGAAAACTAAAAACAAAGTAGACGAAATAACATTAGACACCGAACCTCAAAATCCGTAAAACGACAGTCTTTCACCGATGAATCGACTTAGAAGTTTAAGCTTCCATGGAGGCTAGAGCACAAAAGTTTTGTAAAGTGTGAATAATGCGTAAGAGAGAGAGAAACGGCTGCTGGTCAGCCATGTCTATAAGACAAACGAAAAACCTAATCCCTTACGGGTTCTTGGATAAAAGCCCATTAACAAACTAATATTCGGCCCAAAACCCGTTTTAAAATAAACTACTTCTGTATTTCGCAGTTTTGGCCTTTAAGACTTCCGAACTGGGTTTCTAGCTTTACTAAAGATTTGTAGCTTTGTTCTTTAGCTTTCCAACGCATGCTCGCACGCCTCAATCGGATAACCACAGCCAAAGTTATGGCCTGCAGAGTAGACATGGGTTAATATGCAATAAAAACAAGAATTAATCAAGAAATTACTATTTTGCTCAAATAAGACCCAAAGTCTAGAAACTTGCTAAGACTTAAAGATTAAGAACAAAACACAATTAAAAACACCAAATGCAAAGCTATAAAGAGTGCGTTAAAATGCACTGATCAATTATTCGGGTAAAGTTCCCCGCTGTGGTTGATGTTGTTCAAGCACTTATGGATTACGCTACATTAACAACTTAGTTGATTCAAAATAATAATACTGTACATACATCAACATATTTTTTTTGATAAGAAAAAGCGTCCGAAATAGGATTACTTGAATTTAAAGTCAATATATTAAACCAAATCAAATATTGAAGTTCATTTCATTAAGTTATCCTTCATGCCTTCAAATGTTCTTATTTTTTTGGCAAAATTATATTAGAGGTCCTTTAAGTTATTTAATTGTAACAGGTTGGTCATTAAGTTTTTTTCGTACCACTTAGGTCCTTTAAGTTACATAATGTGTACACCATTAGTCCTTTTTTCATTTTTCGTTACCAAAAACCCAAGTTGGCACTAATAGAGCTGGTGTGGCCATGACGGAGTCTATGTGTCATCTATCTAGTGACAATTTGATCATTTAAGACTATTACTGTCATGTAGCAATTTGATAATTTTAACTTAGTTTTTTTTAATACTGTCATGTAGCAATTTGATACTGTCATGTACCAAATTATTACATAGCGGTAGTCTTAAATGACCAAATTGTTACGAGACAGATGATATGTAGGCTCCGTCACGACCATGTCAGCTCTACTAGTGCCAACTTGGGTTTTTTATAACGAAAAATGAAAAAAAGACTAACGGTGTGCACATTATGTAACTTAAAAGAGATAAGTGGTACGAAAAAAACTTAAAGGACCAACTTGTTACAATTAAATAACTTAAAGAACTTGTAATGTAATTTTGCCTTTTTTTTAACCAAAGCAAACTCATATCATTTCACTATTAATAACGATTCTAATACAACTTGGAGCAATGTAATGAACTTTTTGAACTTTGTGGTTAGCATAACATCTTGAGGCTCTTGCAAGAGAGTGAGGCACAAGATTTGCTTGCCTCCAAATAAAGCTAATCCTATAGCTTGGACATTGAAAACTAAAAGAATTAAAAGGAGAAATGATAATACCAAAATAAGAGTTTTTAGGCGTTGCTTTAGTTATCGCATTAACCGCCGAGAGACAATCCATCTCAATGATTATAGACTCCAAGCCTAAGTCCTTCAACTAGTGTAGAGCATGCCCCAATCCCATTGCTTCCGCTTCATGAGGTTCCGATACTCCTTCAAACCACATCGTTTTACCTTCCATGAAGTTACCGTTTTCATCCCGTAAACACAGTCCAATACCATATTTACCTTCTTCTTCAAATAGTGCAGCATCAATGTTGCATTTTAGTAAGCATGCAGCTGGTTTCATCCATTTTGTATTTACGTTTCTGGTGCCAACATAATCAGACCTACGGTGTTCTTTGGTTTTCCTTGCTGCCTCCCATGAGCGAAAATAGTCCTTTGCATGATGCCATGATATTCTCACATGTTTCATAGCCCCCTCCCACACCCATTCATTTCGTCTCTTCCACAGTGACCATAAAACCATTGCAAATATCTGCTGCTGATCCGTTTGCAATACCAAGAGCTGAGCAAAAAACTAGTCCCTAAAATGCTGCTGCTGCTGCGTTTGAAAGAATGGCACCGAATGTAGGCCACTAGCTTCTCAACCAGGTGCAACATGCTGACAGTGAGCAAAGAGGTGTATTTCACTCTCCCCCTTTTCATTGCACATAAGACAAGCCTCCTCACATGGCACATCCCTCCTTTTAAGATTCGTACGAGTTGGAAGACAACCACGTGCCACCAGCCAAAGAATTTTTTTTACTCTTTGTGGAACTTTGGGTCTCCAAATTTGCATCCAATTACCCGGAACTTGAAGATTAGAATTATAAATAAAATCCTCCATGATTCCGTAATAAGCAGACTTAACCGAATACTTACTGTTTTGTACCTTGAAGTACTGGGTGGACTGCAGTTGGTAGGTCTCCTGCTGTCTGGCCGTAGGTTAGATCCAGCCTGGGAGGGGTACCTGGGAAGCCACTCCGTTGCTCAAGTCATTATTGAGAATATATGAGTGATTTTGCTAGGAATGAGAATATACCTAATTATGACAATGTGAGCAAATATTTATAGGGAATTGTGCCTGTGGTGAGCTGTTGGATTGGTAGAGTGAATTTGAGCCATCCAAGTATAAGAGTCATGAATGAGTTTGTGTTTTGTGAATATGGATCAAAGTGATTGGGTCAATCCATGTCCAATTGCTGAATGGGCCTTTTGGTCCAGTCCAGAATAGTTGCCCCCCAAGCCGAGATTATTCCGAAGGATTTTTGTCGATTCGTCCGAAGCGTTGATTCGTCTGCCTTGTCCGGCCGTGTAAGATATTTTCCTCGCGACAACTGTGTTTTTAGCTTTTTATATAGGAGAGTAAAAAAATAATGAATTTAATATTTTGAGAGGAGTGGGTCTCCATCACTTGGACCACACTTTGAAATTTTGAGAGAAGTGGGTGAGGATAAGGTTGTGGAGATAAGGCCTCTTGGAACCACACATTTGAGGAGGTGAAAAGAGATAAGGTCCACACACTTCATCCCCTTCTTGGAGCAAGCCTCTTCTCTCTTGGTAAGTGTTTATCGTGTTCGTCCATTATTTTATGTAAACCGTGACCCACACCTTCCATGATGTGGTCTAAGTCGCGAGTCATGCTTCCTTCACCCAAATCGCGAGGCGTGTTGTGGTAGTGTAAACCGTGTGCCACATTGTGAACTCACAAACCGTGATGAACTTTGTGGACTCGCAAACCGTGAAGCACTTCGCAAGTTCATAAATCGTGATGCATTTTTTTAGTAGCGCTAACCGTGGGGCGCCTTGTAATGATGTAAACCGCGAGGCACCCTGTAGTGGCGTAGACCGTGAGGCACCCTTTTGTAGCACAAACCGTAAACCACGCCTTAGTTATACAAATCATGAACCACACCTTAGTCTTCACAAACCATGACCCACATGTAAGTTATACAAACCGTGAACCACACCTTTATCTTCACAAACCGTGACCCACACCTTAGTTATACAAACCGTGAACCACACCTTTAGTAGCACAAACCGTGAACCACGCCTTAGTTATACAAACCGTGAGCCACATTTCTAGTTCGCAAACTGTGAACCACAGTTTAAACTCACAAACCGTGAGCGCCGTTTTCAGTTCAAAAACCGTGAACCACATTTTAGCTCTGCAAACCGTGAGCCACATTTTAGGAGCACGAACCGTGACGTACCTCTTAGTAGCGTAGACTGTGAAGCACTTTAGGGGTACAGCAAACCATGAAGCACCTCTCGTGAGTTTCGCGCTGCCTCTGTTTGTTGAGGTAATTCTGCTTTGACTTTAGATTTCTGATATTCTCTTTATACAAATGGAGGTAGTTTTTTCTTTTTTCTTTTACACTATGGGCTCTTTGGTTTTCAAATGCGTCTTGTCTTGTCGAAATCTTCAGTGGACGACCTCAGGAAAGGAGGTTGTCAACAAGTCTTTGCTTGCCCCGTAACACTTGTTTTGACCCCTTTCTTGATACGACCCTTCATGCTATAAGGCAGGCTGGTTGGTCTATAGGGGGAGGATCGTCTGAGGTATGTGCGGAGACTATGCCTTTGGCGGAGTCGGGTGTGCGTGGCTTTATTGTGAGCTCTTCTTTAGATGATGAAGCAGAGTTTCGATCTGACCTCGAAGTGGTAGAGATTGACAGTGTCAACTACGACTGGGTTGCTTTGAGCGTTCGATCTATTAGGAGCATCTATCTCCTAGGGAGTAATCCTCCCCGCTACATTGAGGAGGTACTTGGAGGTTACTGGAGGTTTGAAGAGGTTGATCCAGATGATAGAGTTTGCAAAATTCCCGACGGTCGAAAGTTTATGATGTACCATTTTGTCGAAAGTTTATCGCGTACCCCTATCTACGTCTGAGATGAGAACTTTGTACTTGCTTGAGGCTATCATTAGTTGTTTGACTATTGGCCCTCAAAATTTTTTGTCTAGTGAGCTATCCAAAGCTACAGATTTTCATGATGCTACAGAGATTTTAGGTTGCTTGCTCTTTTGAGCACCTTTACTTTCTTTGTGTTTTTTTCATGTTGCTAACTTGTTTCATTGTTCTTTTACAGACACAATAGCTGCTCCACCTTCTTGGGCCGTCAAAGACCTCTCTGGGGTCCCAAAGGTTCCCATCGACGTTCGTGATGGTGCCGCCGTTACTACCCCGGGGACGCAAACTTGATCCAAGTGTAAGAAGAGTTCTAGCAAGCATCTAGCAAGCACCCTTATTCTGATGAGCGCCCTTCTCCTGTTGAGCGCCCCTCTCCTCTTAGTGGTCTCTCTCCTGGTAAGTGCCCCTCTCCTGTGTGTGAGGCCGAAGTCAGCTTCTCTAGTGCTGAGCGTGAGCACTTTGGGAGAATCCTTTTGATCTTGCTATGCACATGGTTAAGCTTGGATCGAATCTGAATGCAAAGTGGGGAACTGAGAGGGAGCATTATTTAGGTAGTCTTTTTTATGTTGTTTTCTTATGTTAAGTATTTGATGTGTATGTTGGGCCAATCTATGACCTTGTTGTGCTGTTTTGCATTTTGTGCAGGGATAAGCGAGGAGAGGGATCGACTCCGCTTGGAGAAGAAGACGCTTCAGATGGAGCTTCATGAAGCCAACGAGTCTGCTCACCGGGTCAATGAGTCTGCTCGCCATCACTAGAAAGATCGAGAGGAGACCTATACTGAGAGGAACGAGCATGAGGAGAGAGTGGAGGAGCTCCAAGTTCAGCTTGAAGGTGCACACTCTAAGTTGGAGAGTATGAAGAAAGTGAAAGATGAAACTGAGAAGAGTGTCCTTTAGTTTGAACATGAGGCTCTTGATGGAAGAATTGTCACATATCACTCCAACAAGATTGACTTTGATGTCTTTTCCTCCAGATCATTCCTTTATGTTCATTTCCTTTTGACTATGTAGTTTGTCTTTGACTTGTTGGATTCCTTTATGTATTTTATTTTATGGGATCGGCCGTCTCGGAATGACTATCTATGTTTGCCTTATGTTTGGCTTCGTGTTATATTTTGAACTATCCATGTTTGCATTATGATTATGATGTGATCCTAAGTTCCCTAACCATGTGGAAAGAAACTTATAAAGATACCATTATTTCATTCGGTACAAGACTTAGTGGCTTACACCACTTTGAATTTAAGTAGCCATCTTGCATTATCATTGGCCGGAGGAATTCCTATCAACTCATGCAACTAAGGTTTACACGTAGAAGTTGAAGGAAAATCTCGTGAAGGGTAAACTAGTACAACATCATGAAGAATAAATTAGTGCAACTTATTTCCATTTTTAGTAATTTATTTAAGGACTATTTCCAAGGCTTTAATGTCATTTAATTGTCTTTTTTATTTTAGGATTTGAATCAATGGCTTTAATGCCAATTAGTTTTTTCCATTAAAATTAGGATTTGATATTTATTGGTATATTCTAATTTCTAGGGTTTTATTGAGTCAACTGGGCCTGAGGTTCTTTTGGGCCAATTGGGTCTGGGGTTCTCTATATATTGTAATTCATTTGATGAAATAAACAAATTGAATTTTGAGTAAAAATTTAGAGACGTGTCTCTATGGTTCTCTAAGCCGTTCTTAGAGCTTATTGGCGTGTCGTGACGCTCATGCCGACTTATCGACTGGAACCTCCATAGCCGGTTGTGGGGTCTTCTTGACTTATCGATCGGTTTTCCATCCCCGATTGTGGTGTCTCCATCACTCCCATCTTCATGATTTCCGAATTAGTCACAGACGACTCCGAGGTTGCCATCATCTGGTATCAAAGCTTAGGTTATCATGGTGTTATCTATCGTTTTAAATTTTAGTCTCTAAATTTAGTTCATATTATTTTTATTTTATTTTTTGTAAAAAAATAATCAAATAAAGAAAATTTCGAAAATTAAAAAGAAAATAGAAAAAAAACAGAAGAAAGAAGGAAACAGAAAAAAACAAAAAAAGGCATTTTTTTATTATCGTTCTTTGTTATTTGTTTGCTAGTTTTTTATATGGTTCATGATGGAGGGAAGACAAAGGGATTATGAAATATACATTAGAGATTTTGTGATCGATCCTGTGTATGCAAAATACCATTATGAAAATGGACTAAAAAAAGAGGCAAAAAGAATAGAAAGGTTAGTCTCTAGAGAAAAGAGAAATTGAGAGAGAAAAGAATAGAGGAGAAAATAGAAAAAATGATGGTTGATATTTCTGAAATATTATGTGAGCATCTCCATAGAGCACAAGAGGACTTGGAGTGTGCTTCTGAAAAGAAAAAGGAAAGCAATAGTAAAGAAGTGGAGGATAAGAAGAGGCAAGGGAAAATAATGAGAGCATTGTTGAGAAAAATAAGGATTTTAAGAGGAAGGTGGATGAAAAATCCAAATTTCAAAAAGAAAGAAAAGAGAAAAAAGATAGAATTTTTTTCAATAACCCATTAATTTATTTTGCAGATTCAGATTTGAGGACCAATCTTCTAAAAGAAAGGGAGAATGATGTGATCCTAAGTTCCCTAAGCATGTGGAAAGAAACTTATAAAGATACCACTTTTTCGTTGGGTACAAGACTTAATGGCTTATACCATTTTGAATCCAAGTAGCCATCTTGCATTATCATTGGCTAGAGGAATTCCTATCAACTCATGCAACTAAGGTCTACACGTAGAAGTTGAAGGAAAATGTCATGAAGAGTAAATTAGTACAATATATGAAGAATAAATTAGTGCATCACAAGATTTGGGCCAGGACCAATTCTACATCCGGCGCTCAACGAGCTAGTCAACATCCGCATCTAACGGTCAGGATTCGCACACCCGTATCCAACGCCTCAGGTACGACACTTCTGTCTATAAATAGAGGTCCAATCCTCCGTTCCAAGGTACGCTCTTCATTACGCGCTCATTTCCTTGCATTTTCCTTCTCTGATCTATACTGACATGAGCGTCGGTGTGTTTGCAGGTACCCCCACCAGACGTAGACATGGAATCTACCTCGGACAACCCGAGGTCCATCTTCAAGCATCCGAAGCTCACCTTCATCTCCACACGCCCAAAGCATATCCTCAATATCTTCAGAAGCACTCATCAACTTGTACCCCAGACGTGATCATATCCGAGTCCGAGTACCCAACAATGGTGACCACAGTGGGAGCAATCACTTGCTTCCGAATTCTCTTGAACATCTGTCTTCTGCTTTCTCGGTTCCCAACATTCTTCTCAGCGAAAACGGTCTCGGACAATCGTCTGATCCAATCCTTTGCGCCAAGGTAAGGTGTGATTTCTCCCGCATTTCATTTAGTTATTGGTATCTCAATTTCCTCCAGGAACGGTTCGTTTCCAAGGGGGGGCGAAATCACTTCCCCCGCAATAGTAACGGGTATTCTCAGAGCCGATTCACGACTTCGGATTTACGACTTCAGATCTTCCTCCTCTTTTGAATCTGATTCTATTTGGATCTCTCTATTATCACTCCGGACCTTCGTCCGAGTGCGAACCTCATACTGCGTCGGATCTTTCTATTATTACTCTGGACCTTCGTCGGAATGTGGATCTTCGTGCTACTTCGGATCTCTTCTTAGCATCTCGGACCTTCGTCCCACCTGCACAGATGTCGAGCCTGGACTTCTTCTCACAAGCTCTAGCCATCTATATCTCAAGTGATAAATAGCCCACAGCGGCTCCAACAGCTCTTTGATTCCCAAGCTCACAACGCCGGCAGAGAGTCCCTGAAGGATCCACAGCGACTTTATCCCATTTTCACCCCGTGCGAGCAAAAGCTTCTCTCTGATCCCCGAGCTGACGAGCTACATCAGAGACCGAAGGTATCCCAATTTCGCATTTTGCGAGCCTGTCCCTCTGATCTCCGAGCTCAACGCTCCATCAGAGGTTGAGGACCGGGGTCCACAGCGACCTCTGGATGGAGATTTTGGAGAGGGGGGCCCACAGCGGCCTTCCCATCTTTTGGAGACGGGGGTCCACAGTGACCTCCGGGACAAGAATTTGGAAAGGGGGACCCGCAGCGGCCTTCCCATCTTTTGAAGGCCGGGGAGCCCGAAGCAACTTTCCCATCTACCAATCTCAGATTCGGCACTTAGGAGTTATCTCTCAACACTTATTCTAAATCAAGGATGAATCGTCAAAACCATCAATCATCTCAATTAATAACGGCTATCTAACAGACTACGTCGGCATTCAAAGAAGACTAAAGAACTTAAAGACAAATAAAGCATGAAGCAAAACAAAGATTGATTGAAATGCAGGTGTTACCATTGTTTGTTACAAACCAAGGTTGGCCCCGGACATGCCTGAGACAAACCAAAAAAGTGCGGGAAGATAAAAAGAAAAGAGAAAAAATCTAATCCAGGCTCTCCAAGGTTCTTGCCTCCTCAACACCGATAATAGCATGGCCACCGACCTCGGAAGCAGGATTGACGCTGTCCTCAGCAGTAGGTGTAGACTGATCCTCGGCGGTAGGTGTGGCATTGGCCTTAGAGGCAGGACCATCCTTCGCAGCAGCAGACTCTTCGATCTCTGCAGCACCAGGAGAAGAAGCTGGAGTCGGTACATAGATGACCTGATCTCCCTTGGCGATCCGACCATCCACTGCTTTATGACTGATTTGCAGCAAGTCTACCTAGACATTGGGGTCGAGTAAGACCACCATATCCAAGCAGCGCTGAAAGCCAAGCACCACTCCCGAACCAATCTTATTTTTGAGGACGACTTGCTCCTCCTTCAACTTTTTCACCTCCTCATCCTTCTTCTAGACCTCGGCTGATCTCTTCACTTTGGCGTTCTCGAGCTCCTCCTTCACCCTACGAAGATCGGCTTCCAACGCTGGCAGCTTCTCAATCTTTTTGGCTTGCACCTTATCCCTGTCATGAGCCTCGGTCAGCTTCTTCTGCACGTCGGAGAGCTTTTCCAGCTTGGCCTTCAGACGCCGATTCTCTTTAGAAAGCTCTACCAAACTATGATCTCGGTACCTTTTCAACTTACAGGAAGTGCGAATCAACTCGCCATCAATAAATCTATTCAGAACTTCGAGTTCAGAAATCTTACCTTGAAGACGGGCACTGGTCTTCTCGGCGATGGCCTCTTCCAGCTATTTGAAGGCGGCCGCCCCAAACTTGGCGACCTTGGCACACAGGTCTTCTCGGCAATGGCCTCTTCCAGCTATTTGAAGGCGCCCGCCCCAAACTTAGCGACCTTGGCACAAGCTTGGAAATCTTCCAAGGAGATGTTTTCCCTCTCTTAACCTTTCTTTTTTTCTATTTTTTGTTTTTTGAAGGTACCAGGGGTGGTGCTACCTTTGCCGGCCTTGGCCACCTCCCCGTGGCCTCGCTTCGGAAGCCGACCCCGGGACCGACTTTGGGAGGTTGTCAGAAGGGACTTTCTCCTTAGAGGATTGAGATGGAGTAGCATCAGCAGTGGGCCCGACACCCGGTACCGGACCCACTTTCCTCTTCTTCTCAGTATTCTTGTCCGACATGTTCACCCGCACGGACGTATCATTAGTAGACTCGTTTAGGATGGCGTCGAGATTGTCCATCTTACTTGTAAAATGAAGAGATCTGGTCAGAACAAACATTAAAGAACTCCCGGGTTCGATCCGATCCACAACAAATTATCAAGAATGAAATCTAAAACAAGTACAAGAGTCAAAGTATTATTTTAATTTGGCCTCGGAGTCGGCCAGAGCATCAAACATTGAGCCGGAGTGGAACGTGAGGTCCTTCTTAGCTAGCTCTTTCCCCCACCGGTCGATCATCTTGAAGGAAACAGCATCATCACCTCTCAGCAACCACGATTTCCCAGCGTAGGACTTGGTCCTGATTGTTTCCCCTTCTCAGACGAAATGTTCCCGAGACCAAGACAAAGGAAAGTGCTCCTTAGACAGTTTCTTATCCTCAAAATCGGCAATCGACTGCTTCGCCGCATTATTGGACGCCAGGACGAAGAAGAATGCCGACTTAAAGTCTTTGTTCGAATCATTGGTTAGAGTAAAGTAAGATCTCTCTGAATGGGAACGGAAGTCGATGTGACCCTGTCTCGTCCCACCAGATCCCGGCTCGGGCGAATGAAACACATTGAAAAGGCATAGGAATACTTTGGCTGAAGGCACTCTCCCGAGGTGCTCCACCACCAGCTCAAACCCGCGCATAAACCCTAGGCCATTCGGCAACATTTGTGAGGGGGCCTCGTGCATACGCCGCAGAACATCCTTTTGAAAATCACTTAAGGGGATCCGAACTCCCATGGTCTCTAACGTAGCCCTATAAAAGAAAAACCTGAGGCCGTCATGCTTGGTGCACACCGGGATGTCAGCAACTTCCAGCATTTTCCAACGCTGGTCGGCAGGTGCAGCGATATACCTCTCATAAAAGGACACGGGCTTCTCTGGGTTGAATCTCGGATGAATGTTGCAGATCTTGGTGGAAACCCAATCATAAACCTCCTCGACTGACTAGTCATGCTCTTCCATTACGACCTCGGGTTTCCGGCTCTGCGAGCTTACTTCAAGATTCTCCTCTACGGTGCCCTCAGACGACTGTTTAGTCATCATCTCTCTGGCCGACCCCGATGCAACTGACCTCGCGGATGAATTGGCGTATGTAGAAGAGAGTAGCGATGGCGCTCCCTTCGGGGGCGGCACTGGATGGCCTTCTGCCCACTTTTTCAAGATCGGCTTCCTATGGGGCACGAAAGACCGCGTCTCCTCACTTTTTGATCGAACCATTATCTACAAGGGGAGGGCGGCACCATCACTAACTAAATCTAGAAGCATTGATCTTGGCCTTGGAAAGCCTGAGACTGGCCCATCTCCTCCCCATGAGGCACGCAGCGGCGACAGCCACCACAATGACAGTGTCAGCTGCTGGAAAAGGTATTTTTAATTCAAAAACTAGAACTATATAAGCAAGAACTAACCTTGATTGCAGAAGTTCCTGAGCTAGGTTGAATGATAATCTTGGATGACGAACAATCAATCTCGCCCCACCAAGAAATCCCAGAATGCACGGCACCGCACGGCGAAGTTGAACTCGGCACGATGGTCAGAAATGCGCACGATTTCAGATCACTCAGAGCTCTCGCGAAGATTCAATATCAACAAAGAGGCAAAGTGGTCAATGAATCCTCATCTCACCTTATATAGGGTCAAAACACGAAGCATCATGTCTCTTCAATGCGTCCCATCAGAGCAGCACGACAGGACTCCCTCGGTCTTCCCAAACGTCACGTCTCTGTTCCTCCACTCGTAAGATGACGCGTGGCGCAGCAATTCTCGCCAAAGCAATGGTCTAATCAAGTCGAGGCCGACCTCATTCTTCATCCGACCTCAACTTGGGGGCCACTATTCCGGCCTGGGCCAAAGCATCACAAGATTTGGGCCAGGCCCAATTCTACATCTAGAAATGTCCGGGGCTGAACGAGCTAGTCAACAGCCGCATCTAACGGTCAGGATTCGCACACCCGTATCCAACGCCTCAGGTACGACACTTCTATCTATAAATAGAGGTCCAATCCTCCGTTCCAAGGTACGCTCTTCATTACGCGCTCATTTCTTTGCATTTTCCTTCTCTGATCTGTACTGACTTGAACGTTGGAGTGTTTGCAGGTATCCCCACCCGACGCGGACATGGAATCTACCTCGGGCAACCCGAGGTCCATCTTCAAGCATCCGAAGCTCACCTTTATCTCCACTCGCCCAAAGCATATCCTCAAGATCTTCAAAAGCACTCATCTACTTGTACCCCGGACGTGATCATATCCGAGTCCGAGTACTGAACACTTTCTCTCTAGCTTGTTTCTTATCTTTATTTGTGCGGGCGGAACCTCGAGTTTGACTAGTATATCTTGGATGGCATCGGGCATAAGTCGTGCCTTGCGCATCTGAGTTTATAATACCACGTCACCTCGTGGTCAGGTATACTCTGGTGATAGTTAATATGAACCCAGTCTGATTCTAACTCGCCCATCAGGGGTTGCGACATGTTTTAAGTCGCTTTACGAAGCGAGTGGATCGACTCGCGCCATGCTTTGTAGGGAAGCGCATCATGCCGCCCCTTTTTACCGTCCGACTTTTGCGTTAGTTTTCTGGTCACCCACCGTTGGTATGGGGACCTGGCTTTTTATCCTTCAAGTAACGATAAGTATTGCAAAATAACATTTCGATTCACAACAATAAAATTTCATTCATTCATTCATGTATATTAATGGTTCATGCTATTACATTGGTTTTTTATCATTTGTGTTTCGTTCATACAACAAATTTCCTTAGCTTATCGGCGTTCCAAGTTCTAGGTATTTGTTCCTTTCTCAAAGTTTCTAGTTTGAAAGCGTCATTTTCTGTTTCTACGATTATTCTATACGTACCTTCCTAGTTAGGGGATAGCTTCCCTTGGGATGCATTCTTCAAACCCACATCTGCCCTTTATAGGACTAGTTCGCCCTCCTCGAAGGTTCTAAGGACCACCTTGGCATGAAACCTTGTAGCCATCTTTGCTTGATCACCATGTCCTTTAAGGATGCTTGGTTTCTAAACTCCTCTATGAGGTACAACTCCTCTCGGAGTCTTTGCTCGTTGGCTTCTGGAGGGTTCAGGTGTTTGATCCTCTAGCTCAACTCTCCAATTTCGATGGGTATGACTGCTTCTGTTCCGTATGCCATCCGGAAAGGTGATTCCCCAGTTGATGAGTGTGGAGGTGGTTTTGTAAGCCCACAGGACATAGGGTAGTTCTTCAGGCCAGCTGCCTTTTGCCTCGTCAAGTCTCCTCCATAATCCTCTCAAGATTACTCTGTTGGCTGCCTCTTCCTGACCGTTGGTCCGGGGGTGCTCCACTGACTTAAAGTGGTGTTTCATGCCTCGATCAGCCGTTTGTTGTCTTAATCCTTTGTCTATAAACTGTGTCATTGTCAGTGATGCCTACCTCCGGTATGCCGAATCTGGACATGATGTTTTTCTTGAAAAACTTCATGCAGTTTTTTGTCGTGAATATGATAGCAGGTCAAACTTGTGAGGTTTCTTCATCAAGTCGCTCAAATGTACGAATTTTTCCCTTTATCTATTACTAGATGGGATGACATGTTAGAGAGGGGTAGCATAGATCAGTGGGAGTATATTGAGGTTATTATCTAAACTTCCTAAAACTTTTATTTGTTTATTGAGATAATTATTAATTGGAGTTTACAATTGAATATTGACCTATAAATACAACATTTCAAGGATCATTTTGAGTTTGATTATGCTTTTGGTATCAAATTGGTGAGGAATGTATTAGGGGAAAGATGGAATGCCCAAAAACACAAGTTAACAGGTGTCAATACTTCTACCCCTAACAAAAGTAAATATGAGATACTTGTCAGGTGTTCATCAGTATAAAAAGGATGAAATGAAGGTATGAGTATTCTATAGAAAGTTATTTTACTCTATCTTTTTTTTTTGAAAAAAAAGTGAGAACTTTGGAAACATATATATTTGACTATCGTTGCTAAAAATTGTAGAAACTAAGAGAGCAAAATTAAGAAAATCGTTAGGAGCTTAAACTCTCACATGCTGGTGGTAGTAAGAGCAATGCAAGAAGGGGTGTCCGATGGTAAATTTAGGAAGGTTGGTATGTCAAAGTAAATTTCTGTATTATAATAACAAAGTAACTTTTTATACATGATAACTGCTTGTATTTTATTTAAGTTAGGAGCAAAAATTGGGAAGACCGATATGTCGAAGTCAGGTTAAATTGCCAACTTCACTAATGAATGATGGAAACTTTGTGAATGGAGAAACATCCAAGACAGTATCTTCTTCCATAATATAGAAATTAGCTGTAAGATTCATGTGGGCTAACGACAACAACAACTATGGCTACGTTTTTCATGTTCCTAATGTCATATACTGAAATACCAAAAGGGTGGTTAATATCAATCATCAAGTCTCATGAGGAAATCATTGATTTCTTAAGGAAATCAAATCTGATCAAGAAATCATCATCAATTTAACTAAACCAGAGCCATTAACCAATTATATGAACACACCATCATCAGCTTGATACATCCATGATTTGTATTCATAAGTTTGTTGCATTTTAAATATGTTTTATGCTATATTTTGAGATAGTTGTATTTTTAATATTCTTCTCAATGTTGAAAGGGAGTTATGTATTTGTACATAAGCCAAAAATAGTTACACAATAAGTGTGTGTAGATATGTCAAAAATAATTATAAAATACAATATCTACCTAATGTGCATAGATAACTACAAAATATATACAAAAAGTTGAAAATTGGGAAAATAGACGTCACGACGTCGGGACCAATCTTGCACCCTCTTTCTCTTTAGGTTTTTTTTGTAACCCCACCAACAGACATCACACCCCAACCAATTTTTTTATTTCTTCTTTTACCCCTATGAATATTTTTAAACGGACTTATCTATTTAGTAGATAAATCCGTAGTTAAAAATTACACTACGGATTTATCTACTAAAATAGATAAATCCGTTTGAATTTTTTTTTGTTTCGGCGGAATTACATCTTAACCTATACATCCCTTTCCTGTTTAAATGTAATAATTCAGCACATTATGTGTTATGTACATCCGTTTGCTTTTCTATTTCAAGTAAACACATTATATGCACATCTATTTGCAAAGTGAGATACATCCGTTTGCATATTTTGTACATCCGTTTGTTTGTTTTTTTACCAACATAATTCTGTTTGTGATGTTAGATAGTTTAGGTATTTCTGGTTTGAGAAATAACAAAACGGAAGTATGTTGCCTGTAGGTACTTCCGGTCTCAAACCGGAAGTAGGTACTTCCGCGTAGGTGAAAACGGAAGTAGAAGGTATAGTGTAGGGGTATTTTGGTCTTTTCACTCCCAATGTGGGGGGGGGTATAGTGTGTATAAGTGGGGGTAAAAAAACCCTTCTCTTTTGACAAGTGTTGGGTCTCTCTGTCTTCTAATTCACAAAGTGCCGACTAGACATGAGACCCCATGCACATACTCACAGCCCAAGATACCATGAATGTCGTCTTAGATCAACCACCTCATTTATAGTACGAAAAAGAAGAAGGAAAGAAGCGGGTGAGGATTTTAAAATACCAACTTTATCTGATTTTTAGTAATATAATATATTAACGGATGTTGTAGAGAAGGTGAAAACTGGGGAAAATTGATACATCCTACTAAAAATGAGGGGTGTGGATAATAATGCCCATTAATTAATAAATTGATATTGTCCTAATCAACTGGGCTTGAGATCAAGAAAGTATTATGGGCCTGACAAATGGAGTTGTGGAGCTTACGTCATTGGTATGGAAAGACCCATATTTCCTACAACCCCCAACTATTCACTGGACACCCCCAAACCTTGTGAATAGACAAAATTTCCATTAATGCAACGCACACCACCTTTTTTTCCTAGGATTATGCAGGTACTGAAGTTTGGTTCCAGAACCAAAGTTTTGGTCGGGTCTTATGTATTTACAGACACCACCCTTATAAATTTTTAAAGGTCCGAAAGTTTGGAACTGTAAGTTCCGAACCAAACTTTTGTACTAGTTCCAAACCAAATTTTTAAAGGTCTGGAAGTTTTTAAAGCTAGCTTCTTCATAACACTGTTGGTAGTTGTACGTATATTCTAGTGTAGATTCTAATAGTGCCTAGCAATCTGGATGCTTAATTCCTAATTAGTTTTGATGATTAACAAACCTCAAATGTGAGAAGCTTAAGTTATCTGATTCCATATGCTACTAATGCTTTTCTTGAGTGAAAAATAAGAACAGGAACATCCAAGCTAATCTCAAGAAGGTATATGCTTATGAGAAGCATTATATGTGAGAAGACTTAAAATAATGTTGCTCAACATATTCTTAGAGAACAAACCTTCTCATGATAAGATCAAAAGATCAAGACCATATGGTATACTTGAGAAAGATCATCATGAGAAGCTTCATCTATATAAGTGACAACATGAGAAGGATAGACTAGAAGGATCAACCTAAGAAGCATCATCACAGAACTATGAAGAAGGAGATGAGAAGCATCAGATGAGAAGAATCAACTTGAGAAGAGTCATCAGAAGGGTCATGATGAGAAGAGTCAAGTTGAGAAGAGTCATACTGCTAGTATCTTCATCAGAAGTATCAACTTGAGAAATATCGTCTTCAACATCTGTCATAGTTGAGATGAGTCACAATTGAGAAGAGTCATGACAACTGGAATTAGCTGTCTTCTGCAGAAAAGCAGAAACACTGCTGTATTATGCAGGCAGCATCTTCCAACGGCTATAAACTGCTATAAGCTTTTGCCAACGACTCTATTCTTTAGTCCAGAGGTTATTACACAGAATTTCATCTATAAATAAACGCTCCTGACCATCATTACTCTGTGTGAGAGTACATTGAGCTCAAATCTTCCAACCTTCTCAAGTGTCAAAATTTTCTCTCATCCATACTTAGTTGCTACAAAACTGAAGGAATTCACTTGACTTTGAGTATGTATTAAGTCTTGTGTTGTTGTATTTATTGAATATTCCATTTGTATCAACCAAGCTCTAGAAATCCCACAAACCCAAATAGTTAAACAGAAAACCTGTAGGAAACCTTCTCAAGTAGCATGTGTTGTTGTACGGTTTGAGAAGTGAGTGCTTCTATGATAGAGGCAGTCTAATAGATCAGAAGGATTCTATTAGAGGTGTAAAAAGTAGGTAGAGCTGTGTGAGGAAAACTACGAAGAATACTTTTAGCCTAGGGAGGTGTAAAAGTTGTAAACTATTCTGAAAATAGTGGAAATACTCACAGGGAGTGAGGAGTGGATGTAGCCCAGAGTTTTGGGTGAACCACTATAAATCACTGTGTTATTTACTGCTTTCACAAATTGCTTTTACACTTTCTGGGAAAAATCTCCTTCAGGAGATGCTTTATGAAAAATTAGAAGGTTGTATTCTGACCCTTCTCTACTAAGGAATGTTTTAAACTAAAACACAGTTTTCAACCCTTCTCACCTCTTCTCAACACTTACAATATCTTAGGAAGTCTCTTGACGATGTGTATTTAAATGTATTATTATAAAATCACATATCCTCACTCTATTCTAACTGTCAGACAGTCAAGCAATGAAACAGTTAAGTGTTGAAGACAGATCTTACTGACCCTTCTCAACTCTATTATATAGTTGAGTAGACAGTTTAGACTGAACCTTCTCCAGTCACAAACTAAGTTAAGAAGATTTTTGTAACACACCCTTCTTAATTTAAAGCACTCACTATCTTAATATCTAATCATACTTGTGAAGATAGTTCTATTACTTCAGGAGAATTTAAAATGGGTCACAATTCCAACCCCCCTTCCTTGTGACATTTATTGACTTCAATTGGCATTAGAGCTCGGCCTCTGGGTTGAGCACACTCAACAGTGTGAGAGGAAAAGATCTTGGAAGAAGTCATGGCCAAACCAAATTGTGTTGCCTTCTTACCAGAAGGTGCTTCATGAAACAGACCACTTGGATTCAACGGTGAATATTACTACTATTGGAAAAGCCAAATGAAGCTGTTCCTGGAATCTCAAGACACTGATATATAGGACATTGAGGAAAATTGTCTATATACTCCCACTAAAGCAGGTCCAGTACCAAACAGTTGTATTCCTAAACCAAAGGCGGATTGGACTACTGATGTGAAGCATCGTGTACTACAAAATGCTAAAGCCAAGTATTACCTAACTTGTGCTTTGGGAAGAGCAGAATATGACAAGATAATGGGGAAAGAAACTGCAACATAAATATGGGATACACTATAAACTGCTCATGAAGGAACTGATCAAATTAAAGAAGCAAAGAAAGGCATGCTCATCCGTGAATTTGAAATGTTTAAAATGACTGAAGAAGAGACCTTGATGAAATTTTCAGTAGATTCACCACAATCATCAATGGGTTAAGTGCTCTGGGAAAAATCTATCCAAATGTTGAGAAGGTTAATAAGCTTCTCAAGTGTCTTCCACTAGCTTGGAGACCAAAGAAGACTGCAATAGAAAAAGCAAATGATCTGTCTTCATTAGAAATTGATCACATGCTAGGATCACTAAAAATCCATGAACAAGAACTCATGGACGAATTACATCCAAAGAGGAAGACTGTTGCCTTGAAAGTTTCTCAAAAGGAAGATAAGTCTCCTTCTCATAAAGGAAAATCTCTAGCACTTAAATCTTCTCAATTGGATGATGAAGAGCAATAAACTGATGATGATACAGAAGGAGAAGAATTAGCCTTGATCTCCAAAAGAATCAACATATGGCTAATTAAACAACCAAAGAAGAGGAAAACCTCAGTTCAGAAGGGACACATTTAAAGGAGAAGGAAGCAAATCAAAAATTACCTGTTATGGGAGTAAGAAGCCAGGACATATATAACAAGACTTCCCTCTTCGTAATAACAAGAGCCCAAGAAGGTTCTCACCAAAGAAGAAAGCCTTATTGCCTACTTGGGATGACTCGGAAGAATCATCAAGTGAGCATGAAGAAGAAACAGCAAATCTATGTCTCATGGCAGAAACTGAACAAGAAGAGGTATATGATTCTGAACTCTCTAAATGTGAATTTTGCAAAGAAGTTGAATCTTCCTTCGATAGCTTGTTTTATGATTGAAACATCCTTTCTCAAAAATGCATATTTTTCAAAGATCACTCGTGTTTTTTGAAAAAGGAAAATGAGGAGCTAAAATCACAAAATGAAAGAATGAGAAAAACAATTCACACCTTACAACAATCCCATTTTAAACTGTCTGAACAATTCAAGCTTCTCACCTTGAAAATAGCAGAAAAACCAATTATGTCTAACTTGGAACTTGAAACTGAAAATGCAATGCTAAGAAAACAAGTTAGTGATTTAACAAATGAGCTTATCATCTGTGCACAAAGTCTTGAAGCTTCTCAACTGAGTCTAACTCCCCTTGAGAAGGATCAAATATATAAGAAGAGAAATAGAAAGTCCAGAATTAAATCAAATTGCAAACAAACTGGACATCATATTTCAGTATGTAGCAAAAAGCAAAAAGATCCCATGAATTTGAAAACTAACCCTCAAGGACCCAAAGACAAACGAGTACCTAAATCTTTGTCAAAATCTAATGCAGGCATGCCTCATAGCATCAAGAAGAAAACTGTCGTTCCTAGACAGTGGACGCTCAAGCCACATGACAGGGGAGAAGGATAAGTTCCTCTCAATAGAGAGCTTTGATGGAGGACTAGTCATGTTTGGCAACAATGATAAAGGCTTCATCAAAGGAGTAGGTACAGTAGGTAAAATAAACTCTGCTCAGATTCGAAATGTTCAATTTGTGAAAGGACTAAAACATAACTTACTTAGTGTAAGTCAGTTATGTGATTCTGGACATGAAGTGACATTTAAATCTAATGTGTGAAGAATAAATAGTCTAGAGTCTGGAAATTTTTTTTTACCGTCATAGAACAAATCACCTCTATAGCATATGTCTTGATGATCTACCAGATCAAATGTGTTTAATCTCTAAAGAAGATGACAAATGGATGTGGCATAGGAGATTTGGTCACATTAGCATGAAAACCCTTTCAAAATTATCCAATCTTGAATTAGTCAGAGGACTTCCAAAGATCAAATATGAGAAGGATAAATCATGTGAAGCATGCTTTCAAGGAAAGTATGTTAAAGCATCTTTTAAACCTATCAACATGGTTTCCACTCAAAGACGCTTGGAATTTCTGCACATGGATCTTTTTGGTCCTACTAAGCATGTTAGCCTAAGTGGAAAAAGATATGGCTTTGTTATAGTTGGTGATTACTCTAGGTTCACATGGGTAATTTTTCTAAAACACAAAGATGAAGCTTTTAAAAGCTTCAAGACATTCCTTAAGAAAGTTCAAAATGAGAAGGGTTCTAACATTATTGCAATAAGAAGTGACCATGAGAGAGAATTTGAAGAACTCCTCAGCAAAATGGTGTAGTAGAAAGAAAAAACAGAACATTGCAAGAAATGGCTAGAACATTGCTCAATGATTCAAAGATTGAAAAATACTTTTGGGCAGAAGCACTAACATTGCTTGCTACATTTTGAATAGAGCAACAATTAGAAAAACTTTGAACAAAACCCCCATATGAACTCTGGAAAGGAAAGAAGCCTGTCATCTCTTATATCCATGCATTTGGCTGTTAGTGCTATGTGTTAAACAACAAGGATAATTTAGGAAAGTTTGATGCTAAATCTGACCCTGCACTATTCTTAGGATATTCTCTCACATTAAAAGCATACAGAGTGTTTAATCTTAGGACTAAAGATGTTGAAGAAAGCATGCATGTTATGTTTATTGAAATTAACAGTTCAACAGCTAGAAATGAAGATGATTCGATTTATGCAGATAAGACAAGTGAGAAGGGTGATGTAGTAAGTGAGAAACCTGAAGCTGAAGCAGCACCTAACCCTTTTCAACCCCTAGATAGCCCTAATAGCCAACCTACTCAAGCTTCTGAACTACCTAGAAGTTGGAGACTAGTAACTCACCATCCTCAAGAGCAAATTATTGGTGAAACTTCTGAACCTGTCAGAACCAGAAGTTCATTCAGAAGAGAAGCTTCTCAAAGTGCCCTGATCTCAGCAATAGAACCAAAGAATATAAATGAAGCAATTATTGATGAATCATGGGTAGAAGCAATGTGTGACACCTTTTACCCCGAAAGTAATTATAAAAAGAAAAAGTCCGAAATTGTTTTTTCGAATATAACCGCCAATTCATTTTCTGAAATTGTTTTCGCAAGTAAAGGATATCATCAAATTACGCAAATCATATAAACACGATTCTTAATAATATAAAATATTAAAGAGATAAAACTTTTCTTAAATACAGTAACAAGAATGATCTGAAATATAATATCCAAAATACTACCCAAATCTCGATGTCATATGATCAGAGCAATTAATCTTTAATACAATTAAAAAAAAGCGGTAACATCAACACATAGTATCATACTACATGCTACTAGGGGATCCGTAGTAATCACATCTTTGCCGCTGCATGATCGTAGAAGGCTACTCGGACGACATCTGTAACTTAAACTAAAAAAGTGGTGCATAGGTGAGAAAGAGCGTCCAAACCATATAAGGAATATAAGACCGAAACTAAAACAGCAAGACTACCACAAAACATTGAGACAATCCACAGTAGTGGATACAACTTTCATAACACGCATGCACAAACAGTTCTTTATTAATCTTTAGCTAATATTAGCGTCGCGACCTCACGTACGGTCCAAGGACTACAAGCAGCAACAACAACGACAACAGGATCAGGATACCTTGTCAGACACTGCCTTACAATCATCATCATCATCAACAACAACAACAACAACGACAACAACAACTATAGGACCATGATACCTTGCCTGAACGGGATACCTTGCCCGATAATTCCCCACAGGGAACAACATCAATAGGACCGGGATACCTTGTCTGATAACGCCCTACGAAGAAAAGCAGCGAGAGGACTATGAGGACCGGGATACCTTGCCCGATAATGCCCTAAATGAACAACAGGACCGAGACACTCAAACAGGATACCTTGCCCGATAATGCCCTGAAGAATACCCAAAAGAGGACTATTAGGACCGGGATACCTTGTCCGATAATGCCCTACTAACAATAACAACCACGACGACAACAACAACAAGATGGACACACATGGACCTAATCAGATGCAATATCGCACAACGACAACGACAACAACAACAACATCGACAACAACGACAATGACAACAACAACAACAACAACAACTATCATTAGGTACGGCTCGCCCATACTGCTACGAGTCCTTGCCCATACTACGACAAGGTTCCTTAAACATCATCATCATCAACTATCATTTAACTATCGTAACCAACTCATCATTCTCACTTAAGTTATCAAACTTAATTACGAATAACTCTCACGCTATATCCATGCTATATCTACTCATCTATGTCTGAGCGTAATCATCTATCGTCTATAAATTAATTAACTTCGTTAAGCTATAAAGTGTTCTTCAGCTAACTAGCACTAAGTTATTAATTTGCTATGGATACCTCACTCATTTATTGTCTTATGTCACTCGCGATCTACTACTGGTTCGACATGTTCTCCTATCACTAATAATCATCCTCAGTCAATTATCGTCTCTTTGTTGCTATAATGTAATTATTAATTAACTAATTATGTCTTCAAGTTCTTCCTAGTCTCCATCTTAGTTAACCATACACTATTATTTATTAATTGGCCATCCACTCTTGTTTGTTACACATCACTCACACCTAGGATTACTACAAGACTTTAATCATTATACTCGCCCCGTTTCTACTTTACGTTCAACTTCAACATCTACTCGATTTTACACATTAGTAACATAACAGATGAGAGTAAAATGCTTACAATTCTTCGTTAAACCCTTGTTAGTCAAAAGGCATCATTCAACATACTAGAGTCACCCAATTATTTACAGTCATCCAATTATTTATTTACAATCATCCAACTATTTACCGTCATCCAAAATAAATCGAATAAATACAGACAGATGAGAATGGCAATAATCAGTATTATTGTAGTCCTATCCCCTATTCCCCATATAGAAAAGAAACCCTTCCCCCCCGTACCTGGTAACCAAGTGTATTCCAAAAGCGAATCGATGAAGACAAAACACGAGTTCGTGAGCTTGATTTAATTCTAACGGGACAATTCTTAACTCGAACGCGTACACATAGTCTGGAATCGCAACCGGAAGTAGTCAACGTTCACATTTGAATGCAATACACGAAATAAAGAAAGCTTGGCTCGAGAGGGTTGGGCAACGATGAGTACGGGTTTGAGGTAGAGGATGACGGCAAAGGGCTGTTATGGTTCTTTTCGAACAAGCAAAACTCGTTACAGTCAAAAATGGCGAAAAATGTTTGCTTGGGGTAGTGAGGCGCTACTAAAATCAAGGAAAGGAAGCCACAATCGATAAAAATAATACTGGAATTGAAACCAGCAGCCAATTTGGAGTGGTTCTGTAGAGTCTGGGAGTTGGCTGTGGTGTGATGAGTGAAAACGAGAAGGAGCTCACGGTGGTGCCGTTTGGTATGTAATGGTGAACTAAAAACGTGACCACTATTGAAGAAATAGAGGCCATATTCGGAATCAGAGGTGGATTTCGAGTGGTTCTGCGAAGTTTTAGCTTTGGCCGTGGCTTGAGGGGTGAGAACGAAATGGAAGAGGTAGAGGAATTAGGGTTTCACAGGTTTTAGGGTTGAAAGAAGAAGATAAAGGAATCGGGTCGGGTGTGGCCTCTATGAGTCGCGCGTTTGTGATCTGGGCAAGGCGCTGGGCTTGATTTGGTAAGCAGGAGGGGGTGCGTCTAGCAGATAAAGGGGGCTGTATGCATATAAAAAAACCAAAATTCTATTTTAATTCATTTTTAAAACCCACTTTCACTATACTATTATTTTAACACCTCAATAGCCTAAAATAACTTATAAAATAAATAACATATAAATTACTGATATTTATGAACATAGAATAAATGTGTAATAACAATCATATAATACCAATAGCATATAAAAATACTTTTAATTGTGATTTCAACTAATTTTAATAACTCAAACACACAAGAAATTAAAATAATCTAATATTATCAATTCAAAATGATTCATAAAACAAGCACGTACTAAAAAGACACAACGCCTGAAAATCAGGGTGTTACACAATGCAAGAAGAACTTGCTCAATTTGAGAAGAATGAGGTATGGAACTTAGTCCCATCTCCAAAACATCAATCTATTATTGGCACAAAATGGGTTTTTAGAAACAAAATGGTTGAGAATGGTAAAGTTATCAGAAACAAAGCAAGGTTAGTTGGTCAAGGCTACAATCAACAGTAAGGCATTGATTATGATGAAACATTTGCACCTGTTGCTAGATTAACAACCATTAGAATATTTCTGGCTTAATGTGCTCATAAAGATTTCAAACTTCTCCAAATGGATGTCAAAAGTTCTTTTCTAAATAGTTTTCTAAATGAGGAAGTGTATGTACACTAACCTGCTAGTTTTATTGATGAGAAGCATCCAAACCATGTTTTTAAACTAACTAAGGCTCTCTATGGTCTCAAACAAGCTCCTAGAGCTTGGTATGAAAGATATAGTACCTTTTTGCTCAAAAATGGTTTTTCAAGAGGAAAAATAGATGTTGCTCTTTTTAGAAAAACTCATAAAGATGAATTACTTGTTGTTCAAATCTATGTTGAAGATATCGTCTTTGGAGCCACAAATGAAAAGCTATGCAATGATTTTCGAAAACTAATGAAGAGTGAGTTTGAAATGAGCCTAATGGGTGAGCTAAGATACTTTCTTGGCTTACAAATCAAACAACTTAAGAAGGGTATTTTCATCTCTCAAGAGAAATACTTCAAAGATCTTCTTAAGAAATACAAAATGAGTGATGCAAAAGTTATGGCAACTACCATGCGCCCTTCTGCAAGCATTGAAAAAGATGAGAAGGGTAAGCCTGTTTCTGAAATGGAGTATAGCGGAATGATTGGATCTCTATTATATCTCACTGCAAGCAGACAGACATAGTCTTCTCAGTTGGACTGTGTGTAAGATTTAAAACTGCTCCAAAAGAATCTCATTTATGTGCTATCAAAAGGATTTTCAGATACCTTGTTGGAACACCTAATGTTGGTTTATGGTACAAAAAGAGAACACACTTTGAGCTTATAGGGTACTGTGATGCTGACTATGCTGGAAATAAAATTAAGAGAAAGAGCACAAGTGGTTAATGTCAACTACTTGTCGAATCACTCATATCATGGTCATGTAGAAAACAAAGCACAATTTCCCTATCAACAACAGAAGCTGAATATGTCTCAGCTGCTGGTTGCAGATCTCAAATTCTATGGATCAAGAATCAACTTGAAGACTTCTCTTTAAGTGACACAGGTATTCCAATATTCTGTGATAATACCAGTGCTATAAATTTGTCTAAAAATCCAATTCAACATTCTAGGTCAAAGCACATTGATGTTAAACATCATTTCATTAGAGATCATGTGCAAAAGAAAGATATTGAACTTGTTTTTGTGGATACCAAACCTCAACTAGCAAATATCTTTACCAAACCCCTCCTAGAGGAAAGTTTTAGTTACATTAAAAGCATGCTTCATATCATTGAATCCCCCTCAGACGAGAAGGGTCATGACCAGCAACCTTCTCAGATATGAGAAGGGTCATAACCCTCACCCTTCTCAACTCTTGAGAAGGGTCATCAGAAACATATGACCATAAAAATACAAAAAGATTTTATGTTGTTTGTTGTTTGTTTTACTTAAATGTGTGCATTTAATTGTTTGTATGTTTTTATTCCTTTTGTCTTAGGTTTAATATTATTAAAAAGAAAAAACCCAAAAATAAGTCCCTAGTCGTTAAAACGGCTCCTCTCTCTCTCTCTCTCTCTCCCTTTCTCCCTCACGTCTCAATCAACGGTTACACATCAGATAATGATGTTGCAACCGTTGGGTAGTAACTGTTCTGAAGTTAATAAAACACCTCGCCCTCTCTCTCTCTCTCATAAACTCACGAAACCATCTTCTTTCTTTCTCTCAAAATCCCTTTGCTCTCTAATGCTAAGAACCAAAACCACTGAACCTATTTCAACTTACTTTGATTCTCAATCACACGAAATGCAATCCAACATTCCAAATTTCATTCTCGTTGGTCCACCTCAAAAACCCATTGATGTTAAACCACCCAAATCACGCCCTTCGAAAATGAAGCACACTCCAAGTGGAAATCCAAGATGTTCAATGCGTGTTAAGTTTCATTCCGCGTCTAGGAACACTACTGGGATCTATCCTGATGCTCCCATTGATGTTGAGCAAGATGAAAACCCCTCTGAAGTTAGAACAGAGCAACCTTCAGTTACAGAGCAAAAGGTTGAATCTTCTCAACCTGTTGCAAAAACTGCAGCATTGAAGTTTCCTGAGAATCAGTTAGAAAAATGAAAGAAGGTTGAGATTCCTCTTCCTCCAAGTGGAAAGAAGGGTCAATCCTTGAAGATGAGAAAGGAACCAGAGAGAACAAAGTGAAGTTCCAAAGCTATTGTGTCTGGTACATTATACTTTCCTGAGGAAATTGAAAAATGTGGCTAGAACATTACCCCATTTCTCACTCAATAGAAATGGGAGAAAATGCATCAAAAAAAAGAAATGGGAGAAATTCACCACATTGGATGACCTTGTCTACTTAGAAAGGGTAAGAGAGTTCTACGCGAATGCCACCATCATATATGAAGGCTCTCAATATACCAGATGAAGGAACTCAAATGTATGAAGAGTCCTGACATAATCTAATGGGAATCTCAATACAAGAACTTAAAACCATTCTTCTCATAGACCTTTCTCTCCCCATAACAGCCCCAAATCTCAAAGATATGGTTAGGATTCTTCATCGCATCTGTTCTCACACCCTTCTTCCTAGGGCTGGATCATTTGAGAAAGTCACTACTGGTGATTGCATGATTGTCTATCATCTCATCACCAACAGACCCATAAGCCTCCCCTTTCTCATGATTCACCACATGATCAATGCAATTAGGGTAGATAAAGCCTCTACCTCTCTACCTTATGGCAAGACTCTCACTAGGGTATTTAATCACTTCTTGATTAAGATCCCTGCTGATGAGGGTATCATAGAAACCAAAACCTTTACTGCGAAGAACTTGAAGCTAATGGGGTTAGAAGTCACAACTCAAGAGGACAAGAAGGATAGGAAGAAGAAGAAGCAGAAGACAGTTTCAGTGTCTAGTGTGTCCACAGAGGTGGAAACAGAGGAAACACTTGCTGAAGTGGTTAGAAGGGAGATCAAGAGTAAGAAGAAGAATGATCCTATTTCTTAAGAGAAGGAAAAGACACCTGAGAAGGGTTCTGAAGAGGAAACAAAACTTGAAAAGAGTGAAAGAGTAGAGACAAATGATCTTGAGAAGGATCATGCTGTAGAAAATCTTGGTGAGAAGGATGTCTCCCAAGGAAATGGGGAAAATATGTCTGAGAAGGTTCAGAATGTAGAAGAAAGTACTGAGAAGGTTGAATCTCAAGAGGAGCTGGTTCAAATAGATCTGGAGAAGGGTCCTCAAGACATGTATGATGATGAGAGGACCGTCACAGACAAGAAAAGTGATTCAAATCACTCCTCCTCAAAACAAGTTATGGCCCCTCTGACCAAGGTGTACACAAGAGGGAGAGTAAGAAGTGTAGGGAAACCTGCTGAACAGGAGGTCACAAGCAATCTGGTGGAAAGCTTTGATGTTGCTGCTACTAAACAAGGTATGAACATACCAAAAGGAATTTCTGGTGGTGAAAAATCTCAAGAAAAGACTGAGGAATTGCACCTCCATTCATCAGGAGGAGATGATTCTGAAAGAATAGTGGTGCGAGAGGGCCTGACTCCATTCAATTTGAATGTTGAGATCACTAATGAACCACAACATGAGGTTGCAACTGAAGTTAATGAGGGACAAGCTGACAGAAGAGATGAGAAGGAAGTGTCTGAACAAGATGAGAAGGGTGTAGATGCTGAGAAGAGTGAAGGTGCCGAAGATGAGCAAGTTGATTCTGCTCAAGAAATTTTGGATGGTAATGTCTCTGAACCCTTAACCCAACCCATCCCAGCATCACCTCAGGGTGAGCCTCAATTTAACACCTCCTCACTTATCATACAAACCCTTCTCCCATCCATGTTCAATAAACAAATGCCCACACTTCCACCTTTCTCACCTGTCTCCACAATACCGCACTTTGTCCCACTTTTCTTACCACAACCTCTTCCCATAGCAACTGCACCACCTACTGAACCATCACCAAATCCAACCATCTCACGTGTCACCTCTCACAATCTTGAACAATTGTTTGCTGCGAACAACATAGAACGAGGCATCTCACCTCTGAAAACCACCAACACCATAACCTCCTCAAACATCAATCAATTTCTGAACCTCAATCAAACACCACAAAGTGACTCTCCTCAACCAATATTCCCTTCCATCAACACCCAAATTCACTCTTCTGACATGCCATCTAAATTTGGGTCTCTGGATTCCTCCTTTTTCAATGCTGGTCAACCTTCTGGTGTTGCACAAGAGAAGGACGATGAGGAATCTAAAGAGAAAAAAGCCCACCTGCTTCTGAAACCATTAAAAAGAGGATGACCAACAAGCTCAAAGAGCTCAACCTACTCGTGATGAGAAATATCAGTCATGGATTCTGCAATAGGGGTTAACCACTCTTGCTCCAAATCTCACTCCTCCAGAATTTGGTCGTGCCCCCCAGTTTCCTCACATTCCAAGACTTGCTACTTCCTCCTCTTCTGATGGGTCTTCCCCTTCTAAGTAGCCTCTTAATGTCTCTTTTTGCTTCCACCTTTCAGATGTTAGCCAAAAGGGGGAGAAGAGTAAATTTAGTTATAGGTCTTAGGAATATTTTGAATGATCTGCATTAGCTAGCATCTGTGTGTACTATGAGTACTAGACACTTTTGGTTGAGAAGTAATCTTCTCATAGTTGTTTTTTATTTTCTTAGGCTTATATGCCACCAAGAACATGAACTATTCTAATCATTATAATGATTCTTTTGATGAAATTAATGAAAATATATGTTCTTGCTTATGTTATTGTGTGTGATAACGGAATTGTGTGAAATAAAATTTCTAATCTGTATGCACATATTCAGGGGGAGTAAAAAGTAATCATGCCTTAGAAAATTTTAAACAATATCAGAAAACTTAATCCATCTCAATGAAGTTTGTCAAACATCAAAAAGGGGGAGAATGTTGAGGCAAAATCCCTAATTAGTTTTGATGATTAACAAACCTCAAATGTGAGAAGCTTAAGTTATCTGATTCCATATGCTACTAACGCTTCTTCTTGAGTGAAAGGTAAGAACAGGAACATCCAAGCTAATGTCAAGAAGGTATATGCTTATGAGAAGCATTATATGCGAGAAGACTTAAAAGAATGTTGCTCACAATATTCTTAAAGAAGAAAACTTCTCATGGTAAGATCAAAAGATCAAGACCATATGGTAAACTTGAGAAAGATCATCATGAGAAGCTTCATCTATATAAGTAAGAACATGAGAAGGATAGACTAGAAGGATCAACCTAAGAAGCATCATGACAGAACTATGAAGAAGGAGATGAGAATCATCAGATGAGAAAAATCAAGTTGAGATGAGTCATCAGAAGGGTCATGATGAGAATAGTCAAGTTGAGAAGAGTCATACTGCTAAGAAGTATCAACTTGAGAAACATCGTCTTCAACATCTGTCATAGTTGAGATGAGTCACAGTTGAGAAGAGTCATGACAACTGGAAACAGCCATCTTCTGCAGGCAGCATCTTCCAACGGCTATAAACGGCTATATGCTTTTTCCAACGACTCTATTCTTTAGTCCAGAGATTATTACACATAATTTCATCTATAAATAAACGCTCCTGACCATCATTGATCCGTGTGAGAGTACATTGAGCTCAAATCTTCCAACCTTCTCAAGTGTCAAAGTTTTCTCTCATCCATACTCAGCTGCTACAAAACTGAAAGGATTCACTTGATCTCTGAGTATCTAATAAGTATTGTGTTGTTGTATTCATAGGGAGTGAGGAGTGGATGTATCCCAGGGTTTTGGGTGAACCACTATAAATCACTGTGTTATTTACTACTTTCACAAGTTGCTTTTAAACTTTGTGGGAAAACTCTCCTTCAGGAGATGCTTTATGAAAACTGAGAAGGCTATGTTCTGACCCTTCTCTGCTAAGGAATGTTTTAACAAATAACATAAGTAGCAAGGTGACCCATAGATCCGGTCACATAAACCTCCCCAATGCGAGAAGCACCATGATCTAAATAGACCCTGCTACGACGTTGCTTGATGGAGATGACAAAAACATTACCCAAAGGATCCAATAGCCGGACAATACTTGGCATTTCATTGTAAAAGTCAGCCAAGAAAAGCACTGGAAGTGGTTGCATAGACTGGAAAAAAAGGGCAACTAAATAAGGAAAACTAAACAATTAAGAAAAAAGCCATTTAAATTGTGACAGAGGGGAACTTACATATCCAGGGACAAACTCAAATTGATAACTGTGATATTTCATATAGCACTCAGCAAAGTAGGGGTCATTATCTAGTAAAGCAAGTGAATTGGCCTAATGAAAGCAAGCACACCATAAGCACACCATAATTTACAAAGTAGGTAAAACACAACTAATGGAGCCAAGCAAAATGATTACCTGGTTTTCATTAGCCACAACACCAAAGGAAGGGACCTGGGTAAAAAAATACATACTTACTAAAGTTGACAGTAGAGGGAAAACAGAACTAATAGACTAAATGCTGACAGATTTAGTGACAATGGAATCACCTGATTTTGGCCATCCATAGCATCAAGGGAATGGACCTATAATAATAATAAAAAACTCAGTCTAAATAGTTTGTACAAAAGACAAAGAACCTGTAGAAAATATTGCTCTACAGAACTAACAAAAATAACATAGGCAGCTTTACAAACTAATAAATAACAAAGTTTTATTTTTAACTACAAATATAGAGCTACTAATGTGTAAATCGAAAAAAAGTTTTATTTTTAAGTCCAAGTAAAAATAAGGATTACATTCTATGGTCGGATAACTACAGATAAATAACAAACCAGTGAATTGGCCTAATGAAAGCAAGCACACCATAATTTACAAAGTAGGTAAAACACAACTAATGGAGCCAAGCAAAATGATTACCTGGTTTTCATTAGCCACAACACCAAAGGAAGGGACCTGGGTAAAAAAAGAAACACAAATTACCACAACTTAGACATGGTCAGCCAAAACAGCCCATATTAACGTGAAGAACTCTATAAGAAATACATAGTTACTAAAGTTGACAGTAGAGGGAAAACAGAACTAATAGACTAAATGCTGACAGATTTAGTGACAATGAAATCACCTGATTTTGGCCATCCATAGCATCAAGGGAATGGACCTATAATAATAAAAAAAAACTCAGTCTAAATAGTTTGTACAAAAGATAAAGAACCTGTAGAAAATATTGCTCTACAGAACTAACAAAAATAACATAGGCAGCTTCACAATATCAAGGGAATTGACCTACAAATAAATAACAAACCAAGTAACATAGTTTGCACAGAAGTTCAATAATTTAGATTTGAATTTGTCTCACATCATGCATTCAAATATAGAACTACAAATAAATAACAAAGTTTTATTTTTAACTACAAATATAGAACTAATAATGTGTAAATCGGGAAAAAGTTTTATTTTTAAGTCCAAGTAAAAATAAGGATTACTTTCTATGGTTGGATAACTACAGATAAATAACAAACCAAATAAAATAGTCTGCATAGAAGATCAATAATTTACATTAGAATTTTTTTCACATAATGGGTTACTTTCTATGGTTGAATAACTACTAATGTGTAAATTCAAAATAAAAGAGTATTCTTTTTAAGGCCTATCTACCACTTAGGCAAAACACAAGTAAAAGGAGTAAGGATGAGAGTTTACCTGGTTCTGGTTGCCAACAATAGGAAGGGAACCCATCTACACAAACGAGAAATACAATCACCAACTGGTTAATACTAATAGGGGCAATCATAAATGGATTAATCTACATTCTAATCCACACAATGTAGTTTCCTCTCTTTCTATCTTTCTATCTTCATTTGGAAACAGCACAAAAGGGAAAGAAAAAACATGCCAGTACCTTTAAACGAAAGAAACGATGAACACGGAAGTATCCACAAATCTGAACTGCAGAAAACAGAAACACAAACACCTACAATGCGCGATGAAACATAAAAAAATTAACAAAAAAAAATATACTAATAGACTAACTTTTTTAAAACACATGTACAAGATTAAAACCTGGAAATTAGAACCTGGAAATGCTTAAAGATCACAGCTCCAACTTAGAAGGCTGGCAATTTATGGCAAGAGGAGCTAGATTTCCAACCAGAGGTACAAATGTGGTACATTGAGTATAGTGTGTGGGAAGAAGAAACTATGATTACAAACCATTGGTGTTGGCAAGGTTAGCTTGCTGAAACTAACACAGCAGCATTGGGAACTGGTGGTTTTCTTGAATGCATCAAATCGCTGAAGGAATATAAGAGTAAAGATGAAGAGAAGCAGCAAAACTCGCCCACGTGGAGAAGAGAGAATGGAGAAGAACAGGGAACAGTCAAGGATGCGCGAAACGAAGCAAATAAACAACGACACCTGGCAAACCAGCAAACAGCATCATCAAGACCACTTCTTGAAGCCACTTGAAGCCAACTTGGCAGCAGAACCTACCTGGATCCTACATGGCGCAACTAGCAGCCGCTGACTGGCCGGAAATTGGAGGGAAACCACCGGAGGTTGGCGCCATGACCCGTTGCAGCTCCTACGTGGAGAAGACCTCCGGATGTAAATGTAGAGATTAAATACCCATACTAATACTAAAAAACAAGCATTTTAAATGAGGGTAAAAGAGTAATATAAAAAATACATATTAAAGTCGCAACCTTTTCTTATAAATGGTACTAAGAAAATTCTTCACCAATTCTTTTTAAATTAGGATTGAAGGGAGTACAACCTAGAAGCCAAAATTTTGCTTATATTTTGTTACGCGGGGAGTCGTCTCTAATAAGGTACTCCTTCTGGTCCATATTATGAAAAACAAACGTCTACATCACATAGGCTAATGAATAACATTTAAACCAACTATTCACAATTAGTAAAGCTAAATGTTTGACTTCTTTTCGAAAAATGCCCTCTTTAATAAATGGTGGTTCATGCTCCTAATTAATGACACTGCATTAAATGACACAACTTCAAATGGGCTGAAATGAAACTTATCGAAAAAATGCATCTAAGTAGTAATGTTTGTTTCTTATAATTTAGACCAACAAAAAACATATTTTGTTTCTTATATTATGGACTATAGAGATGGTACAATATATAATATATAATATACACAAGTAAGTATTTTATTCACACTTATTCAAGATTTTCTCCCATATTAAAGTTGTTAGTGTGTCGAATGAGCACAATCTATTGATAAAACACAAGTAAGTATTTGGTGGATATCAAAATTGTGAGTTTCAACCTATGTCAATTATTTTTTATTTTTTATAACATTAATTAATTACGGGGTATTATTTAAAATTTTAATTAGTATCTTCTCATATCAATTTTACTACTATATCCATGTACGTGCGTGAATATATATATATATATATATATATATATATATATATATGTGTGTGTATATATGGAGAGAGAGAGAGACTTATAACAATTCTATGCAGTTTGAAATTATTAATAAATACATTATTAATAAAATTATTTTAATGATATTTTTTAATGACAAAAAAAATCTTAATTTAATTGATTAAATAAATACATTAGTTTGATTAAAATTATGTACTTTTTTGTTGTTAAGTCTTAAAATATATTGATTGATTAATAAAATAAACTCCCAAATAATCCATTCATCTACCCACTTACTGAGCACTAATAAGTTAATTTATTTATTTTATTTATTTAATACAACAAAAGTAATTTTCATTTCATTTATGTTAGTTAAATTAGTTAGCTAAGGTGATTGCTCCCATACCCATTCTATAATGGAGGGGTATCATACCTTCCTTACTTGTCCTAATTTAATTGGGTCATGTGTCACCTGTGTTCCATATCACTTTTAAGATGTAATTTTTAAAATATACCCAAATTTTTAGACTAATTATGTTAGACCCTAATTCTTCAGATAAATCACACCAAAACCCTATTTGTTTCAAAATCAAATTTTGTGACCCATTAAAACAGAACGGTTTCAACGTACATCATCTTCTTCTTTCTCTCCCTCTTTTCTCACTGCTTCTCTCTTCTTCTTTTCTGTTTCTCTCTTTTGAGAGTGGTGTTGTGGCTAAAAACAGTCTTGCAAAAAAATAATCTTTCATCATCTCTTTGAATAGGGTTCTCCGCCACCGCCCGCCGCGCCGCCGCGCCGTCGCGCTGCCGTCAGCGCCCTTTCGTCAAGAAAAGCTAGGGATTCACATATATCAAATTACCGATGTTGTTACAGAAATTAAAGTAACAAGCAAAACAAGAACCCTCAAGAAGAATAAAGACTCACAAGAATCAATTATCAAATACATTGTACAAATAAAAATACAGGAAAGCAAGTCAAAGAAGCAAAGGGAAGGATACGAAAATGGTTACCACGAAAACTACCGATGATGAAAGGGCGG